>CM027090.1:574952-804952 GCA_015343265.1 Pao palembangensis | reverse complement strand
GCTATCTTGGAAGCACTCAGACTGCCTCCAGAGAATTGGCCTGTAAACCGTCATTAGCGAGCGGAGAAGAAGTCTTTAAAATGTTAGATCCCGCTGACGTGCCATACAGCCGCTTTTATTCCCAGTGACAAACCAAACCATCTAAAATCATGTATAATTAGCGTGAGGCAAATCCAATTTACAGGCAAGAATTTCTCAATAAATGTTATTACACATTTAAGAGCATAAAGCAGCCGTAGAATCTCCTAATTCAGATTATTTTGTGTCAGATGATCATGTGTGTGATTGATTTTACACACGCTGGGGCAAAGATCTGTGGCTTCTCCTTCTCTTTTTAACAGCCGTTCTGATCTTTTAGCCTGACTTTTGTTGCAGCTGGGTTAAGATGGAATTTCACATTTGACATCTTTGACAGTCGGGGAGACGGAAGCAGCCTTCAAAACTTTCCCATAAAACTTGGATCAGCTGTATTTTTAAAGGTGCAAAGGGAAGTCACCGTCCAAATCAACATTTCAAAGTCTTCTCCAAGCCCTTGATTTTTGTGGCAGATCACAGAGGGCTGGATTGACAAGACTCATTTACATTGTTCAGAAATGGCTGCGGCTTTAACTTCAAAGGGATGCTCCTCTTTACAAGGCTCTTATTTCACACAAAAGACAGTCTCAAATGGGCAGAAATACAGATAAACAGAGCTGCAATTACTATCGGGTCAACTCGGTAACCCCAAACTGTCTCCAACGTGTTCTCATAAGAAGCTAAAAAAGAATAAGATGCTGCTGCAAACAAAGCCGTCATCATCAAACCGGAATAAAGATCAAAAATAACAACAGTCGTGTCCGCTTTTCCAGCTGATCAGTTCAGTTTGTCCTCCAAACGATTCAGATTTGTCCTGTCAGTCAGACGACATCATCATTATATGGCGTCAGAAAAGCATTGAAAATGCATAAAATGCTGCGTGTGGGCGTGGCTTCGGGGTGGGCGTGGCTCCGTGGCTTGCACCAGCCTACCAGCAGAGGGCAGAGCGCAGTAGAACGCACACAATTTTGCTTCCTCTGTTGTTTTAGGCTCTGCTTTTTGCAGACAAACGGCAGCCATTAATTTCTCATTATGGGGAAACAAACATTTAGCCAAAGCCATAAAAAACAATCCTCAAATGTCAGAAACAACAGAAGAAGCCGTCGTAGTTCTCCTCCTTCCATCCAAACCGGCGTAAACGGCCACGTCACTCCTGAACTGCGTGTGTGCAGCAGCAGCGGTCCTGAGCATGTGACTGTCTGGCCTTCTGGAGGGTGGGAGTTTCCCGGCCTCCACCCCCCCACCGGTGCTTTCTCTTCATGTAATTGTTGCTAAACTGTTTGAAACATAAAAAAGCAACGGCGTTTGGGCGACTCCATGAGCGAAGCGGATCTGCAGAGCTGTCAGTTGATTAGTCCTGTTGATTAGCGTGCGTGAGGGGCCCCGGCGCTCCGTTATTTGCATTCCTATTTAGCGGTGATTTTGCAGAGGGCGCTCCGTGATTAAGCCTGTCAAGAGGCTGATTGACAGGGTCAGATCTTCACATTCTGTCCTGCTGGAGTGAGGGGAAAAAACAGAAAGCAGAGCAGACACTGGACGTGTCAGCTGCTCTTCCTCTCCTCCTTTTCCCTTTCCTCCCCCCTCCACCCTCCCTCGCTCTTACAATCTCAGTCAGGAATGTTTTAATTTTAGGAAAAGATTCTGCCTGTCAAACCAGGCTGGATGGTCTGTACTTCATATGATGAGATGTGATGGGTGTAAAACAATAAAAAAAGGAGTGGGAGTTGGGACAGAACAAAGGAGAAAAGAGCCCTCTTTATTGGACAGATTTAATTACACTGAATAGAGATTAAGCCTGGCAATCCAGCGATGTGTGAAATTAACCCTTGATTACTGATGAAGCTCTGAACACAGGCTGCAAAATAAAACAGTTAGAAAAGATTGACCACTTGGAAATGGTAATTATTTTAGATATCACTTCAAGAGAAGGCAGTGGATAGGTAATGTTTGCATGCATAAATGAGCACGGATGTGTAGCTACATTATTAACCAGGCCTGAAAATGCTAACGCAGAGAGACTTGACACGGTTTGAAATCTAGCAGCTTGCTTGCATCAGAGATTAGCAACCTTTCTGTTCAGATGGGCTCGTGTCCCTGGAGAGAAATCAGGCCACAGGGAAAGCAGCAGCAGAAGAAGAAGAAGAAGAAGAAGAAGAAGAAGGGAATTATCTGTTGTAATCTGCGCTCGCTCTTACCGAAGCTCATTGTGTCACAACCAGCAACATATTTACGACTGAGCTTTGAATTCCTGCTTAAAGCACCCGTGTCACTAAATCGGTGTCACGTTCCAGTTAAAAACAACATGAATGCATCAGTCATCCGTCACCGTGGCGACGCTTCAGGAGGAGGAGCTCTGAGAGCGTCCACTCCGACGAGGCTAGCTGTTAGTGTAATTAGCGGTAATTAATGAACACAAAGCCGAGACTCGTTTGCGTTTTAAATGATCTCAAATGATTCCATTAGCGCTTGTCACACTCAAAACAAAGGGAATTCAATTAGAGCCTTTTTGTCAAGTTCGGCCTCAAGAAGCCCCAAATTCACAAGAGTTTGGGAATAAATCACGTTTTTAAAACGCTTAAATCCGTAAACCCAAAGTCTGCGGAACAGTGTTGAACAAAGGTCCGCGTGGGACAGCATGCACGCACGGAAATACGGAGCCCGTCTGGGACGTTTCATCGGTGGGGCCTGGCCGGACGAGGGGGGAGGACAGAGAGGAACTAATGAATCTGAGAGGCATCATTCCTTCTGACCAAGCAGTCAGGATGAGTCGCGCTCCGGCGGATCCTCCCGACCACTGACGGCGCCGCAGCCCAGGAGGCCAGGAGGCGGGACTGACGGCGGCACATAAATTCAAATTATTCCCAATGTGTGTGGTCCTGCAAGTGGTCGTGGTGGCAGCGGTGGCTGCTGATGGGTTTCTCCTCCTCCTCCTCCTCCTCCTCCTCCGGAGCAAAAGGGATGAAAGCAGCGGGTCGTGGAGCAGCCGAAGACGGGAGAGACGCAGGAGGAAGAGGAGGCTGCGGTGATCAATTAATCCAGCGGTAATTGGATGAGGGTGTATGTGAAGCGGTAATGCTGTAATGAACGCCATCCTTTGTGCTGCTCTCCTCCTGGTCGCTGAACCATCCCCCTCATCATCTTCTGGATCTCAGGTGCTTAGCCATGCAAATCTGCCTGACAGCCCAGTACATCTCTGTCTGCCTAATTGGACAGTATAGAGTTGTTTATGGATATTGCGGACATTTAGGACTCAGTTGGGGGCTGCTCAAAAATCATTAGCGGACGGCCTCTGTTACCAGGCTGTCAGCTTCACTCCGCCGGCGTCAAGGTTCTCTGGGAAAAAGTTTCTCCCTGTCAACAACGGGGACGCTGGCTTTTAAACGGAGACGGAGGCTTGCGGAACACTCAAACATGCTACGATGAGAGAGAACCTGGATCAGGAGCTTGTTATCTCCCTCCAGCATGTTTCTTTTTTTTCTGGTGCGTAAGCAGGATGGTGTTTTTGTTAATTATGAATGCGGTCTACTGAGCAATGGTGGAAATTTCCATATACCTCAGAAGAAAATCCGCCTTTAAATAATCCAATTCTATCTTTTCTGCCTCTGTAATGAGCATTCGGGTTAAAAGTGGGTTTTAGGCGCCTTAAATAATGAATATTGCACAAAAATATACTAAAAGAGTTTGGTTCAGTCCTGATAATCTGTCCAAAATCTTGTAAATTTCACTTTTTTTTAACACAATGAAGATTTATTTACATCCAAGTAAGATTTTAAAAATGAAGGAAAGTGGGACCAAAGAGGAGAATAAAGCAGCTGACCGGCTGTTCTTTTACTGCCTGTTTCAGGCCAAGCATGAGCCAAGTTCTCTGGCCCGTCGTCCCTCCTGGATGCTGAACCCGAGCAGACTCATCTGAGCTGATGATCAGCATCAGGACGTGAAGAAGGTTTTTCTGCAGGTTCCCGCCTCGCCCGCCAACATCTGCGGCCCCGCTCAGTGGGCCCTGCGGGACGCCACAGGCTCTGCTGTCCTGATGCTTGTTGGACGCCGACACCGAGGATTCGGGGAGCGGTTAACCGCCCCCCCCTCGTTTCTGCAGATCATCACACTCAAACAAACGAGCAGAGAAGAAGACTGGGAGGTGCTGCCCCCCACCCACCCACCATCGCCTCTGCTCAACCGTTCCACCTTTATGGCCGAGCCAATCAACGGCGAACCCGTGTCTATTGTCTGTTCCGTGCTCGCCCCCCCCCACCCCCGTTACAGAAATGTTTCTCCCCATCAGCGCCTTTACTTATCACTTCCCCGGTGACATTGAACTTCCGATGCCCCGGCCGCCGAGACACATCTTTGAACTCGCACAATTACTCTTCATCCCCACTAACAATTTAGTAATGAAGTATTGATTTCCAGATTCGTCTCTTATGGATGATATTAGATTTGCTTTGATAAACTGTGCCGGGGCCTCTAATCTGCGCCGCGCTTTCCCCACTGTCTGTAAAACAAAGTACCACTGGAGGGATAATGACCAGGGAACATCGATGAACTCATTTCATCAATTTGTAACACTTGACAATGAAAAAGGGCGGGCGTTTTTCAAGCGCCAATGTCAAAGTTTATTGCTTTGGGTTCGCGCTTATTGGAAGCCGGACGTCTTGAGCGGCGTTCGGCTCTAATTTACGGCCCCGGCGTGCCACTTCCTTCTAAAGCAGCTTTTCTCGAACCTTTTCAGACCAAGGACCACCGAACCTTTAAAAAAACACTCACGGACCACCTGACTCTAAATAGCCCCCAAAACAATATGCTAATTAACAATCGGGTGCTGGTATGACAGATGCATCAGGAAATATACAATAAAGTGAAATCTTTCAATCGGGGGAGTTCAAGAAACTCTGATTTTTCACTGAATTTTAAGTAGTGAAATTTGAAATTTTAAAATGTGATTTGTTACGTGTCACCTCGCGGACCACTAGGGTGTCGCCCGCGGACCACTGCTGGTCCGTGGACCACTCTTTGAGAAACACTGTTCTAAAGGGAATGTTTGGATAAGGTCGCATCCAGGCCGCCTGACTGGCGAGGCCAGGACCGTGGGCCGGAGGACACCGTGATACCCGCAGATCTACGGTGGACGTATATGCGCCGTCTGGCCGCGCACGCCCGCTAACCTGGCAGCAGCTGCGGCTCGACGCGCTCCGGGGCAGCGATTTGATCCGCTACAAAGTCAAATCATTTATTCGCCCTCATTCATCCTGATGGAAGCAGAGAGCCGAGGAACAACAGGCAATTTAGGCTGAAAATCCCAGTTCGGCTGCAGGTAATCTGATTTCTCTGCTCCCCAGAAATCTACATGTATAGTGCTTATCAACCGGATTACTGGCAGGTTGGAGGAATAACCCAATTTGAGCTTACTTGTTTCTCTCGCTGTAGTATTCAGCGTCAGCTTGCATTAGAGGACGCCGGCGATTGCTGCTGCTACGCAGGCTCCACCTCCGTCCTTCAGAGACGCAGCTGCTCCTTCACACACTTCAGTGTTCTTGTTTAATAAGCAGCTAAAATGTGCTGTAATCTGATTACAGAGCAGCAATCAGACTTAAAAAAAGACAATCAGACACATCAGATTAAATGTGTCAGATTAGAAGTGCAATTCGGTTTGTTGTTGTTGGACATCGTGTTTTTTATTTTTAAATCTAAATAATGATAATTTAATTTGGGAACTCTCAAAATTATTAACTTATAATGACTGATTTATATTTTTTGCCAGTGTTTTATTCTTTTGCCGTATTTAAAGACAATTTAAAGAGTGTTTAAGTTTCCAGGTTTCCACTCTTCCCAGTCTGATTCCAGCATCAGGGGATTTTCCCAGACACCCCCTGTGGGAATATCACACGGGTGGAGTCCGGGTTGCGGTAACGGATGACCGCCGCCGCCGTACCCTCGTTACCGCAGAGGTCAGCCTCCCTCCATCAGGAGCGACGCTCCCATCGAGGCGAGTATTGATGGGGACGACACGCCAGCGTGGACATGGGAGAAACGATCCCGCGCTGCTGCTCCTCTTCCTCAGCAGACAGAGAGGACGCTCCGGGTATAAATGCTGCGGCGGGACACTATTCCCAAACCTCCTGAGTGACTATAAAAGAAACGGAGTGGAAACCATCAGGGATGCAGGGAGCCATGTCAGTTTCCTTTAGACACACTCCTCTAATGTCTTTTAAAGGAAACAATCATCTTTCCTGATGAAGCAAAATGTCCTGTAGCAGCCAAGGTCGTGTAGACTGAGGCCACACACACACACACACACACACACACACACACACACACACACACACACACACATACACATTCTTGTACTTCTATCTTTGTGAGGCATAATAGGCATAAGGTCATACCCAGCCCCTTACCCTAACCATCCCAACTAACCCCCTAACCCTGACCCCAACCCTGACCCTAACCCTGACCCCAACCCCTGGCCCTGACCCTGACCATGACCTAGTCCTCACTTTGCTAGTAGAATGAGGATTTTAGTCCTCAGTAGGCAGCAAGTACAAGAACAAACACACAGAGTGGCAGTGAACGCATCATATGTTGAACTGTGCATCATCTTTTTTTCTTTTATCTACCGAAGGAGGAAATGATTAGATGCACAAAGTGTCCTAAAATAGCTCATTTAACTTGTTTTCTATCCTTCAGCACCTGTTTTCAGTCCAGGAAAAGTACATTTGTATCCTGTAACAGGGCTAGAAGCAAAGACGACTCAGACTCACACAACATCGGAGCTCATTAAAAGTGTTAACGGATGGATGGATGGATGGATGGATAATGGGTGATGGATGACTCATTTATGTTGAAATTGTTTAAACGGACTCCAAGTTAATACTGAAGTTCTTAGATTAGCTGGGCCTTATTGTCTTTACAGCAAACCGCCACCAGGTGGCAGCGCGTTGGCGTCGCTCTGTGCGCTCTGGTGTTTACTGCACGGGCACGATATGATTGAAAAAACAGGTTAATTAAGTCTAAAAAATAAAACACTCCAATAATGGTGACTTAAACTCAGTAAGTAAACTAGTCAAAAAAGCTAAAGGAGGTTTTTCAAGGTTAGCTCGTGGTTAGCCGCGGTTAGTGGCGCAGCAGTTAGCAGGCTGCGGTTATCACACAACAAAAGCATTTCTGCTGGTAGATTATTCAAACCTGCCAACCTGGATGTTTTAATAGAACTGTAAGAAAACAGAAAACAGTCGCTCAGGAGGGGCGGCGTCCCGCCAGGCAGGCTCCTCTTCTAAAGGCGCTCCAATGGCACCTGAGGGGGAATATCATGGCTGTCGTCCCAGAAAGCCTGCTAACCATCTGCTCCCCATATGAGCGAAAGCAGCCGAGTGTCCTGAAGAAGGTGCCTCCATCGTGTTGCCTTTGAACTAACAAACTCTGCTTTTTCAGGTCGGGTTGAACATCTTTGTGGAACGTGCGGCTCCTTGAAGTCGCTATTTGGCTCCCGGAGATAACAGGAAGTGATTGCGAGCATGTGCGGCGTGCTGTAGGCCGAGAAAAGTACATGGTGCCTCTGGCCCGGCGCGGCGTGGACCTGGCATCGCTCAGGCAGCGAAAACAGCAGAGAGCGGGACGCACTTCCTGTAAATACCCCCTTCATGCTTTTGGTTTTATCATTCCCTGCGAGCGCTTCCCGGCCCCTCCAGAGTCGACGAGAAATAGCATTATTTTATGGGATGGAAAAGAGAGGAGATAAAACAAAAAGAGGAGCCGGGTGAGAGGGAAAAAGGGGGAGATGGGGCTAAAAAAAGGTCCTCCGGGGAACGCGGCGTAAATGAAGTTCCAGGAATGACACAGGCGAGCAATGAGGCGTGGATGGGAAATATACGCTGCACATCATCGGATAGAGATGCCAGAGAAAATAGCTTCATTGAAGTGTCAGCCTTCATCCATCAATCAATCATCCGCAAGAAACAATAACGCCGCGCCGACGGGGCGGCTTTTATGGGGCTTATTCATGGGTATCGGAAACAGCACTTAAGTGTGGCTGTGACACTGGCAGGAAGCGGAAGTCCGCCGCCTCCACACGAGCTCTTTTCCTCGTGCCGGGGGTTTACCAACGGTGAGGAGGGCCGTACATGGGGGGGGGAGAGATGGAGAAGCTGCCTGGGATCCAAACTCACGCCTAATTTCCATTACGATGTTTTCCTCTCATTCCTTACTGTCACCGTCACAAAGCGATGATGCGGTTTTGGAGCCATGCTAAGGCTAGCAGCATGCTAACGTCCTAAAACGACAGTGCTGGTAAAGCAGATGTTGTTCACCATGTTTTCTGTTTAGCATAATTTTGCATGTTAGCATGCTAATGTCCAATCATTTGCATGCAAATCACAGTGGAAGCTAATGTAACAGCATTATTTTAGCATTTACTTGAGAAGATAATCTATTTAACAATGCACAGATAGATAGATAGATAGATAGATAGATAGATAGATAGATAGATAGATAGATAGATAGATAGATAGATAGACAGTCATCGGACCGATGTTTTTGCTGTTTTTCAGTCTTTCGAGTCTCTTGATGCTTCCCAGCAACATGAAAGCTGACACGTCATCTATTATTCTGTACGTGCGTGTTGCCAGCCCAGGCGGCTCCATATGGCCCCTGTTGTCTCCAGACACCCAAATCCCTTTCCTCAGGCCAGGGGCTGTTTTTGTGGCAACCGCTACATGGCTCCTCTTCCTCAGAGGAATGGGGTGATGATGATGATGAGCAATCACAGCCAGGGCAGACTTTCTGCCTCTAATTCTGACGGGATATTCAACAATTGACCGGATCTGCTTCGCTGGCCCAATTGCTAATTCATGCAAGTTGACAATCTGGAGGCAACAATTACGAGCGACGAAAAGGGCTGAAAGTCAGAGCTGGAACAGCAGAACCACGTGAAGTTTACTCTCTCCGTCCAGTCCTGGAGCACCAGCGCATCCCTCTTCCGCAGAAACACCAGAAAGGTCAGAACAAATCTCTGGCATTTGAATATTTTAACATCTCTCCAGTCCCCAAATTAAGGAGAAAGGCGTAAAGCAAACATGGGGCGTTTTTAAGTATCTTTTCCGATCAAAGGGACTTGCAACACGGAAATCCTGGCAGTGCTGCGGACACGGGGATTGAGGGTAACGGGATGCATGTCATAAGCTGTTGTCAGCTCACATCCTCTGCCTGCGTTTTGCACCGAGTTTGCCACAGTGTGGGGAGGAATCTGAGGGTGATGCTAAGTGAAATGCTCATTTTGCGTTTGTGATTACCAAGGCCCATGGGCGATGTGCACTAATGTGAGCTAATGCAATAGATTACACAGTGCTGGCCCTGGGGAACAGACAGCAAACAGATGTGGTCTACTCAGAATGGGAGGGGGTGGCGGGAGGAGGAGTAAAGTTGAAAGTGTGCACGATGCTGAAGATTGTCCGCTGTCATTTGTTGTTTGCAGAGCTGCAGCTGCGCGATGCGTGTTGTCAGTCCTGTCTGCAGATATGGGACGCGCAGCAACAGCCTGCTCGTGTCCTGCACATGTAGATGCAGTCAGAAAAGCCTTTTGCACGCGGAACCGCAGGAACCCACGGAGCTGATGTCTCACCAGGTGGGTCAGCTTGACGGCTGACATGCAGCGTCTGTGTTAGACATTCTTCCACGCTTTCAAGGTGTGCACGGTCAAACACCGTAACAACATGTTGCCTCAGTACTCAGACCCGTAATTAGTGCACCGAGTCTGCTCATAGTGCGTGTTTAGCTCTGACTCGTCGACTGAGGCCTTCCAGAAACCAGAGCTTCAGCTTGTAAACGCTGCCATCTGGTGGACACTCTTAGTCATAACGGCTAAAATGAGTTTGTGTGTTTAATCAATTTAAATTATAAAAAATATTTTAAAGAGATGATTTTTTTTTTCATCAATAGACGGTTACCGTTTTTTCTTCTGATTAAAACTTTTATTTTCACATTATTTTATATTTCAGATTTACATTCCAAATCAAAGATTGGAGGAAGTATGATTCCGGGCTACCGTGGGCCCTTGAGCAAGGCCGTCAGTCCATGTTTGAACACTTCTTCAATAAATAAGACAAGAACGTTACACCTCTCGCTTTATTATTAATCAAATGAGTCGTACAAAGCTCAAACAATATTTCCATTTTTACATAAGTACACATTTAATGATCACAAAAGAAATAACTTAACCCAAGGCTTTGAACGTGGGAAACCGCCTGTAAATGGAGGTCAAAGCCTTTTTTTTCCCTCTGCTGATCTACGGAGGCGGCGTGTGACTGCTCATCAGGACCGAACTGAACCTCCGAGTCCGAGCGAGTCAGTACGGAGCAAACCGAGACCTTTCAGAGCTGCTTCTGCAGCAGACGTTTCAAGTAAAGAAAAACCACCGGCACAAACGTGCGGCCTGTCCAAGCCGAGCCCGTCCTCCACGAGGCTCGCTGGCAGGGCGGAGACAGCAGCTTCGCATGGACAGCAGCAGGAAATGAGGTAGACCGCTTCCACAGCCGGGACTGGCCCAGAGGGGGCCCACAAACACACTGCCCAGCGCCTGAAGACAAAAAAAGAGTCCTCTGCCCTGTTGTGCGACCAGAGCATGAGTCTGTGACCTCACGTGCACACTTTATAAACATCTGAAACATTAGTGTGGCTGGATCTGGAACCCCCCACAGGCAGAACCCTCAAAGAAAAAAAGGCTTTTTCCAAGTAAAGAAAACAAACGCTTTTAAGGCCTCAAATATTCATCGTCGTCAAGGTCCAGATTTGCCAAACGACCTCCCTCAGGCGCTTTTGTCGGCGGTTCCGTAGCGCTGACTGGGGAAAAGCGCGGCCGGGTCTCTCCTCTGCAGGCTGGGCAGGGCGGGGAGGTGTTGGTACAGCACCGTGATGCCCCCTGAGGAGAAAGCCGTCATGTTAATCCCCAACCGAGGCCACAGCGGGCACATGCTAACGCGCGCCGCCGCTAAGGGAAGCCGTACCTGCTCTGGGGTTGGCCAGGCCTGCGTGCGCCGGGGGGGGCGGGGCGCTGGGGTACAGCGAGGCCAGCTCGTTGGCCGAGCAGGAGCTCAGCAGGTTCATCATGCTCCAGTCGCAGTCCAGGCTTCCTCCCACGCCTGCTGGGGTTTTGGAAGGACCCAGGTTGTCGGGTGGAGGCTGCGAGGTGGTTTTCCCGCCTCTGCCGGGCATCAGCAGGCGGCTGGAACCGGCCCCCACAGGCGCCCGAAGCACGCCGGCGCCCGCCTCCCTGCGCGGAGCCGCCACATACTTGAACCTCTTGCTGGACGGTTCCCCGAAATCCATGGGGGGGAAGGGTCCGAACTGGCTGGACAGGCATAACCTGGCAGCGTCCGAGCACCAGGCCACGCCCCTCCCCCTGGGGTAGCGGTCTGGGGCTCCTGGCCGCTCCAGGACCGGCCTGCTTCCTGAGAAGGGTTTCCTGGACGGCGGCGGCGGGGGCGCCGCCTCCCCTTGGTGCTGCGTCTCCTGTACGGGTGCCCGGCCTGGGGAGCGCTTGGGAGCGAGCGCGGGGTCGACGGGAAGCTTTTCTCCTGGTTTGGCTGCCGGGCGCAGCGGAGACGTGGTCCGACGAGGGTGGCGCCGGCCCAACGTGGGGAGCGGGGCCACGTCTTTGCCCTTCAGGGCGGGGGGGCAGCCCGTGAGGCGCTTGTGCTTCGAGCCTCCAAACACACTCTTCTTCATGGGTGTGTCTTTATGCACCAGCCTTTTGTGCATGCTCAGAACCTCCGGGTAGAAGCTTTTATAAGCACAGAACGGGCAGGAGGCTGGAACCACGGCGCTGGGAGGGACGCTGAGAGACACCTTTAAGGACAGATTTAAAGGGACGTCAGACTCCGCCTCCTCCTCCAGCTCGTCTTTCTCCGGGTTGACAGGTATGGGACGCTTCGCTTTATCGTCTGCCAGCGAGGACGCAGCCATTGGAATTAATTTCTGACACGCTAGGTTAATTTGGAGGAGTGGATTTCCAGATTTGTCATCTAAACTCTCGCAACTGTCCTCTGAGGCTGCACAGCTGCACGCTGCGGCGGCGGCGGGGGCCGGCGCTCCGGCTCCGCTCTCAGCGGGAATTTCAGCGTCCTCCCCGGGTTTTGCGTCCACGGGGGACGCTAACGGCCTGCTGGGAGTCTCTGCACAACGCTTGTCCTTGTGATGGCGGTCCAGGTGATACTTGAGCGAAGTCTTCTGGGCGGCGGCGTAGTCACAGTAAAGGCATTTGTACGGTTTTTCGCCTGAAACGGAAAGAACCACAGGTTTTAAAGGACAGTACTGTCTGCAGCGTTATAATTAGCCTGTGTTGTCGAACCCAAACCTACTGTCTCAGACGTACCTGTGTGAGTCCGCAGGTGAATGGTGAGGTAGTAGCTCGAACGGAAAGACTTTCCGCAGTAATTGCACTCTTTTGACCGGGCTTTGGTTTGACCGAGACCGTCCTCACCTGAGACACACGCGAGAAAGCGTCAACAGCGGTCAGAGAGGACTCGTTGTAATAACGACTCCCGGCAGCAGGGGGAGCACTTGCGCGCATTAGCCAAACCACGACAGAGAGACGGAGGACTACTGAAGGTACCTGCTCCAAGGTTCTCGGACAACATCGCTTCCACAAAGCCCTCCTCGCAGCCTTCCTCTGCCTGCTCCAGTCGGAACTTCCTGTCAGCTGACGTTGGGCTCTCCTCGCCGCTCCTCTCACGCTTGTGTATCCTGGAGTGCAGAACCAGCTGATGGTACGTCCTGAAGGTCCTCTGGCAGTCTTCGCAGCTGGTGGGTCTTTCCTTTTCCTTGACTCGCTGCATGAGGCACCTCCGCCGTGTTTCTGGGCCTTCCGGCGGCGGTGGTGGCGGCGGCCCTGGAGCGAGGAGCTCTGTGGGAGCTTGGGCCAAACTGCTGGCGCACTCGTCCTTGTCGGAGCCGCACTCCTCGTTGTCTGTGCTGGCTTCCTGGCTGGGGTCTTTGCTAGTGTGAGGCCCCACTGCTAGCTTGCCCCTGGTAGCTAGCTGCCAAGCCTGGTAGGTGTTGAAGGGATCCAACTGGGGAATCCACCGGGAGGATCTCGCCGCTCGCCCGTGAGGCTGTGGGAGGAGTCCTAGACTGTGGAGGAACCTCTTCTGTGTGAGCGAAGCACCTTCACCTTCTCCTCCTTCTTCTCTGCCTGGGTCCAGCTCTCGATTGTGCACTTTACTGTGCTCCACCAAAGCCTCGTGGTCCGGAAAGAAAAAGCCGCAAACCATGCACATTTTGTAGCGCGTGACCACGGGCTCTGCGGGAGGATCCTGGAGCACGCCGTTGACCGTGACCGGGGCCTCCGGGTCGGGCTGGGCCCTGCTCTTTGAGCCCGCCTTGGCGTGCATCTTCATGTGCGTCTTGAGGAACCAGGGCTCCCTGAAGCGCCGCCCGCACACGCTGCAGCAGAAGCTGAAGTAGTCCTTGTGCTTCCTCATGTGGCTCTCCAGCTCGGCGGCGTCCTGCCCCACCAGACCGCACACGATGCAGCGCCGCACCTCCTCTCTGGGGACGGCCAGGCCGCCCGCTCGGGCCCGCGCTCGCTCCCCTGGCATGCGGAACTCGGCCTCCACCCGGAGCACGGCGGGTCCGTAGAGGCTGGTGGGGTGCTGCGTGAGAACGTGCGGGCCCAGCTCATCCTGGCGGCTGAAGGTCTGCTCGCAGAACATGCAGGACGGCGCCGCGTGTGGGGTCACGCTGGAAGCGGGTTCTGGGGCGCCGCTCATGTCCTGCGCGCGTCCGTCTGGACTCTCCGTGCACTGCAGCGGCCAGTGAGTCGGCATTTTCCTCTTTACAGTTTTGGGAACCTGCGAACAAACGAGAAGAGCGAGAGCTGAGCGGAGGATCCATCCGCAGACGCACACGTCCCACCACAGGAAACAGGAAACGCATCTTTGAAGCAACAGGTCGTTTCCTCTGCTGAAACGCGCGTGACGCAAGGAAAGGAGACCTTCGCCAAGACGATGATTGACTCATCCGCCCCGCTAGCTTGAGCTTGATCCAGTACTTTAGAGAAATGACTCTAAAAGCCTGACTAACGCCGTCGCCGTCTTAGACGCGCTGGGCCGTCCGCCGCTGCTTCTGCAGCCACGGGGAACCCTCCTGTCGGCAAGCGGAGCCGGGAGAACGACGGAGAAATTCCCGTCAGGAGCGGAGCGACTGGACCAGCAAGAAGAGAAGAAGAAGAGTCAGACCTCCTCCTTCCCTTTCTGCTTGCTAAATGAAGCCAGGGTTCGGGTCCGGGGATTTCCTCACCTAACCCAGGGCAGGAAGTCGCCTGTTCTGATTCATTCTTCTCCTGAATATCATCTTAAACTTTGGCGTCTGAACGATGACACAAATCTCTGCTGTTGCGTTAGTTCCGACACCAGGTTGGCTGGAACGTTCCAGGCGGATCCTGAACAAGGATGCTGAAGCTCAGGGAGGAGCGGAGTGAAAATAGGAGGTCAGGGGCCAAGTGGACTGGTTAAAGGAGAGGAAGCTACACGGCGCTACAAGGCTGGTGTGTCTAGAGCTTAGAATACTGGTTATACTGGAAAACAGCAGTCAGCGCTGTTGGGTCCAGTCCAGTACAGAGGTCTGCTTCAAGCGGACCGGCTTCCACTGGGACACTGGTTAAAGGGACACTGGGTTGAAAGGTTTTAGACTGGCAAGTAACAGCAGCTGCCGCCCCCCCAGAAAGTTACGCGACTTCTGGAAAGTCCACTTTCTTCTCATGTTTATTGAAAAGCTACCAAGAGCAACAGCTGTTTTAGCCGAGCAGAAGACCGGATCAGGCGTCCGGATCCGACCGTAGCCCAGCTGAGCTGCGTGGATCATCAGCCGGTGGGTCTTGGTGCTCCAGCAACATTATTCCGTTTTTACGTGTACTTAACAAGCGGAGCTCATTTGCTCGTCGGGCGACCCCGATCATCTCCGAGGCGGGCCGACATGAGCCCCACCTGGCGGACTCACCTCGCTGCTCGGAGATCCCACCAGCCGCCGTTCGGCAACTTTGGGTTTATTCTCAATGTGCGAGCGTGGGAGAAGCGACAGAAACGAGCGACCGAGGCGAACGTTAGCGACTCAACAGCCCCCCCATCTCCCGGTAAAGTGTGGAGAAGTCAGCCAAACAATACCCACCGAGGGACGCTTTCCGCCCTAATCCAGGCACCGACGCTCCGGGGCGGCTGTGGCCGCCTCCGCATGTCCCGAGCCGGCGTCGCTGTCGCTGGGCCGCTCCGCTGCCGGACCGTCGGACCGGGGACCAGGTTCGTTCCGGCTCGCTTCAACCGTGCAGCTGTTGAGTGGCGAGGCGCGCGCCCGCTCTCTCAAAGGGGAAGGATGGAGCGCGTGCACGGGCCGGTCACGTGGTCGCGACTAACAGAAAGTAGTGATGGAAGTCCGGATAGTCAGTCCGATCAGCAGCCTGTTCACGGCGAACCACGTGGTTCTGATCGGATTACAGGTGATTCGTAGAACCCAGAAAACGGACTTTTTACTAGTTAATGAGGCCGGATTCAAACCTGTGGGACCACTTTTAACTCTAGTGCCACATTTGTGTCCGCACGGTCCTAAAACGTCACCGAGGGGAAATCAGCCAGCCAAAAAGTGTTTTCTGCCACTTTAAACTCCCACTACGCCACATCTGACTGTGGCATCAGCCGCCGTGGGGGTGGGGGAGGGGTGTTTCCAACCGTTCACACCAACGTGAGCTTTTTGTTTTTCACTTTCTTATCCCAACTTCCCTGTTTTGTTGTGAAACACCTGCAGCCAATCCTGCGCCTTTTCACCCACGTTTCGGTACACAAAGGTGTTAATTTAGTGCAAATCTCAACCAGCGAGGAGGCAAAGATTTGTTTTATCAAGCTTTTTTTGCAAAAGTCTTCTGCCTGTTCTAAGAGCACGTGTTTGTGCATTCTCCATTTAGTTTTTTAACGCATCATTAGTGATAATGGGGACAATACAAAGTCATTGTTGAGGTTTAGGATAGAGGAATGTTGTCAGATAAGACACTTACAGTCAGCTCCCAGCAGCAACACTTGTTGAAGACGGGCCCCTCCTCCACCCTCAGCCCTCCTGAGGATAGATGGTTCCTTAAAGACACACAGCACACACTCCCTGGCCATACTCAGTAGATTCACTGTACATTGTGTTCACACACACACACACACACACGCTTCTGAGCCATGTATAAAAGAAGGACTGAGAAAAGACTGTGTGGCTCCTCAGCTGGATCTCTGAACAACTGGATAATACAATTTGCCAAGACTGTGTGTGTGTGTGTGTGTGTGTGTGTGTGGTTCACCAAACAGGTCATGCAGTGCTGTGCAGTGAATTCACAGAAGATGTGCAGGTTTTTGTGAACCGGTTTCTAATAAATGCTCTTACTAAAGTCATTCCTGTGCACGTGCATGATGTCAGTCAAGGTGTGCCGCAGAGAAATGTCACAAATATTTTGATTTCTCAGCAATTAGAGGGATGACTTTAATTTATTTGGCATTATTTTTAAACCGTGGTACTCGTCGGGTTTTGGGTTCCACCCTGAGATCCTGTTACATGAACAAGTCTCGTATGTAAATCAAAGGCACCACATGTGACACAATGAGGCCTCCTGCTCATTTTCTATTGTTCTGCAGCCACAAAAGCTCTCTGAGAGGCTATCAATCCGGGGAGAAGCAGCCTGTTGCGCCGGCAGGAGAATATTTGCCTTCATAACAATGAACTTAATGATGAAGTGCAGGAAAAAAGGTAGAAAAAACGGCTTCAAACCAGAGAATTTAAGTACATGTTCAAAGACCTGGAATAGCAGTTAGCATTTTTAGCCCATTTGAGCTGATTTTCAGGTGAGTCAGACGGAGCCATTAATGCTGATTGAATCAACTCTCTGGCCCTTTGTTGTGGAGTTTCTCCTCCCGACGCTGCATCCTCCTGCAGCAGAGCTCACTCAGGCTGAAGTGACGATCTATTCAGAGGACAAACCCTGAGAGTGAGAGGATGAGCCAGCGGGGCTTAAAAAGGCTGCGGCGGCTTCTTTGTCCCGGCGTGTCAGGAGCAGCTGACTGCATTGTTCCCCCACTGATCATATTTAATCTGCTTCTTCGGATTCAGAACCAGCTGTTTGCTTGTGTCAGTTGAGGAGGAAGAGCTAAATTAAAACAAACGTCATCAGCTTTATTCACGTTTAATGACGATAAGCCACCAGCATTTTTAAATAAGAGGTTTTGAGATGAAATTTAACCTCCTTTTAGACATATTTATCCACATAATAGTCAGATATCTGTACATTCACAGAGCCGTTGAAGACAGGAAGGGATTTAACAGCATCTTTGCAGGCAAATCTCTTTTTAATGCCACTTTAGTAACTAAATAAGTAAATACATCAGCAGGTAGATACAACACAGAGAGAAGGTTCAGACCTCTCAAAGGAGCCGCGGATGCATCCGAATCAGCCGCAGAGCTGCTCTTCAGCGCGAGGTGACCCAGCGGAAGCGACCTGGCGGTGGCGAGCAGCACCCTGATGCACATTAGCGCTGACAGCAGGGCTCCTGTCGGGCCTCCCTGCCCACTCCTCCCTGCTTCCATCCCCTCCGAGCTGCATTCACACACACACTTGCACATTGTCCTGGGCTGAACTGCAGCATCACGGTGACCACACGCGTCTCCCCATTGTTTCAGTCTGTTTTACACTCTTAAAGAAGCCTTTTTGTTTAGAAAGCTGCCAGTTTTCCATGTATAAGATGAGATCAAGCAGCTCCATAAGTACAAAACTGCCTCTCAGCGTGTCCAGACGTGCAGTTCTTATCGTAATCTGCACATTTTGTTGAGGCTTGAAACAGTCGAAGGTTTGTTGATGAGCTGGCCTAGTTCACAGCTGGAGGTGGCGGAGCTGAGCCCTGAGTTCAGACACAGCCACACACACACATTATATCTGCATATGCAGCAGACTGCTGGAGATGGTTTTTTATTATTTAAATCAAGCTAAATTTCATATTTCATATGGTGGAAAATGGAAAACCAGAGTAATTAGCTGATTAAACTCTAAATTCTGGATCTGAGGTGCTAATTAAACATGCCAGGCAGAAAGAAGGCTAAGATGTTGTGAGACTTATGTTTACTTTTGTCTCTGCATTTTAATAAAATTGATCTGCATCTGAAGCATCCTCTGGGGAGGGGGGGAGGTCCAACAATGGACCAGAGAGCAGCAAGGAGCGCCCCTCTTGCGGCGGCTGCAGGAATGTGTGTGTTTGGTAACAAAAGAGTGGGGCGAAGGCTGCCTTCAGGGGCCGTAACTCATCACTGAACGGT
The DNA here is from genome assembly GCA_015343265.1 of Pao palembangensis. Lineage (NCBI taxonomy): Eukaryota > Metazoa > Chordata > Actinopteri > Tetraodontiformes > Tetraodontidae > Pao > Pao palembangensis. Next base: position 786,559 of record CM027090.1, on the reverse strand, counting down.
GGGTGTGTGGGGAGAGGCGCCTTTGCCTGGAATCCCACAGCCTTCTGAGGTTGTGTTCGGTTGAGATCATCAGAAGTCAGAGGCCTTTTGGTGCCATCTGATAAGTCGCCTGCCAGCGATACAAATCCACACAGGAGGGTGGAGTCGTGTTGCTCTAGCTCACCTGAGGTGTGGCAAGGTGTGGAAATATTAATCATAAATGTTTGTACGGTGAATACTTTGGCTTCGTGGCTGATTAAACCTGTGCGTTGTGCTTTTCAAAACTGCGTAAATGTATCTCCAGTTAGACCGTTTTCCCTTTTCTTTGTATATGTTTTTATTAGCAGAATTATCACAGATGTCTTGAGTAACCTGTCGCCACCTGTAGGTTATTGTAGGGATTGCTGGATTTATTTTTTTAAACTTATTTAATCACCCAAAAATCTCATTTGATTCTTATTTTAGTCTGTTAGAGTCTGGGCTGATTTTAAACTCTTATCTAAGCCTGTTTTCCGCACAAGAAATTCAATCTTATCCTACTTACTTCAGGCAGCCCAAAGCTAAACACCAACAAAGAAGAAACAACAGTAAACATATTTATTGTCTTCACGATGGCTGACGTTACGCACACATACGTACGGGCGAACGTCTGGGTTACACAGAGCCAAACGAAAGCACTCGGACTTTGGTTAGTTTGGTGACACTGAGCCGCAATCAGAGGAAAAGCTAATCAGCTGTGATTTTAGGACACGGATCACAAGGACACAATTTCAATCAGCTCCCCACAGAACAGTTTTCTAATGTGAGTCAAATAAACACGTGACCGTTAGCGCCAGAGCTCGTATACAGTTAAAAACGCTAAATGTAAATGTGTTCTGTTACACAAAGACCTTATTTCTACTTTAAATATTGCCTGTTGACCTTATATTAAGCCCAATTTCATTTTAACAGCACATTTTAAGTGTCTGCGACAGATTAGTTGCTAAAACAAAAGCTCGCTCCTGCCTATGGCTGAAGCCCAACATTTGAGGTTGGAAAAACAGAGAAAGTCACATTAAATGTCTGTAGAAAAGTCGTTGTCTTTTTTTTTTTTTGTCGCCAAAAAAATATATCTCTCAACAGTTGTGTCTTATTCAACCGCCCGCCCGCCGCTAAGGTTTACTCACAACCGTTTTATCGTCTGAGGAGTAACAAAAAAGAGATTTAGTCAAAGTGAGTGAGGCTGGATAGAAGGATGAGAGAGAGACAGAGGGGAGGAGAGTCAGTCTGTACAGGAGAACCTTCACTGGTGGTTCTGCTTTCATTTGGACTTCTCAGCCGCTGCAGGATCCGTTTGGATGCCGGCATCTGTAGAGTTACGCTTCTGACTCTGAAATTCAAGAAGAAAACGGATCAAAAGAGGGTAAAAGAGCACATTTACACAGGAAGACTGTGAAGATGATCTGAATTAGTCAGACGTTTTCCGCTAATCTCGTTTGTATTTGAGAGGAACCAGAGCCTGCAGGTCACAGGGCCGATGCTGCCACCTAGTGGACACTCACCAGGATTTTAAAGAAGAGCTGGACGGAGTTCCTCTTCTCCAGTTTCTTGGGAGCACTGGGAGCGTCGTCCCCAGTCTGAGCGGCCGTCACAGCTGCTTTGCTCTCAGCAGTGGTTTCTGAGGTCTTGGCTGCTGGTTTCGGTTCTTCTTTGGTTTTTACAGGTGGGGCCGGTTCGGCTGCTGCGGGGACTTCTGGGCTCGCCTTCTTTGGATCAGCAGCCTGGAAGGTTCGTACGTGGAGAAGAACATGTCTGTCTGCCTCTCTGTCCATGCTGAATAAGAGATTATGTGTTCCTTACTTTGGACTTGAACATGGACATGAACCCCGACTTGGCGGCAGGTTTCTTCTCCTGGACGGGCGGTGGCGGTTCAGGCTTCGGCGCCGCCTCCAAGGTGCCCGTTTTTGAAGGATCCACCTTCTTTTATCAACAAAGCAGATGAAGAAATGCACAAACTGTGAGTTTTCAGTGAACCAGAGCTGCTGAAGCGTGTGAGAGAGAGAGAGAGAGAGAGAGAGAGAGAGAGAGAGAGAGAGAGAGCTGCCACCGAGAAAAAAGTGCAGAAATCAGAGCAGGAAAACAAAAATATAAAGAAAAGGTAAAAGCCTAACCACCATGCAGTGACAAAGAGGAGAGGCAGCGTTAACAAGTATTTACACCTTCATCTTTATGTGTATATGACCAGTGGGCGTGGCTTAAACCAAACTCAGGTTAAAGTGATATAAAACAAGACGAGGAACATTTCTTTGACTAAATTTATCCTGTAGCCCAGATTAAAACAAGAACAGTGAGTTTAAGTAGCATTTTAGTCCTGAGAGTAGGATTTAGTGGGATTGTTTGCTGTCCATCTTTATCTACAAGGTGCTCACGTAAAACATAATGATTAGGAAAATCAATCAGGATCTCTCCTAAAACCTGTCTGCTCTTTTACCTCCTCTTCTCCCTCCGGCTGTGGTTCTTCCAGCGTCTGCTGTGGGGGACAGGTTAGAGAGTTAAAGGAGCAGTTCGCGGCTCACGTCAGGTGAGCTCAGATGAGGGATTAGATTTGTGGGAATCAAGATTCCGGAGCACCTCCCGCTCATTTGCCTCCAGCTCTAAACCTCAGAGCAGATGCTGAATCACCCAGATGATTTTACTCTCCTCAAAGGTGACAAGGTTCTCTGTGTGATTTACCTGGAGTGCTACACCTGGTTCTGCCTCCACCACTGCTGTCTCCTGCAGAGCAAAACTACTTTTTATTCCAAAGACACCGGAAGTAAAATGCTGCAATCGAGCAGACACAGCGCGTCTGTTATAAACGGCTCGGTGTCACACCAGTGAGAGGAGAAAAACAGACTAGTGACGGAACTGGGATCAGCTCTCCAGTTTACCTGCACTTCTACATCTGGTTGTGCTTGGACTACTGCTTCAGGCTGCGGCTCCTTGTTTGTCTGAGGGACAATGAAGCGATTGTTGGTGAAGGACAGAGCGACGAGGCACAACAAGGTTGTTATGACATGTTTTCAGCATGTTAGCAGTTTCAGAAATGCATGAATGTTAGCTCAGCGTGAGCCCCGGAGGGCTTAGGTTCTCTCTCTACTCTGAAGATCCCTCAAACACGCACAAAAAGCTGCTTTGGAAAAAGCGGCTTCGTCAACAGCGCCGCCTGGTGGGCAAGGCTGGTACAGGTACAGTTTGAAGACAAACCAGCTTTTGTTGGTGACAGGAAAAACCAGCGCGACAGCTGCTGAGGAACCGTCCTGAGATGTCTGACACCCACTTGGAGCTCAGATTCACGCCAAACTAGAACCTAACATGCACCGAGGTGCTTTTTTTACCTTTGCGCGGAAGAACTTGCCGAACGCGTCTTTGGCTGATTTTCCTTTTGAGGGCTCGGCTTCCTTTACCGCGCCTTTTGGTTCTTCTTTTGGAGCTGTTTTTGCAGCCTTGGCACCTGTCTCTCCTTTGGTTTCCATTTTGGGGGGCTCTGGAGGAGGCGGTGGCGGGACGGACATCCCTTTGGGCGCCGCAGGGGGCTCAGATACCTGCGCCACCTGCTGAGGAGAAATGATGCATCGCACATGTCCACAGTCTCTTCCAACACATTTCAATTCAATCAAAGCGAGTTAGTGTGCAAAATAAAGCCTTTGCAAACCAGAGAGTGATTTAAAAAGCTCACAGTGGAGGTTGCCGCTGCTTGATTCTCCTTCTCGGACTATTTGGCAACAGAAAAAGAAAATGTTAGAGGTTAAAAAAAAGCAAAAAAAGATAAAAACAAGCAAGCAGAGTTCACATTAACAAGATTTGCATTCAAATATGCGACTTCGAATGACCTATAATCAAAGGTTTACAACATTTTTAATGACTGTGATGAAAAAAATGGTGAGGATTTGTCTTTGAGGAATATTTGAAAGCGATATATGAAACAAATGAGGCAAACGGGTTCCCGTAGGAGGCGAGCAGGTGGCGTGTGGCTCTGAGGAAGGCGTGGTCACCTGATCTTTGGTGGCGTCAGGAGCAGCTGAACTCTTCTTGGTGGGCTTGGTGGGAGTCACCTGTGCGACAGGGGAAAGAGGTGAGGTTTTATTCACCGGTGCAGGACACGAGCCTTTCTGGCCCGCTGAGAGAGCGCGCACGGTCCGCTCAGGCGCCGTCATTGAGACAGCCATTGTGCTCCGGCGATGGCGTAGGCCTGCCCTCGCTCCATCGTCCACAAACCTCAGCTTCCATCTGCAACAGGCCTCCCTTGTGAGCTCACGCCGGGGCTGGAACAAAAGGCCACCACATTCCCGCATGTTCAAAGATTTGATTAGCACGGGGCTAAAGCTGCGCTCACTCTTTCAAACACCATGAATCCGAGAGACAGCGCCATGAAGAGCCAACACAATGGCCGCTTGTCCCTGTCCTTTTAGCTCTGGACGCCAGAGCTAAAAGGACAGCTAAAAGGAACTTAGAGTCAAAGTCTCTAAGTTCTGGGCTAATATTGTTAATTATGACATGACAGTAAACACTGGGGAACATCTGGGGCATTACTGGGTCAGAATCTGGCAAAGACGCTGGAGGTCTGGGGCTTTAAACAGCTCAATTTGTCAAAATATCAACATTTTTCACATATTCTGTCATTGAATTCAAACAGCATTGAAACAAACTGACTTTTGCAGTACTGATCTACGGTCTGAAATGTTGTAATGTCAGATTTTGCTACTATCCTGACATTAATGACCTTATTGTATCTGATCTGTTCTATTTCAGACCGACGGTCACGTTTCTTTGGCCTCTGGAAAACAACGACTGAGTTTAAAAGAGAAGAAATGAGCAAAATCCAGCTTTTCGCTTGGTTTCTCACCAGGGTTTTGAAGAAGTTCATGACGGGGTTCTGCTCGGGCTGGCCCTCTTCCTCGGTCTCGGGAGCCGTTTCCTCCTCTGGCGTGGGCTCGGCGCTGGCGCTCTGCGGCTGCGGCGATGCTGGGGGCTCTGCTTTCAGGTGGCTGCTGTCCTGTGCACCATCACAGAGAGTCAGCCTCTGAGGAGCGCGTCACAGCAGCGCGGCTCATATGGACGCAGGCTTAATCGCAGCATTGAGACGGGCGCACAATTCCGGCCATGCCTCTGCCTACTCGCAGCATGGCCAACAATCAGCCTTTTATTAACGTGTGTGTCCCACCCCTCACTCGTTGATATTCAACAATGTGTGTGAGTTATGCCCTGAGGAATGCCAGGAAAGCTCAAATACCTTGCTGTGTGTGAATACTTTCCAGTTTAAAGTCGACCACAGTCAAAGGCGGTGCAAGCGATCAGTCTTTATTCCTTTATTACTGACATTTAACGAGGTGACGCTGAAAGCTCTAATCAAACCCTCGTTTATCCAGTCAGTTCGCTTTGATGCTGCACTACCAGGATTCTTTTCAGTCTTTTTCAAGTTTCAAGCGTCCGACATCCGTCTTAACTCCCTGTTTCGGTTTCCAACTTCCAGGAAAACAAATCAAACAAACACCAGTTAAAGATGAGACACATACACCTGACGACCTATTGACCTTTGAGTCATGTGACAGCTCTGCGTTTGTGATCTTGATCCCGGTGTTTCCTCCTCTGAGCTCACATGATGTCCAAACGTCTTCAGTGTCCAAACGCTTCTGGACAAATCTGCCCCATCAAAGCGCCTCTTCGTCTTCTGCTCCGGGACCGACTTCCCTCCTCTCTTCTGGAGTAAAAAGCTCTGCCTCCTCATCTCCAAAAAGGGCCACAAAGGTCGCCGTGACGACGGCCTCGTCTTCCAGCAGGATCCGGGCGTCCACGGCAGGTTCCGGAAGAGCGACGTGGCCCGAGAGCTGGAAAAAGGCTTCGATGGCTGCTTCCGGAGAGCTGACGGGGTCGGCTTCAGCCGTGGCAGAACCTGCCCCAGCTGCTCTCCACCTTTGTGCTCTCGCCACCAGAGGAATACACTCGTTTTCCCCGGGTCCGCTCAGCACGCGGCGACCTCCGGAGTTCAGTTCCTCAGCGTCAACGTTTGTTAGAGGGACACAAACCTCTGAGGCCACTTCCTGGTGTGTAGCTGCTGGTTTCTCTGAAGGAACCTGAGGAGAAAAAACAGCCTGGAGAGCAGATGGGATCCTCTGCGGAGCGACTCTTTCTCCTTCTGACCTGCTCACTCCATCTTCCAGCTCCATCTCTCCGCTGAAGCTAACGTTCTGGTACGCCTCGTTCATGACCAGCACCTGCACAACCGCACACTGGCGAAGGGGGTCTTCAGGCTCCATCAGCACTAGCTTGCTGCCTGCTTTACCTCCAGCGTGCGTGCGCAGCCATGCTGCTGTGTCTCCGCTCGACTCCTTAACCGTGAAAACCAACAGGGGCGTTTAGACCCAACCCAGCCGAGCGATCACACGTTAGTACGGACGTCAGGAAAGTTAGGACACCTCAGGAAGAAGACGCGGAGCGGTTTTAGAGGCGAGGATTTCGATCAGTGGAATTGTTTGTTGATGTCTGATTGTGTGATTTGTGTGGTTAAAAGGACAGAAATGCAGATGTGAGGAACTTTAAAAACAGACCTTTGTTTACAAGCATCGTATGTACATTCTCTGGCTGGAGACGCTCTAGATGTTTTTAAGATCTAAACCAGGGCTGGGCAATTCTTTAGCCTGGAGGGCCACATTGGGTTTAGATCTTGATGAAGGGGCCGGCCAGGTGGTGCAGGAAACTAACCCCCCACATGAGGATCAGAGGTTAGCTACAAATCCTGCTTGATGGACTACTGACTGAGAAAATATTTAGAAGAGCCAACTAGAGATGGATGATGAAGCTCCAAATGATGTTTGGCCCCACCTTCTTGAGAGGACGTGTTAGCATGCTAGGTGAAGGGGGGGTCTGAACCGTTTTCTAAGCTGACAACCCTCTTCATTTGGCTCTGCGGGCCGGATTAAAGAGTTCACCGGGCCACATGTGGCCCCCAGGCCTCAGTTTGCCCACCTCTGATCTAAATGAAAGATACATTAACGTGGGAGATGAGCAGATATTCAGCATTCTACTGGTCCAATCACAGGCAGCGCAGCCTCGAGATGACCTGCAGGCCACGCCCCTGTGGTTGGAGAACTACTAAAAAAATAAACGAGTTCTGAGATCAAATATCTTGATTATAGTTTGAACAAGAGAAGAAGAAAACATGGCTGCTCATTTCATGGGATTTGTTGGTGTGGGGAAGAGCAGAAGTGAAGCACTGACCTGCTGCGGTTCAGCTTCAGGAGGGCTGAGACCTGCCGGACTCTCACCTGAGCTCTCCTCTTGAGGAACATTCTTCAGGTGAGGCTTTACTTTGAAAAGCTTGCCAAAGCGACTGCCTTTTTCTCCTTTGCTATTCTTCACCTCTTCCTGCTTAACTGCCTTTTCAGGGATTTCGTCGATGACCGGAGCGTCACCGTGTTCCTCTTCACGTCGTCCTCCGCGTTCTCCGTCTCCTCGGTCTGTCACCTGGCTCGTCCCGTCTGGCTCTGTGGCGAGGCTCAATAAAAGCGGGCCGCCATTTTTCTCCAGTGTGCCCTCGGCTCCGACTGCTGCGAACACAAAGGTCTTTTTAATCTTCATAAAGTGAAACGGCTGCACAAGGTGGGCGACCTTCTGCAGCCGTGCATCGCTGGCGGTCTTCGCACGCGAGACGAAGCCGCCGTCTGGAGCCTGCGTGAAGTAAACATGGGCTAGCCGATGAGACATCCTCATCGTCTCCAGGATCAAGATGAGCTCTTAGACAAACGCTGGCACCAGCGGGCGACACAAACCACGCCAGGACAAGTCAAACAGCTCATCTCAAACACGCCTGCTGTTGACTCTGGAGCACCGGGTCCAGCTGGGAGTCTGTGTTTGCAGAGCAGGACCGGACAGGCTGGACGGACGGGCCTGCAGCCTGGGACAGAGATTCTCCCCGAGGCCACAAGAGCAGGAGATAAGTGAGGAAGACTCACCGCTGATCTCCGACGGGCCGTTCACCGAGCCGTTTTCACGCTTCTCGGGAATCTTCTCTGTCTGCCAAATCAGAAAGAAAAGCTTTTTGGTTCTGCTCCCCCAACAGTCTCGGCTCTGCGTCCTCTTACCTGGGTCGGCTCTTCGCTCACAGACTGCTCATTTCCCATTTTCCACAACCTGTTGTGATAAATCAGACATCAGTTCGTTAATATATCCGGTGTCGACGAGCAGGATTCAGGCTCCGTACCTTGTTTGGCCGATCGGTGTGTGTGTCACCCTGACAGCTGCACGTCTCCAGACTCTCTGTGTATCCAGCCAGCGCCCAACATGCTGTTTTATGTGTGCTCTAAACTGGGTGGGACCGTTTTTACAGAGATCAATTGGATTTCCTCCAGTGAAACGGGCGCCATCCTACCAAACCGGGTTTCGATGCTCATTCCTAGAAGCACATGATCAGCTGGTCGTGACCTGTGGTAATCTGCAGATTGTCTGACGGCGGAGCAACGACCCCAGAAAGGTTCCGCTCCACTCAGTCGCACCGTGATAAGATGGAGCAGCCGGCTTTTATGTGTTGACATGGTTAGCCTGGAAGATAACAGGATGTGGGTTAAGGATATTGGGCTGGCACGTTTCCACTCTGTCAAAACAAATATCAAACTGTTAGCTCACAAGACGGGAGAAAAGTGTTTACATTCTATACCTCATTCCATCATGTAAACAACTGGATTTAGGGGTGTTTTTGACTTACATTGTCCTTAAATGTTTGTTGTAATGCGACGCGAGTCTTTAAATGAGCAGCTATCAGGTTCACTATCACACCAATCAAGACTTACAAAGCCGTCTGTAATGAAATCATCTGTTCTGAAGCCTCCGGGGTCCCGTCAACGCCACAGTGCTGACGTCTGACAGGCGATCGGGGATCAAAGCCTCCTTTCCTTGTCAACAAGCTGATTTCTTCTTGGCTTTTTTAGCCTTTTAAGTCTTTATGTTCAGTTTGAAGTGTTTATGAATAAACATGCCACAGTTACACAGACACGCTTTCAATGCACACCAATCCAGCTGCAAATTACTGCTGTAATAATGTGATTAAAGATAAAACATGTCAGCTGTCAAACTCACTCAGGACTGGGAACCAACCTGAGCTACCGAGCGGACAGCTGATTAATTTGTCTCAGGATCCTACAAATTGCTGCTTTGATCACTTTTGCGCTATTTTTCGACTTATGACAAGTCCTGGAATCCATGTAAACAATGTCCCAATTGTAGCCGACTGCATGCACATTGAGGTGGGAGTTGGATTCCCGTGTTTGGATTGTGCATTTCTGACTTCATGTAAGGCTGAGAGACCTCAAGCAGAGTCTTCGTGATGAACCAAGCAGGCGTCCTTGTGTCATATTGGCTGCTATATTTTGCAGCTAGTCTGGATTGGATTAATAGCTCTGAACCTTTGCAAATGAACGATGTAAATATTTGGACTTGGGTGCAGTACTGTTTGCTGTAGAAATATTTACAAAGTTAGTAGTTCCGGATTGATACAATACGGCTGGCACAGTGTAAGCACTGAGCAAGTTTTTTTTTAATTGTATTTCCCAAGAAAAACCTTTAAACTTGTTAAAACTGTATGTAAATTAACCAAATGTTGAATGTCGCTCAGCACAAACATTACATGCATAATCACATTGTTGTTTAAAGTCAGCAAGTATCTACAGATACTAATTAGCTGATTAACACTTTTATCCTTTTTTGTCTCCTAGCCAATCCAGACATGCTAGTGTTAGCTAACCCTAACCCGAACTGCTGTGTAAATAAATTAATTGTTGACTTGCACAGATTACGCATTTTTGACATACTGTATTCAGCGATTAAGCCCATTTCCCATAATGATTTAACATTTCTGAGACAAGCCTGAGACAAAACCTAAACAGTTAAACACACTATTGTTTTTAAAGCAGAGTTCTACTGACTGGTAAAATTATGCAGGTTAGCTTACTCAATTTAAGACAATACTGAAACACAGTTGTCCCCTCACAAAAAGAAGGATGTAGGTTCGATTTGTGTGGAATTTACATGTTTTCCCGTATCGGAGTGGGTTTTTATTTACTCACATTGTTCATATTATGTTGATCGAAGACACAAAAGCAGCCGTTTTGTGTAACTACGTTCGTCCTGTGATGAACCAGCGACCTGTTTGGGTGTAGTTCTATTTCACACCGCTAGGATACCCTCCACATGACCGTGTTTGCCTCCGCTCCACTAGGTGGCGGTAAACAATGTTAGTCTTCTTTTTCTGTTTCTCTCAAGAAATCCAAGATGGCGGCCCCACCGAAGGGACGAGTGGTAAGTTTTATTTGAAGAATCTCAATTTTGTTGTCGAATTTGTGTTGCATTGCTGCTCCAGTTGAAAATACGGATGTTAACGAGTGGACGTCGGCGTTGCAACTGTGATTAGAGTGTTTAGACGCGTTATCGATCATGTTGGACACACCCTCATGCGGCTCATGTCACCGTTAAGCTAAAACATTAGCTGTCGACTCGCTCATTTCAGGTTATTCTTAGTCGTATTAATGTTACGAATAGTTAAGCAAACAGTTCCAGAGCCACAACCCTCTCGCAAGCTAATAAATCGTTTTCCGCGTATGGCCTTTGTTATGTAGATTTAGTGAAGTGTCGTGTTGCTGTGTTTGGTTTAAATGATTGATACTGCATGTCGGACTGATTGTGGTTTTGTCATTTGTGCAGGCTGTTGAAGATGTGCATGTCACATATGAAGACCAGCAGAGGATCAACAACTTCGCCACCAACATGAGGCGAATGACGGAGCTGAAAAATGAACTAGAGGCAAAGAAAGTAAGTCCCACGTTGTCCCAGGGAGCTAATTACTCAATTGTTTTGAAAAGAGTGAAATTCAAGTCCCATAATTACTATTCCATTAATTAAGCCCGAGTCACGTGTTTGATGATGTGTCACATCCCACAGAAATCTCTGCAGAATTTGCAGGATGCCAGTGATGACCTAATGATGCTTGATGATGATTCTCTGTTGGTTCCCTATCAAATCGGTGAAGTGTTTATCAGTCACACCCAGGAGGAAACACAAGAGATGCTGGAGGCAGCAAAGGTCAGCTCAGAGATGCATGATTCTTATTTAATTATCTAATTTGGTTTGTGAAGGTTGCTGAGTTGTAGACATGTTTCTTGGATATACATGTTGAGCTTTTCCACATTTAATTGTGATTCAAACGTGTGTGTGTGTGTGTGTGTGTGTGTGTGTGTGTGTGTGTGTGTGTGTGTGTGTGTGGCTTCAGGAAGCCCTGGAGCAGGAGGCCAGAGCTATCGAGCTGCGAGTGTCAGACATCCAGCAGGTTCTGGGAGACCTGAAGGTGCATCTTTACGCCAAATTCGGTGACAACATAAACCTGGAGGCTGACGAAAGCTGAGCAGTGAAGGAACACAGATGCCTGTGCTCAACATGGACTTCTTTAGCCTTTATTTTATCATTTCCACAAAGCAGCTTTTCCGCCCACGACACAAAAAAAGAGGATTCAGCATGAACAGTTCATTTTCTCAAAAAATGAAAATGTAGTTAAATAAATTCACAGAAACAGAGTTTCATCAGTATTTGACGTTTGTTTGTGGAACATTGAGACCAAGAAGCCCGGAGCCTGTAGACCTATACCTGACCCCAGATCAACTGGCTGAAAGGATGGAGGTTTTAGGATTTTTACGCTCCCTCTTTTTTTTTTGTTTTTTTTACTTGCTGCAAAACACATCGATTTATTTATTTTGATAACAACAGTACATAAACCTCATTTAGAATTCTCCCCCAGGATCACCTGCAAAAGCTAATAACCGGAAACAATAGGGATAGCTTGAAGCAAACATCTCTGTAGCATCAATTTTCTGCTGTGAGTGTTTGCTGCTCAGCATTCGGAGCCATGATTCCAGGAGGAGGTCCACCCACGCAGCTTTATCTTCCAGCACAGCTTGTTAAATGCCAGCTGAGAGGAAAGTGCATGGAAATGACTGCACTCTTTCCCCACATGGTCTTGTTTACTGTGTGCCTTCCTCACCTCTTCTTTAATGGCAGGGAAGATGAAATTCATGTGCTGACACCCTTGGTGAATTTCATGAATTCATTGTTTAGAGATTGGTGAAGTTTCATGCAGAAGCCGCCACAGTTGCAACATTTTTAATGCAATCTGAGGCCGATTGATAATGTCTTAATTAGTACTTTATTAAATTCCTGCTTTTTTTTTTTTTTTTTTTTTTTTTTTTTTTTGGTAAACTAATCAGCCCTAAATTTGAGACGTGTCAGGAAAAAAAGCTCCCACCAGGACCGTTTTCAGCCCCGGCTGCAGTTGCAAAAGGTGCCCAGCAGGTGCCTCTGTTTCCCCAGTTATCCCCACCAACTGGAAGCACTGGGCCTGTAAATTGATTAAAACTGCACAATGGCGATAATAAAATACTTTAATCAGTTTGTCCTCATGTCTTTAGAAGCATAAGACGTAGAAGAAATTGAATACTGTCGCATGTACATGGATAAGGTGAGTATCCGAAAGACTATTTCTAGAACACTAATAATTTTTGCATTCATTTATGCAGGCTGTTTAGTTATTTTTTTCATTACCTCGCCATCCCAGTACAATAAGTCCATTTAGCCTCTCTGTCCCAGTTTAACCAGTCCATTTAGCCAGTTGGCCTGTAAATATATCCCAATCACCACCACTGGATGTCCACCTGGACCAGGATGGCTTAAAAATGTCTGGCCTGATGGAAGCGTAAGGCAGGGGTGTGTTTGATTAGTTGATTGGTGTCACCCAACATGCCGGCTGGGTGGAGTAATGAATTAGTGATTAAAGTAGTTGGAAACACTTAAATAGATAATACAAATCTGGGCCAGTTGTGTCTTTATTCTGTAAATAATATTTAATCTTTGATAATTGTTGTCCACGTTGATCAATTCTTGTGCAAATATCTTACTTTTCTAGTTTTTAAATAGAAAAAAGGTTTTTATGTCAAAATCTGAATAATGGCGGGTTAATTATTACTGAAGGGAATCATCTGGCTTGAATCTGTCAGACCTCCACAAAGAGACACACACTTTTCTCTGCACTTGTGCTACAGTGAAAAATCGTGTTCACTTCCTGTCGGTGTGTGTTAGCACAAATGTCAAGAGAGTCAAACCAGAAGGTTTAAAGTATCCATCTCAGCTGCTGCAGCTGTTCTTCATCCATCTGTTGTGTCTCTTCATCACCAGGGTGGAGGGAAGAGTCCACATTTGGTTTTATTTCCTCTGGTTGATGGGAACACGTGAGCAGGTGATTCCAGCACTTCCGTGGCCCAAACTGCAGCCAGTGCTGAATAACGTCACCATCTTCCTATACTGGGACGAACCCAGTAAAGGACTGGTCCTCAGCAGCTGACAGCTCGACCTTTAACCTCGCTCACCGCAGCAGCCTGCTGACGGGACTCGCATCCAGGTTGGGAGAAAGAAGAGGAGATGGCGTGCAGAGGGAGGACCACGTGTCAGGAAGTGTCAGGATCCAAACAGGAAGTGGCGAAAGTGTGCCTGAACAAGCTGCTTTTCATCTGACTAATGAATTTGTTGATTGTCTTCCTTTTTGACGGGGACTCTGGAGGCTGAGGGCTCCGCGGGGACATCAGCTGTCAGTCATTTCATCAGCGTTTGTCGGTTGATCAGCTGAGGTAATAACGGCACAATCACGCCGCGGCGGCGTGAGTTGTCAGAGCGAGGCCGGGTCTGAAATCAGAACGCTTTAAAAACAAATTAACGTTCTGGCTGGAATTGAAGAGTTTATCTTTCATGCATGAATTGTGGAACTTTTGCTCATGAATAATCGAGTCTCTGGGAAGATCTAAACTGCCGCCCGCTTCCGCCAGTCTTGGTGATTTCCATATCCACCATACAATCGAACAAATAGCTCGCCGTGTGAAAGGTAGCGGCGGGTTTCAGAGAACGTCGGTGAATCTGGCCACAGGCGGAATTTTTGTAGGCGTCACTGTGAGGACCTTGAAGAAGCAGACACATCAAAGCAGGAAAGAGGCGCTTTGATTCCAGCGCTCTGCTTGTTCCATCCCAGGAGCCTGACAACAGGTGGGCCCCCTCAGGGAGGTCAACACACACACATCTGACCTGTTCCACGCAACACAACCTTCACAACCAGGTTTCTCTCCACCTGCTGGCTGTGGTGACTGTTTATTGCTTGTTTCTTCAGGCGCGTCATCCATCTCATTAGTGTCATCATCAGGGTGGGCTACGGCGGTCCAGCTCCTCTGTGGGCCGAGCTGACGACCTCTGAGCAGCTTCTGGCGACCTCTGAGCATCTTCTGACGACCTGTGAGCAGCTTCTGACGACCTCTGAGCAGCTTCTGATGACCTCTGAACAGCTTCTGATGACCTGTGAGCAGCTTCTGACGACCTGTGAGCATCTTCTGACGACCTCTGAGCATCTTCTGACGACCTCTGAACAGCTTCTGATGACCTGTGAGCAGCTTCTGATGACCTGTGAGCATCTTCTGACGACCTCTGAGCAGCTTCTGGCGACCTCTGAGCAGCTTCTGGCGACCTCTGAGCAGCTTCTGGCGACCTCTGAGCAGCTTCTGACGACCTCTGAGCAGCTTCTGGCGACGTTGCTTCAGCAGGATTCTTCCTTTCAGCTGCACTGACTCAGCCTCACTGTCCCCCAGTTAGCTTCAACTGATGTTCCAGCAACAGCAAACGTGGTTTCGCACCCGCCGCCCTTCAGTGGCAGTTCCTGGGCTCTGTGTCAGAATTCAAAGGTTAAATGGTTGTGTTTTCCAGCTCTCCTGGCCTGATCCAGCCTGACGGTGTGATGGATGCGGCTGAGGTTTAGCTCAGTCCTGCTCTCTGGGCGCTTTGCTGAGTTTTCCTTTTGTGATTTCGCTCTTCGCCCGGGTCCAACTGGCGAAAGTGGCTGCGACGTGCGCCAGTGACAGATGTCCCCCGCCAATACACCGTCCATCGAGTACTTTCAATTAGGCCAGAGGAGCAAAGGGATGCTGGGGAATTCTAATGCTGCTGCACAAGAGCAACACACACACACACACACACACCGACTGCTGGCATCACGGCAGACCTCCGATGCTGACGGCTGAAGCTCGGCTTCTCCTTGAGCTGGTGGAAGATTCAAATATGATCCCAATTCAGTGAAATTAAATTTGATGAAAGCAGATTTGTCTGGCACATAGGACTTAAAAAGTAATATTAAGAACTTTGGAAATAGGTCACCATTTTGAATGAATGGTGCAGAAACATCTACTTCCACCGATAGTGAGAATAATGACGGCGCTAAAGCTGTGAGCTGCTGACGATAAAAGGATAATCCTCTGGAAACTTTACTTTTGGTCACTGCAGAGTTGCTGTTCAGAGTGTTTTCCCATCCGGAAACGGTCAGGTGTGCCGTATTTGGTGCCATCTAGTGGTGAATGTTTGTCCATTCTGTGCTGCTCCAGAAACGTGGCAGTCGGATGTCGGAGGGGAGTCTCTCCACGCTGCAGATCAAGTAATTCCAGGTGAGCAATTCCAGAATTATAATGGTTCTGCTTAAATAGCACAACGTAAACGTGAAGTAGCATCTTAGCATTCATAAAATTACACAAGACGGTACATTTTAATTGATCTCTTTCAATCTCTGACTAAACCTCAGTCTGAGTGAATAAATGATGTGAAAAATTCAATATTTTAAATACGTTTTCTCCAATACAAGAAAAATGTCTGCTGGATATATACATATAAATATATGTTTTGTTCAAGTTTAGATTCAGGACCTGGATCTGTGTGAGAGGAAAATCAATACAGAGGTTTGATATTTTTCAGTTTAATTTAGCCTCTACGGTCCCCAAATGTAAATGTGTGAAATCTAACTTTCTGACAGGAGTTTGTATCAGCTGTGTCCTCCGAGGCTGCGGCTCATTTGTGGGTGAAACCCACTTTTCAGACTTCGGTTATTGGAAATGTCTTCAGAGAGATTAAAGATCAGTTTGACCAACAGGGAGACTGGAACCAACGACAGCGCTGCTAATCCTCCACAGACGGCCTCTGATTTGTCTGATCTCAGATTTTAACGTGAAAGTTATATTAACCAGCCGACAGCAGCAGGTATTTGTTCAACTCGAAGAAGATTTAAACATGAAAAACAAGATGGGAAATCAGGATGGATGGATGGGTGGATTTATGGATCTATGGATGGATGATGGATGATGGATGGGTGGATAGGTGGATTTATGGATGGATGGTGGATGGGTGGATTTATGGATGGATGGATGGATTGGTGGATGGGTGGATTTATGGATCTATGGATGGATGATGGATGGATGGATGATTGATGGATGGGTGGATAGGTGGATTTATGGATGGTGGATGGATGGATTTATGGATGGATGGTGGATGGATGGATGGTTGATGGATGGTGGATGGGTGGATTTATGGATCTATGGATGGATGGTGGATGGGTGGATGGATGATAGATGGATGGATGATGAATGGATGGTGGATGGGTGGATGGATGATAGATGGATGGATGATGGATGGGTGGATAGGTGGATTTATGGATGGATGATGAATGGATGGTGGATGGATGGATGGATTTATGGATCTATGGATGGGTGGATGGATGGTGGATGGGTGGATTTATGGATGGATTTATGGATGGATAGATAGATGGTGGGAGGAAGGGAAAGGCTCTGGCCTTTCTGCGTGGCGTTCAGGTGTTCTCCCCGTGCATGTGTGGCGTTCAGGTGTGAGTGCTTGTCTGCCTCTGTGGTAGCCCTGCGATGGGCTGGCGACCCATCCAAGGTGGACCCCGCCTCTCGCCCCTTCACAGCTGGGGTAGGCTCCAGCAGACCCCTGCGACCCATGTGTGGTTAAAGCAGGTGCAGAAGATGGGTGGATGGGTGGATGGATGGATGGAGCAACCAACACTGCGACAGTGTCCTGGCTGTTTGGTGTCTGCGTTCTCAGCCTCAGCTCGCGCTCATCACCGTCGTGCTTTCAAGCCCAGAAATTCATTTCTACACTTTCACCTTGTCCACTAGCAAACTGGCGTCCTTCACACACGCTTCAGGTAACATCTGCCTGTGGAAAATGTTGCAGCGACGTAGCTGATTGGATGCAGAGACGCTTTTTGTTTGAATCATTTTTCTATCCAATCCAGTTGTGGGAGTCTCCGGAGACCTGGAGGCTGTTTGCTCTCAACCAACCTCCTGCATGGGGTCGTTTTATAGGTACACCTGGGCAGCAGGTGTCTAATCAGCCAATCAGGGGCAGCGGGCGGGTCAAACTGGGCACCTGAAGGTGGGACAACACTGATTAACTGTGAAGGAGAAGGGAATAAGTAAAGAAGAGGGAACGTTCCTGGAGTGGCAGCTTTGAATGGAGTAAAGCTGAGAGAATTCCGGTTTGCAAAGGATCATTTCCAGACACATCCCAGACTGTCCCATCTCTGGGACTGGTCCGGTTCAGACTGGGCTGGCATGGGCCACGGAAACGCCCTGCGCCATGGAAACGGTCTGCAGAATCTGAATCTTTATTCCAATCATTTGAGCTTTTTTTAAAAAACTCTTTTTCAGACATTTTCCACCCAAACAAACTCTGCTTATAACCAGTCTCAAACTGGTTCTGTCTCTCCTTAAATCCCCTGGTAACGTCGCCAACCTGGACACCAGGAGGGACAAAGTCTTGCAAACCGCCCAGAACAGAGGATGAGCGTGTTCCAGGAGCCAATAATCCAATGAAAGGCCACAGTGGGAGAGGGTCCTGTGCGCTCTGTGTACCAGTAAAGCATCAGCTAAACACCAGTGCAGCTGAGCTGGGGGTGAAAAGCAAGTCTCAGCTAAACAGACCAGAATATCCTGGGAACGTCAGGTGTCAGACTTCTTCTGCTTTCTTTTACACCAACCTTGTGAAACTCTCGCTGCCAGCTGGGCTCTCCTTCCTCTGGTTCGCCATCTTTATTCCGACTCCAGACAAAACCTGCAGCTCGGGACACAAACGGCAGCGTCTGATTTCACCTGGCGACGCTCAACGGTTTAATCCAGCCGACAAAAGCTCCTTTTCTATCCTTCTTTCTTTTCGGCCTCACAGGAAGGTTGTGAAAAACCTTCACGCATTAATGACCAATAAAGGTTAAATAAACAAAAAAAAGGACTGAATTCTTCACAATAGCAGCACACGTATCAGGACACGCGACGCTGTTGTGAATCGGACTGATTCAGAGCTGGGTCCAGGTCACTGTATTGTTGTAGGTGGATGACAACAGTTGCTGAGAAAACTTCCTGGCCCGTGTCCATGGCAACGGCTGACCTCGAGGAGGAGCTCGGTGAGACAGACCTTTCCTGGGATTTTCACCACACGGTTGAGGAACCGGGATCATCTCAGAGAAGATCCCAGACCACGAGGCAGCGGGACACTTTTGTCGCGGTGCTACGGCTCAGAAGTTTTAGTTTAACGGTATCTTCTCATGAGGAAACACGGTGATCCATAAATAACGCTGCCAACAGCTCCGGAACAACTTTCCTGCTCTGGAAATGTCAAAGAAACAAATCCCAACTTGACATTCTGCTCAGCAAGTTTCATTGAAAACACTCAGGATCAGCGCTCAAGCGCAAAAACTCCAACGAGTCCAAATTTCTTTAATTATTAAGAATCAAATGTTCAAAGCAACGCTGATTTCAGTCGACCAAATGAGTCCTCTAATCACTTTAATTGCAATCTAACGGTTAAAGAACCTGTGGCTAAATACTTGAGTGTGTGTACGTGTGTGTGCGTGCGTGTGGGACCCCTCGTAGGTGAGCATGCTCAGACCCATTTCCATCCCTTTGTGAATGGCTGATTATCCGGCAGCAGCAGCAGCAGCAGCAGCGTTCAAAGTCCTTCAGAGCCACGGGCGAAGCGAAGGAGTCGGCATGGCCCACAAACAGAGCTGTAAGTCCATCTCCTCGTTCTGATCGTGCTGATGTGCTGAGTGTTAGCAACGCCGCTGGGCTGTTGATGACTGCAGCTAACAGGTCTAATTTTAAGCTCTGGCACTTCGGAAAGGTTCCTGTCTTCCTCTCAGCCTGACTCTGCTTCGTTTGGACTAAAAACCTCAGAATCACTCTTTAGTCTGCTCAGAGTTCCGTAAACAATTATTTGCTTTTAGACCCACATTCAAAAGCAGTTAGATCAGGAAACTCGAGGCTGTGAGATGAGCTGCTGCTTTCTTTGTCTCGGAGTTACGTGACGCTATTAAGCTGTTAAACTGTTGTGAAACGCAGCAGGAATTTCTTGGTGCAACAACAGGCAGAATAATCCTCGCTGAGCTCCACCCCTCCTCCATTCACTCTCCATCCCTCCTTCTTCCACTCTCCATCCCTCCTCCTTTCACTCTCTCAGGTCACTTTTCCATCAGGGAGTATCGCCCCTCGGATAAGAACGCGGTCACATCGCTCTTCCGCGACGGGATCCTCGAGCACGTGTATCCGGCCTTCTTCGAGGCCATGAGGCACCCAGACCACGTGGGCGTCGCCCTGAGCGTCTCCATGGCTGGTTACGTGCTGGGAGGCAGCTCCTACTTCCTGGCTCTGCTCTTCGGCGCCACCTGGGCCGGCCTCATTTATTACTGCTGTCAGGAGATCTACCAAGGCTACCTGAGCAGGAGGCTGGAGGCAGACATGGCCGACGTCCAGGCCAACTACCTGGAAAACCCCGGGAACGGGCTGTGGGTGGCGGAGGCAGACGTCCGGGGCCAGGCCAGGGTGGTGGGCATGGTGGCCGTGTTGGGCAGGAAGGCGGGCGAGGACGGAGGCGCGAGGTTGGGCGACTGCAACGGCGGCGCTCTGGGAGGAGGAAGAGGCCCGGAGTTTGACCCAGCCGCTGCAAACGGCTGTTACGGTGAGGTGTCCCACATGGGCGTGGTGTTCGGATGGCGCCGCAGATCTCTGGGCTCGCGGCTGATGCACAGGGCGCTGGAGTTCTGCAAAGAGCGGGGATACACCCACCTGGCGCTCAGTCTCAGCTCGCCCCAGACCGCAGCCGCGTCTCTGTCCCACAAACTGGGTTTTCTCCAAACCGCGTGCCACAGCAACACACACGCCATCCGCTGGTTCTCCAAACTGGCGGGAATAAAGGTGACGCGCCTGGAGAAGAGCATTTCATGAGAAGTGTGTAGGAGTTTTACTGTAACCACGATTAAGCTAATAAATAACATCAGATTCGTCTCACCTGTTTCATCCTGTCATTTCAGAACATTAAGCACAGCATGATGATTAAAAGACACACAAAAGACTAACACAAAGGTCTCCCTGAGTCTCCCAGTCCTGCTTGGATTCTGCAGGAAGACACAAAATTCCAAACTGGACTGGCACAACGAAACCTCCTCATGGCCCATCATGTGCTGATCTGCTGCCCTCTTCACAGAAAATATATGTAAGGAGGAGGAAACATCGTCATTTAGGAGCAGGAGAACTTTCTCTTTAAGCCTCTTTTCAGGGAGAGTTCGAATCCTTCCGAGGAATTAAAGCCAGCTGACTTCTAAGACCTCACAACGCTTCGCTTCAAATGCCAAAGAAAAAGGCAGCAGTATCAGGACCTTCAGCAGTTTAAAATTCTTCTGTGGTGTGTGCGTGTGTGTGTGTGTGTGTGTGTGTGTGTGTGTGTCACCTTCTGATGATAAAGCCAAACAATAGAGAAACAGCTCCAGTTGGTCTGTTGGTCTTGTGACAGACTGGGAATAAATGCAGCTAAATGAAGTATATTATACATTATCATGTTATTTATTGTTAGAAATCCACAAATATCTGGATCAGAACACGTGGGAACGCTGATGGTTCCGGAGTGTAAGGCTGCGGTACCAGAGCGCTGGGTGTATTCACACATGGCTCTGATCCTCGGAAACCCCTCATAGGTTCTAGCATTTACTAAATCTATTATTGGCCCCAGAGCAGACACGTCCGGCCCTGGAGAAGGAGCGCACGTGGAGCCAAAGGGGAACAGCCCATGTGCAGCGACGGCTGTTTTTCAAATGGGCTTGACGGCTGGCGTGGAGGCGCCATCGGAGCCTTCCAGCATCACTCTTTGCTGCAGAGCCAGTCGGGAAAAAGGAGGCCGGTGAGCAACAGGCAGGTGTTCAACTAGCCAGAGGAAGATGAGGAAGACGAGCTTTAATGTCGGCCAGCCTGGAGCCACAGCTGGAGCTTGGTTGGAAGTCCGCTCACGCCTCACTGACGTCTCACTTCCAGGTTTCGTTTCCACTCGTGCACTAGCGCTCTGGTCACATCCAGCTATCAGCGCCTTGTCGACTGGAGACCACATGACACCAAGAAAAACAGCCTGTTGTCGTCCATGTTGACGTCAAGGCCAGGCACATTTCTAAATCCAGTTTACGCGGACAAATTCTCATGTTCGGGTGCACAAACTGCACCTGATGGAAAATCAATGCGGCGTCCTGGTCGAACCAGGGGCTCCTCAGCCGGCCGCAGAAGGTCAAGCGCTCCCTGGAAACCTGGCAGGACGTGAATGGAGTCCTCAGCTGCTGCCGTGTTCCGACGTGAGCTCCATTTCCTCCACAGTTAGAAGGACAAAACAGACGTCCACTGCAAGGCTGCTTTCCTGAAGGTTCGCACCTGCTTCCCGAAGGTCGGTTCAGTCTGGAGCGACGGCGCCGCCAGCTGAGGACCAGAAAACTGGTGGGGGAAGCTGGAGAGAACCACGGGTCAGAGGTCAGGGCAGACTTTTGGACTGAACCAGTCTAAATCCCAGCTAGGTCACGTGTTAAAGTAAAGCCTGGATTTCTGAACATCTCTAGCAGAGATAATGAGGATTCATTGCAGAAGGTTTATATTTGTCATGAATCCTCATTGGCTTTAATCACTTTTGTCTGTAACTTCTGCGCTGACGAACTTACCTGCAACGCACACTTGCACCTTCATCACCGTCTGCTTCCTGCTTCCTTCTTTTCCCAAAGACGACATCTTTACTGAGTAATTGGTCAATTATTCGCTGCGTGTTTCAAGAGTGATTAATATGTTTGTTCTGGGAGAGCAGAAGATGAGGCCACAGTGGGACACTGAGAGGAAACCGTACGAGCAACGAGGGCGAGGCATCAGCGGGGTCGCAGCCAAGCGCAAGCATGTACCAAAGAGTCATTAGCTCCTCATTAGCATTCAGAACTAGACGGTAAATTACAGACATGAATGCTGGATTGCTAATGCTGCTAATGAGCTGGTGTTAAATCTATTTACACCACAGCGAAGCTCAAATGTTGCAGATTAATGCTGCAGACGATGGTAGCAGCAGCCTGTTTGTGGAGCTGCAGTTCAACAGCACTGTGGGGATTTAGTCGGAGACGTAATTGGACACGGTAGCAACCCAAAAAAGTGGATGTCAGCCTTTGTAATTAGGTGAAATATTGGCCAATCCACTCTCTATGTCCCTCAGGTGTCTCCCAACAGCTGCGTTCCTGCAGAGTTCCAGGGTTATTACGGGACGGGACTTCAGTTCTATCTGTTTAACCGATTCTGTGATGTTTCAGTGGAACAAAGCGACAGAACAGTGATCACAAGTGGAGAACGAGTGACGTCTGCAATGAAAAACACTCGTTCGCGAGCTCAACTCGCTGTCGGCTCCCTCAGAGGAGCAGACGCCATCAACATGCAGCTTTGGAGGACACAATCAGGAGGGGGCCTGCTCATCTCAGGTAGGGAGAGGATGATCCCATCGGTACGGAGCAGCTGTCACGTCAGGAGGAGGAGCAGAGACCCGGACCCGGAAGAGCGAAACAAACGCTCAGGCAGGAAGGACAAAGCTGCTCACAATCAAATCTATCCATGTCTTGTTTTCTTTCTCAGGCGGGTTGTTGACACCTGGGGTCTCCATCGCCTCCGTCTGAGGGGGAAGATCTCTTTTTTTTTATTGAAGCCGTTTCTCAGGAGCGTTAGTTCTGAACACGGCCAGAAACCTTCATGATCTGTGTGAGCGCAGCGTCGAGGTTTCTTCTCCGGAGGTCGCTGCTGCTGGAGGGCTGTGCACATCTGTCCGTGCTGAAAAGTAGAAGCAGAGTCGGCGACGTCCGACAACAAGCCACTAATTTGATGTCAGAGTGCAGAAGAGAGAAGCGCCGGGGGAAATCTGCATAAACGCCCGTCTGGGGCCTAAAATAAGACAGGACACTAAAGTTCCAAGTTTATTCCAAGATGTGCAATCATTTCCAGAGCTAAATGAAAAACCTAAATGATCTCCATCCGTGAGGCTCGGCCGACGTGATGGAGGGAAGGTCCCGAGCGAATGAGCCTAGCTGCAGTTTGAGTTACTCCGCTGTTTTCTAAATACTTTGTTTATGCCCAAACTAATAATAACAGTCGACAGTGATGGATCCTGGGAGACCTGGATACAGTTAAGATGGGACAGAGTGTTCTCCATCAACACCAGCAGAGATTTCCTCCCCCATTTACGGGATGATAAGTAAATAACAAAACACTTGCCAGCCAATTAAAGGACACAGTGAGTTCTTAAGCAACAAGGACAAAAGTATCTCGTCTCATTTATACGCTCAGCTTAATTAGTCTCTTGCATTTCAATTAGTGTGAGAGCCCAGAACACTAAATCAACCACAAAACTTAAATACTAAAGTTTTCCCTGATTTAAAGCTACAATCAGGCCCCAACAGCTTCAGAGCAAATCTTTGATGCTGTACACACACTCAGCTCTCAGCTGCTGCTGCTGCTGCTGCTGCTGCCACTCTGCTGCTGCTACTCTGCTGCTGCCACTCTGCTGCTGCTACTCTGCTGCTGCTACTCTGCTGCTGCTACTCTGCTACTCTGCTGTGGCTACTCTGCTACTCTGCTGCTGCCACTCTGCTACTCTGCTGCTGCTACTCTGCTGCTGCCACTCTGCTACTCTGCTACTCTGCTGCTGCTACTCTGCTGCTACTCTGCTGCTGCTACTCTGCTGCGGCTACTCTGCTACTCTGCTGCTGCTACTCTGCTGCTGCTACTCTGCTACTCTGCTGCTGCTACTCTGCTAATCTTCTGCTGCTACTCTGCTGCTGCGACTGCTGCAGAACGTTTTGTTTCCTGCCACAATTGCATCTAAATGGCAGCCATCACAAGCTGACAACAGCCTAAGTACAAAAGTTCATCACGTCTACCTGCTTGTTCTGCATCGCTGCAAAAAAAAAAAAAAGGTTTCAGATAAAGAGAAGTTTGAGTTGATGTGGGTGTGTGACTTCATCCCTTTATCCCTTCATAGGAAGGAAAACGTGGGGAAATGGAGCTGTGGCTGGCGACACACTGCTCTGCTCTCTGTTTACTCTGTCGTACGCTAATGCTAATGTGATCCCACCAGGACTGCAGAATATTAGCTGCACATGATGAAACGATAAGCTAACAGTCTTACAGTCGCCTAAATCTTCTCAGCACCCGTCCAAGGAACAATCCTCAAAAGCCAGCAACCATAACGGCGAAGCAGGATCTTCATCTGGAGTCGATTCCGATAATAACCTGCTCAGTGTGGCGCCGGATCCTGCTGAGAGCCCCCGTTTAGGATGCTGCACGGTGATGAAGGACACAAGCACGCTGGGACTGATGCCTGCAGTGAATTTTGAACGTGGGTGATTTCAGTGATGGAGCTCCTGACTTGCGAGGAAGGTGCGTCGGGATTATTTACTGAGTGAAAACAGCCTTTGTTGGCTGTCACACTGGAGGAACGGCCCTCTGTCTGATGAGTTTCACAGCATCGTGATTGATTTAGAATATCTTGCTGTTTCCTTTTCGTTTTTATCCCCGCAGACGCGTTTAAGGCTCGCTCTGGCCTGGTGCGCCTGTTTCCCCCACGCAGACATCAAACGTGTGAATTCAGTCTGCTAATGTCTGATATTTAATTACAAAGATGATTCAGCCCCACTGGTTCCAGAAATCGCCCAAACTCCGCCTGTGAGTGTGTGAAAGAGTCATCAGAGACTTAAAAACATCATTCACTCAGCTGAGTCCAGCCGAATCTGTCAGGAATAATTAAAGGAAGCGGCAGAATCAACGGCTCTCCTCCTCGACGGCGAGGTTCAGGCCATCGTCTCCAACGTGTGGAAGATTCAAACAGCCACAGCGAACAGATGAGGGCCAGCAGGACTTGGTGGAGTGGAGATAATCCACAAACGTCTGATTTTTGGCGTTTCTAAGCTTGAAAAGCTGATTGAAATCCAGTCTTGTGACACTTTAAAACGCCAAGTGATCATTTTAATCACCGAGGAGTGCTTTCATTCCAGTAAAAGCTCTTTCACGTGCGGAGCACTTTGACTCCTTATTGTGAGGAAATTAGCCATTAGAGGAAGAATAAAGAGAAGCGGAGCTGCTGGATGGTGGGACCCGGCCAGCTGGGGCCGGGCGGGCCGCCAGAGTCGCTGCACTCGGGTTAGTCGCCTCATTAGCAAAGGTAAAGAAGGAAAAAGGGAGGACTGGAGAAGGATCATCAAAATGCAGAGAAGCTTCTGAGGTGGACGTCGTGCTGCGGGAAACGAGCCCCAGAGGAGCCGAACATCAAGACCGAGAAGCGCAGAAACGGCGCTAAAAGCGTTAAACATGAAAGACGATCAAAGCAATTATTTCTACCACTCCAGCGTCCAGACTTGACATTTGCTTTTGAACTTCGTGTTGATGGAGGAACTCACACACAAGTGCTGCTAATTTAAGAAAAAGAACGTAATCAGAACTCAGAGTAAACATTTCAGGTCTTTTGTGTTCGACGATTAAAGTTTAGTCCTGATTTTCTGGGATGTGGATTGAATCCACGAGGCTAATAAAGTCTCAGATCTTTTTTTTACAGCTAGGCTGCTGTAACTCTGATATCTCTGGATCCTCACAAAGATCCGCAGGTCCAGCAGAGGTGAACCTGAGAAAACAGCTTTGCGGGGCCGATC
This sequence comes from Pao palembangensis, assembly GCA_015343265.1. Lineage (NCBI taxonomy): Eukaryota > Metazoa > Chordata > Actinopteri > Tetraodontiformes > Tetraodontidae > Pao > Pao palembangensis. The sequence goes on along the minus strand of CM027090.1, from coordinate 760,683 downwards.
TGATTGATCGCCCTCATTCGGGTCACCTGCTCAGCCCTCGTGTGTTTCACCTGTGTCTGATTCAGCTTCCCAGCGTGACCTGCTGGACCTCAGCTGTCGTGTGGAGGCTGAATCACATCAAGGCTTTACCGGTTTGAACAACACGGAGCACAAACTGAACTGAACATTTGATAAACGCCATCATGCAGAGTTTACGTCCCTTCTAAAGGACTTTAGGACTTTATCCAAAGTCCTAAAACTCTTTGACGTATTTCAGAAATACTGTTTGCTGAGTTTTAGCTGTTCAGTGAGAAATAGTTTCATTTGATGGCGCTGACTCTTTTACTGTTTTGATTTATTTATTCGTTGGGTTAAAGCTAGACGCCGCCATAAATTCCAAATAAACCAAGACCAAAACGGTGATCTTTGACCTTTAATCAGAGAAGCTGCTTTTCCACCTGCAGGACGCCAGCACCTGAGCCTCGTTTGCTGAGTGGAATCTACTGACAGGACACCTGTAAAAGCTGCAGGAGAGCCAGTTAAGAAGGCAGCTCCGTTTGTGAGCGCGTTTGCGTCTGTTTACTTTGCTGACTTTTAGTTTAGTTCTTGGCTGTTGTCGGTGAGATTCGGAGCGATCTGATCGCTTCTGCTGGGTCTGGATCCAGAATCTCCCACTGGCGTTGGCACGTGTGGTGACAATTAATGCTTTTTATAAATAAAATAATAATTAAAAAAAAAAAAAACACCCGTTCCCAGTCCAGACAATCTCACATTTGCTCATTTTAACAGCCAAAACTCAGCTTTTTTTTTATTTCTTTTTTTCTTTTTTGTATTTTTCCATCCAGCTCAAAGTTAACTTGTCTGGAATTTTGTAACTTTTCGTTTTCTTCATGAAGGAAACTGAAAAGAGAAACAGGCTCTTCAGCAGGATGTCCTCATTCCTGCAGAGGTTCAGCTCTTTTCTTTACATAATGCAGCCCGTCGCTCTCGCAAACGCATCCAAAGGAAAAGGACAATATCCTGAGTGCCGTGCACGTCATCTGTGTTTAATATCAAGGAGGAAGAGTCGGGCTGAAGACGTCTGGGGTGGCTTTAATATAAAACGGGCCGTTGCAGTAAGTAAATGTTGCTCCGGTCTATCTGGAGCAGTGGAGTGGAGATAAGATCAGTTCTCTCTGTGGCTGCAGATATAATAATACAAGATAGACTTTTGATTTATGACAGGATCAGCAGTCAGCTGTGGCACCGCTTGCCTTTTATTTAACAGATTGTGCTATTTAATTTGTTTTAATTGTTTTGGGGGGTGAAAGACGGGTGAAACGCTGAAGCTGGGAATAAAAACCTGGAGAATGAAAGCTGCTAGAAGGCCTTGCTGCCTACGGACAAACACTTGAGCCGTTCTGTCAGGCCTAGCTGGAATCAATGGATGCTTGAACGTTCTCCGTTCTCGCTCTCCTGCTGAGCTTTGCCAAAGATTTGTGTCCCTCCTTAGACTGTGACAGTGTGAGTAATGAACCATCCAACGACCTCCGAGCTGCCGTAGCAGCCGCTCTGAGCCCGCAGCGGCTTTCCAGTCGCTGTCCTGAAACCAGAACGAGGCGCTGGTTGAGGGAACAGAGGTGTTCTGAAGAACTGAGCCGCATGCAAACCTGCTTTTCAGCCCTTCAGGCCAACAAATCAACGTTCATTAGCATACAGCGCTAACCTGCTCTGCCTGTCTGCACGGCTCGGTGTGCAGACCTCACAGCAGCTCCGTTTGTGCTCGTGGAATTGCGTGGTTCGAAACTGGAGCATGCGAGCTCTCCTGGAGATTGGTCCTGGTTCTCCTGGCTATGCTGCAACCAGCCACAAGGGGCACTTATAGTATTTTATCTCTTGCTGAGTGTGGTGGACGCGTCATCAGTAATCAACAGTAGGATGATATTTGCTCACGGGTGCTTTATTTCTCTGACTGTCTCCATGTTGTCTCTCCAGTCAGGTACGAGCTGAAGCCACAACAGCGGCCGAGTGGCGCCGCATCTTGACTCCGCCCCCGAGGAAATGGGAGGCTTCAGATCTCCCGAGTGTCCCCGTAGCTGCAGGGTCGGAGGATTATCGTGCAGAAAGACTCCTCACGCTTGTTTGCGTGCAAGCAGGTGATTTTTCCGCGCGCGCGCGTGTGTGTGTGTGTGTGTGTGTGTGTGTGTGTGTGTGTGTGTGTGTGCGTGCGTGCGTGCAGGGTTGTCCTTTGATATCAGACGATGACACGCTAATGTGTTACACTTCCAAACTAATCCATCACAAACACCCTCAAAGTCCTGACGGAAGCGTCGGAAAGCCCCTTTATTTCACAACACTGCAAATGCAAACATTCGTCTTCTCTTTTTTTGTTGTTTTTTTATTGCATGGAAAAACACAACTGAGCACAATATCAGCGACGTCTTTTCATATTCAGACTGAAGCCTCGAGTCAAACCAAAGAAAGTGTGAGGAAGGAAAGCGGGCTGGACGTCCTCGTTCTGTCACCTTCTGCAAGGAAGGAAGGAGACCTTTGACCTTTTGAACATCCGTCCGTGTCGTCCAGGGTGAGCTGGACGTGACTCCAGCTACAGAGTTTTGTTCCTGCCATCCTCAAAATCAAATTCCGTCAGAACACAAAGTGATCCTGATGGTCAGACTGCAGAAATGTCAAAGTCAAACTGACATTTGCGTCTTCTCCCGCTTCCTCTTAACAATAAAAGGCCGACGACGTGCACGGCGGATGTGGTTCACCTTCTTTTCACTCCTCAGACGATGACGGCTGCTCAGATGTGAGTGAGCGTAAGCCGCACACGAGGACAACTTTCAACAAGAATTCAGATATGCAGATGCAGAAATGCGCATTCACGGTATTTAAATACTACGTATGTTGCAATAAAACACATTTTTGAAGCGTACAGTACATCCCATGGGCCACATAAGCCACAGCAGCTAATTTTGCTGTAGATTTTATTTCCCTTATGTTCTTTTTTTTGGCTTCTGCCGCCGATGCTGGGTTAGAATTCAGTTCAGGGGCTACGTGTCCCCGCAGATGCAATCAAAGTGAGCGGGGCTCTGCATATCTCAGCTGCAAACAGTCTGTGCAAAGAGCCGCGCTGTTTGGAGACAAAACCTTCAATATTCAAATCTGAAACGCCAGAGGAAAGGTCGGGGTTAAGTTTGAAATGCAAGCGTGCAGCCCCCCCGTCGTTCCCACAGCAACACAAGGCTGAAACTGCAGGGAAGGAAGTTGAGGATGACCTTCTGCTTGCTGCCTGATGAAATACGTGCAGTTTACTGGGAATGATCTCATCTGACAGCCAGCCTGACCAACCAAACAGCAGCAGCAGAAACAGGATAAACCGACAGGATTAAGTACAATCAAAGTTGCTTTGAGGGCTGTTGTGAGTCACACGATGTAAAAGAGGAGAAGTTAACTTCACATGCAAAAACAGGAGCTTTTCTCAGTGAATTCCATCCTTTACGAGGCGTATTGAGAGGGCAGCGTGTGGGCGGGTGTGTTTCTGGGTTTTTACAGGACTGAGGGTCAGCCTCCACAGCTGGGGGAGGCTTTTAGGGGCTGCCTTCATTCCTCCGTTCACGTTTACACATCTGGAAAATCACCTCCGACCAGCGTTTGCTGAAAAGGTGGCAGCCGCCCGTCTGGGCCCAGTTCATCACACACACACACACACACACACTGCAGCAAGCAGACAATCGCTTCCACAGCGCAGCCAGTTCAACAGCAACAATTGGGTGTTTATTAATTCTTCACTTCTCCCATCGGAAGCTGTTTCTGCTCCCAAACGTGAGAGGAAAATGTGGAATATCAGCACGTTAACCAGCAGCTCCCACATGTCCATTAAGCTTTATTAAAGTCCACAAGCCACATGTTGGCTTGTTGCAGGTCTATTAAAAACAGAGATTATATTTGAGACTTTATAGTCAGGTTTACGCCCACAGGCCAAGACGCTAGCTGACAGCAGAAGAGAAACGCCGCCCTTGTAATTAGCCCACACCCAAAATGAGCTGTAAATGTCACCGCGACCATGACCCCGGCCCTGACCGCGACCATGACCCCGGCCCTGACCCCGGCCCTGACCGCGACCATGACCCCGGCCCTGACCGCGACCCTGCCCACGACCGTGACCCCGGCCCTGCCCGCGACCGAAACCCCGGCCCTGACCGCGACCCTGCCCACGACCGTGACCCTGACCTTGACCGTGACCTTGCCCCCCCAGGCAGCTGATGTTTAAAACGTTCCTCTGGATCCGGCCCGATAAGTCTGACTTATATGGTTGTTTTGGCTGGAGGACATGTTGAATCCGAAAAGTAGAAAATCAATTAGGTTTAAGTCTGGGATTTAACAAGAAAAGTGGACTTTACCCGAAGAAAACATTCTCCTCCAACTGCCCAAACTGACGGATTATCACAGTTTAACTTGACGTGACGAGCATTCTTTAAATAGTTGTTTTATCCGATTCTGTTCCTGACATTTCAAAGTCACTTAACTGTCTTTTCGGCTGCGATGATTCATTTTTGGACACAGAGACGGAGGACAAAGTCCTGACAGAATAATCTAGTCACTTTAGGCTCCCACCCAGTCACAATAATCCAGGTCCAAGTCATAACTGACTGGTCAAAAATAAAGACCTGGTTTTTACCACCTGTAGCCACTTTAGCATCCTGTCACCATGGTAACAGTGAGCTATTTAACCACAGGTCCTCCTACATGGATGCTAAATGTCTGCTGAATTGATGCTGCTGTTGTTTAATATTAGAATAATTTAGGTTCAGCCTTTTTCCTCTTTTTGTGATTTGAGTGTCACAGTTTGACACTTAAACCATTTCAAGCTTCCACAAGTCCAGTACTGGATCAGTGTGCCATCCCAGTTTACCCAGTCTGGCGGAGCAGAAGCAGCTTCCCGAATGATGACGTCACACAAGCAAGTAGAGTTTACAGCAGGCACGCAAGATGCAACACTTTGCATAAAAAAGCAACACTGATATAGTTCAACTATTTAAACAGGCCAGAGTTTGAGAAGAACCTTTGAGATGTTTGAGCGTTCCGCACGCTGAGATGGAGAACGTTCCAGAGAACCTGCTTCCAAAGTCTTTTTCCTTCCTCTTCTCCTCCATTTCCAGTCCCGATGATTCTTTTTTTTGTTGTTTTTTTTTGGCAGTAATGCTTGGATTACACGGCGACGACACTGAAGTTTACATTCTCCTTTTCTTTCTTTCTTCCTTTACAGCGGAAACACGAGAAAGCCTGAAAAGGTGGAGTACTGCCATCCGCCAACGAGGTTCCCTTTCTCCAGCTTCAGGTAGACCTTGTCCTCCTTCTCTAAGTAGAGCAGGACCCCGTTGGTGGCCGCCTCACGGGTCACATCTTTGTCCCCAGCGAAGGCGGAGATCACTGGTTTCCCATTTAACATCAGGTTGACCTGGAGAAGACAGAAAGCAGGCAGAGGTTGCTGGTGTCTCCGGCTGCCCAGGATGCATCTGCTCCTAAATATTTAGCAGCTTCTACGTTCACAGAAACACACTCGGAGGGCTGATACCTGTATGGTTTGACTCTGGTACACTTTAATGACGTGGAAGTTAAAACTGTAGATTCCTTTTCTCGGGGACAAAAAGACGGACTCAAACGTGAAGAAGTTTCCGATATTCACCAGGATCTGGGAGAGAGACAGGAGAAGAAACCAGGCTGTCACAAAGGTGTTTAAACAGGCTGCGGGCGGCTGATTTGAGATTAAAACCGCAGAATTATTGACTGGAAAGAGCAGACAGGATTCGCAGATATGGCTGCCAGGCTCGGCGTTTGGAAGAAGAGTTTGGGCTGCAGGACGCGGCCTGGTTTGTAGTTAAACAGGTAAATTCTGCCTCAGACACTACACGTCCACTGTTGCTTTGGCACGTGCGGGGTTTAAATTCCCCCAGAGTGGCTCAGGATCCCAGCGTGGCCCGGCGGTCACACCTCGGATGGCCGTGGGCCTTTGTGCTGAGGTGGGAGCAGCGGATCCCTGTTGGTACACACACCTCTGCACACCGCCGGCGTGACTAACAATCACATGACTGTTTGTTCCTGCACAGCTGGGTGAAGGTGACGAAGAGGAGGAGGAGGAGGAGGAGGAGGGCACAAAGCGATGGATGCGTGTACTAGCTCCGCGGGGCGCCCCCATAATCTGTTCCAGCCCGCTAAAACGCAAAATTCTACTCCTCGGGGAGCAACAGCCGCACGCAGCTGCGCTGCCTCTTACATGCTGTGCGCCATAAGACACAACTGAGCTCAGGGAGGCAGGTTGGCTAAAAAACTAGACCCGGGACCGATAGAGCGGAAGCAGATCAGAGGATCAACAGTTTACAGCACTTTTCCAGCAGCAGAGCTCCTAAAATTCACCTGATCGAAGTAGATCACCCTCGTTTTGTTGCTCATCTCCGACGGCTCATGGTTGTTGCTCCGGACTGCGGAGAAAGCCACCTTGGAGTTGGCGGCGCGCACGGAGATGCCGAGCGGAGAGGAAGAAGCCTTCCAGTCCGTGGCCGGGTTGGAGTCGCACACCACCAGGCACTTGCCCTCCAGGACGATCGGCTCCGTGTCGTTCTGAGCGCTCGCCACCTCCGAGAGCAGAATCCAGCTGAGCGCCAGCAGGAGAGGCTTCACCATGGCTGCGTGGAAGGGAGCGACCGGCTGCTGCCCCGCGCTGAACAAGTGTCCCAGTCCCGCCACTGGCTCCAGCGCCACGCACGCGTCTGACGCTGATGCTCCTAGTGGGTCCAGATATGAGCCATGTCCGTGTGTGACAGCAGAAATCAAAGAATCTGCGTAAAGTCCAAACCCAAATCACCGACTGTTGCCGCCGCGCGCGGCATCTCCGGGTTCTTACGACAGCTGAGCAGAACGTGCGTGCGTGCGAGCGTGCGTGCGTGGTCTGAGAGAAATCTGCTGCAAAAATCAAAGCTGACTGAGATGATGGAGCCCAAAGATCTGACTCCTACACGGCGGAAGGCGTCTGACCGCAGCTGCTCCCCGCAGTGATGCGCTGCGTGTGTGCGCGCCCGGGCAGCCACTTTACGCACGCACACGTGCTGGAAGTTCCAATCGCCTGCCTCTTTTGAAATTGAAAACTAGCTGAATATTCACTCTTGTTTAGTCAAATGGCTTTCAGATGACACAGAAAAGGGAAAGAGGCACTAAAAATGTCGTGTTTTCTTTTTTCTTCTTCTTTTTTTCACTCAAAAACGAGCCCGTGAGAATGGTTTTCTCTCCCGGCAGCTTTCCAGCAGGTTCCGGTTCTTGGGCGCTGTGTCAGACACACGGAGGTAAAAAAGAGTTGGCTGCAGGGATGCGCGTCCACCCCGCTTCCACCGGGATGCAGTGACTCATCGTAATCTCGGCGCTCGGGTGGGCTGGAATTCAGGCAGCTTTGGCTTGAGCACGGATCTGGGATGTGCCCTCCGTGTGCATGTGTGGCTGACATCATCCCTGACTGCTGCTGTGTCCCACCACCTTCCGGTGGTGTCCTGGCCTGTCTTTGTGCTGCATTTCTCAGGTGTCCTGTGCAAATATTGACAAAGGATTAGAGGTGCGCGCACGTCCGTCCGCGTCCTTGTGTTATTTACAGGTTCCACAAAGCAGCAGATCAATGGTTGCGTCCTTTTCCTGACTTACAAAGTGTTACATTTACTCTCTGATTGGACCAGACGGACAGAAACCGCTGTGTCAGCCAAGTGATGTCAGTAGGGAAGAGAAGATAAGACGACAGATTAAAAATACCGTAGTGTAATAACAGGGAAACAACAATCTTAATCTAAGATTTAAAGAGTTTGGTGGGCTTCTGGGCGGTTAAATAAATCCAGTTTGCCTCCTCATTAGATGCAGCCCTTTGATCTTTGTGTCTGGACAAGAGTAGATGGTGGAGCTGCTGATCAGACGGCAGAATTTTAACCAGCAACCTGTCCAAGAATGGGTGTGAATCCTGCCCCAGATCAGCCACAGCCTGAATAAGTCCTATTTTTATGGCATTTGTGTCTCCTGGCACCTTTACCAGACGAGGCATCTTCACATTTCTCTGCTGATGCAGATTTCAGGGCCGCGTGAGAGCTTAAATGTAAATGTCAGGCTTATTAAAGAGCATGTTCTGGAGTGTTTTCTGACCTTGTGTTTGGAGCAGCTGACCTCAGACCGCTTTAGCCTTCCGCTTTTTTGTTTTAATCTCCGGAAGGAATGAAGTCCTGGCTGGATATCAGAGGCTGCTGCAGATGTGCGTTGATGCTCTGACAAATGGATACATTTACATCCATTTCCGTTCATATTCCGGCTGTATTTAGATGGGCTGCGGCTACCGCAGTATTCCCTCCGCAGGCTGGCCAGCAGATTGTGAATAAACCGGTGATGAATATTACAATAATGTCCTGACACCGTGATATTTTCTCCCAAGCAGTCCAAAAATGTTTGCACGACGTTAAACAGCTTAGTCTTTGTCCTCTGCATCCATTCTGCAGTTTGTCTGCTAAACTCGTGCTCATTCCTGATGGAGTTTGTAAATCGTTAAGCTAAAGATCCACATTAGCTTCAGCTCAGCTGAAACATGAATTATATCAATATTTTACTCCAGGAATGATTTCCCCTGAAATAAATGTAATCTGTACTTAGAGAGCTTAGTCATCCACGCAAGACAAATGGAAACCAGATGGGAAAAGTCCGGCTTCTCTGTGACAAAGAAGGAACTTTAATTTGAAGTCTAGGAGGGTTCGCATTCTGCACATCTCCTGGAAGAGCACGAACGCAGGCGAAGAGCCGACTCCCTTTTACCAGTTCAGCTTTTTCACCAGTCAAACGGAGATTTGGCGCGGTGGAAACGCCACGGAGGCGCCCGTCAAAGGCGTCCAGACTGTGTTTCCGACGGTGGTGGAACCTCCGTCACCTCCTTCATCTCTATTTCAATCTTGAACAGTTTTGGTGTTGAAGGTCACGTTTTCATTCCCACCCACTCACGGCCCCAAACGTGTCGCCAACGTGTTTGGGTTAAAGTTTAAACTGAAAGTTTCACATCTTTCACAGGCACAATATGCAGGAAATTAGGCGAGAAAAGCCTTTTATTTTTTAAAAAAGAGCTTAAATTATTCAGCAGTGTTGTGATTGTAAATGTAAAAGATAATGAGTCAAACAGGCGCTGAAACGCGAGCGTGTTTCCTGCTGATGAATCACACCTTCTGCAGGGAGCGCTTTAATGACGGTTCTTGTTGCTCAGTGGGGGGTCGGCTCGGTTACGACAGCTGATTAAAATGTCAGACGCATGCTAGCGTATGAAACCGCCGCAGAAGGTTACGACGGGAGCGCGGTTCTGGGAATACCAAACGCTGAAGTAGCAGCAGCAGCAGCAGCTTTAAGGGGAAAATGAAACTACAATAACAACAATGACATCATCTTTAGGACATTTATTTCCTGCTTTCTCCGTTGTTTTAAAACAGGATGCCTTCAGAGTGACATCAGATAAATAGCTGCAGCATAAACTGCACATCCCAGGGTTCAGCTGCTGTGGTGGACACCATTTAGGCCTGATCTGAGTTCAGCCTGAGCCCTCCTAAAGTCGTGGACAAACTGGCAGATCAGGCCGAACAGCTCCTGAGAGTCCTGATCTGCAGCTTCGCCGAATCGCACCTTGAACAGAGGAAAAGCAGGAAGTAAGCAAGCTTTGGAGAGCCTTTTTATACTCAACAACATTGTCCTGCTTTGATTCCGGAGCTGCTGCTCAGGAATGGCTCGTATCGGAGGAGCGATGCAACATAATGGGCTCATTTCGTCCATTAGCACCGTGGGTCATTGGCATGAAAACTGGCATTTCCTGAGCCAGAGTTAAAGGACAGGTCAAAAGGTGAGGTTTTGTAATTGCCTCCTCGCATGCAGCCGCTCTCTCCTCCCTTTCTTCGCTTATTTGCCCCTTTTAAATGACAGCAGCTGCCAAACGTCCCTTGAACAAGCATTAGAAACTCATCCCGGTCGGTTCAAACACGTGTGTTTCAGTTTTCTCCCAGAAACCAGAGCAAGCGGAGTGTGTGTGAGAGAGAGAGAGAGAGAGAGAGAGAGAGAGAGAAGGCAACATCCGGAAGCATCTCATCTGCACACTGATGGAATCCATTCTTTTTGACTGGCTCTTCATTTGTCTTTAAATGGGAGAGAAACTCTGAAAGTTACATAAGCGTAATCTCCATAAAATCTCTGCTTCTGTTTTAAAATCATGCCCTCAGAGTAACATCCATAAAAAAGAGCCCCCCCCCATAAAATCAACTGCCAAAAAAGTAATGAGCTCCTTCTCTGTGTTATGAATATGCATGTGGGCTGTGTGAGCGCGTCGTTATGAATTCTCTTTCCAGTGACGAGACGAGACTGAATATGAGGCAGGTGCAGACTGAGGCCTGAATCTGGCTGGGGTTAAACTCGCCGCTGGCGTCTACGTGCATGGTAATGACCCGTCCTCAGGCCAAATCAGGAGTCAGCTTAAAGGCTCCTGGAATTAACCAAGTTCTTGAGGATGAATCAACGCCTTTAGCGACTGTTGACCCTGTTAAATCAGGCAGGAAGTGCTGAGAAAAGGCTTCCGCAAACACCTCTGCCGTGCACACACCTGTGACATCACCCGTCAGGTGTCGTTACTGTATATAAATACCAAGTTTCACAGTTAAGTTGTTGATATGAACGTTTCCCTGCTGCTCTTTATACCAGGGGTGGGCAGTCATTTAGCCTGGAGGGCCACGGTGGGTTGGAGATCTTGATGAAGGGGCCGGCCAGGTGGTGCAGGAAGGATGATGAAGCTCCAGATGATGTTTGGCCCCACCTTCTTGAGAGGACATGTTAGCATGCTAGCTGAAGGGGGGTCTGAACCTTTTTCTAACCAGTCAAGCTGACAACCCTCTTCATTTGGCTTTAGGAGAAACTATTGTGAAGGCTCTGCGGGCCGGATTAAATAGTTCACCGGGCCACATGTGGCCCCCGGGCCTTAGTTTGCCCACCTCTGCTTTATACACAAGAATTATGTGACTAAAGAGACACTCAGGAGTGTTTTCTTCTGCTTCATCACACAGAAACACGGCACAGAATCCAATTGTGGGTTTAATATAACAGACTTTTCCGGGCCTACAGCTCCCACATCGCAATATCTCTGTGGTGAAGTGGAATGCTGAGGAGGAGCGGCCTCAGTGATGATGGATGGTCTAAGCGGAGGGTTAGAGAGCAGCAGCGGTGGCTGTGGTGGCTTGTGCTGGTCAAAGAGGAGTTTAGCACCATGAACATCCAGTTTACGGAGCCAAACCCTCCCCTCTCTAACACCCCGCCAAGGTGCGACACTTACCAGTACGGAGGAGTAGAGTTTCTTCATCTCCTCACACAGCTTCGTCAGCGCCGCGAGGTCAGCGTTGTATCTGTCGATCGACGCCTGCGGCGAGAAAAGGGGACGGACGTTCGTCTTTAGCTTTAATCTGTGACTGATCAGTTGAACTCCTTCATGCAGGTTGTTAAGAAAGCTTCACCTTCAGGTCTTTGGAGAACTTTGGGTGTTGACCTCCGGTTTTTCTCTTTGATGTTTTCCTGTATTGGACGACTTTCTGCAGTTCGTTCTTCAAAACTGGAGAAAACGCACACACACACACACGCACACACACACACACACACACACACACACAAATAATAATTTCTTGGCGGTTAAATTGGTCATTTCAAGCTTTTTCTTTAGTTTTTCCTCGTTATTAAGTGACGGTGCTAAACCTGATCTCCTCACCATCGATTTCTGCAGTCAGTCCTTTGACGGAGGCTGTCCAACGAGAGAAGAGAGAATTTCAGCGGAAAAGAAAAGACCCGCTCCTTTTTAACCTCTGATTTAATCTGGGTTGGCACCAACCTCCCGGGACAGCTTCAAATTCCGCCAACTCCTGGGTAAAAGCGGCCAAGCCGGGTTCGTGCAACACGATCTGCTCCACCAGGGCATGGAGCAGGGTGAAGCCCCGGTCCCTCCCCCGCAGCTGGGAGAGCTGAGGAGGGTCAAAACAGCAGAATGAGCCACGAGCTGCAGGGCCAGCCCTCACACGAGGAAGCAGAAGGAACAAGCTGCGAGCGGGAACGGGAGGCACGTCCTCAGGGCCACTTCGGCATGCACGGAGCGTCGTCTTTGACAAACACTCCTTTAAGGTTGTTTGTTTGCCGGTCTGAGGCCTTGGCCGGCCTGAGGGGACCCGAGCTCAAGGTGTTGATGCTCAGTAGCGTGAGCGCGAGTTCTGGGGAGCGTTTGCTTTCAGGCAGCTGGTGGTTAATCTGACGAGCGTTTGTCTTGAGCTGCTACACCTTCGTCTTCTCAATTAGAGGTGGAAAGGCCTCAGAGGGCTGTGGAGGCCTGGCTTCATTAGACGCGGCGCCGGAAGGTTTACTGGCAGGAGTGCTGCCTCCTCAGCCTTCCCATTAGAGGGACTACCGGGACAAAAATGCAAATTCAACAGGAAGAAAACTTTCTCCATCTCTGGCCAGCGGACGACAACGATGGTTCATCCACTGAAAAACCCCACGAAGACGTTTCGTCACACAATTTGGCCAAAACTAGAGCAGAATATAGAAGAAGTCAGCGTGAGTCCCAGCCTTTAAGCATCCTCCACTGGCCATCACCTGCATCCAGTTTCATGATGGGAAAACAGAGAAAAAGGACAACTTTCTTCTTTCCCTCAAACTCATCAAACTGGCACATTTCTGTGAGATTATGTCTCCCGCAAACACATTAGCACGGCTGCGTTCTGGAGGTTATAAGAACCTCGGAAGACTCACTCAGAACCTGTCATGTTTATCAATGAGTCCTGCCCCTCAATCAAAGGTCAGGCAGCAGAGTCGGACTCCTACTTTGCTTAAGGAGGACAGGCGGATTCCCTTGGCCTTTTCCTTCCCGGCGTTCTCGTTCAGGTAATTGCCGATGGCGTGGAGGTACTCCAGCACGGACACAAACGACCTGCAGGTCTTGAGCTGTGAGCACATTCTGATCTTCTGGTTAATCAGCTGCAAGACAAACACAGAGGCACATAAGCGCGTGGACATGAACGCTGCATGGAGCTGCTCTGGGTTCAGTAACAGCTCCAGGCCTTGGTCTCCTACACCTCATCTGACCTGATACGTGAGCAACGAGAGCTCGGCTGGCTGCTTCTGGAGATTCGGGATTTGCGTCGAGCACAAACATCCCTGCAGGATGTCGCTCATTTCCCCGTTTGACCATCTCAGAGCAGCTTGTGATGAATATGGATGGAGATCCTATTTAGCACAAGTCAAAGTGTGATTTCAAGTCTTGGATTTCAGGAAGGAGGAGCTGACGCTCTGGAGGTTTAGTCCTCGCCAGTTCGCTTCTCCAGCCAACACCCCTCCCACCATATGCTGCTGTTTTAAGAACAACCCCCAAGCACCAGCCAGGGGGGCCAGAGGAGACAAAGCCGCTCCATCGCATCTACTGGCTGTGGAAACCAGCATCTGCTTCCTGACTGAAGGAGGAGAACGTGACAGGCTTTCCACCAATGAAAAATACACTTTCCAAACTGTGGAAGAGTTTCCTTCCAGACAGCCGCGGTTAAAGCTGCAAACACCAGGTGGGGCGCTGCTCTGCTGCTCATTAAGAGTTTATGAACATCTCAGAGACGAGCTGTCGAGGATGGGGACGGCGGATCTGCTTGAATGGTTTGGGAGCTAGCCAAACAAATTGCGAATCTTCATTCAAGTGCACAAAATCCAAACAAATGGAAAACACGTCTAATTTGGCTTCAATCCCCGCGTGAGGTCGGCGATTGTTCACAGCGAGATGGAACGAGAAGGAATGAATTTAAATACTTTTTCAGCTCCAGGAGGAAAAAAAACACTTGAAGGATGAAGAAAAACTCCTCAGGCACCACCTGGCTGCGGCACACCTCAGAGTTTAGAACGTGAACCCAACCAGATCCACATATGAGATCCAGACGCTGAGCCCCAAAAACAGAAGCGTAAAGAGAGAACGCTAACCCTAGCCCCGGAAACATTTGATCTAAATCCAGAAATCTGTGCATCTGCCTTCAGGGAGAGATTTGTCAGCCTCCAACTTTCATTCACGACGCAAGAAAAGCTTCTTTAGTCAGCAGCAGTGAAAGGCCAACACACACACACACACACACACACACACTCAAACCTCTCCTAAGTCACATCAGGAGACGGATCAGACGCGGGAGGAAGGGCTAAAGTGAAAGATAATGAAATTGTTCATCTTCCTCAGGAGCCGTCCTGCCAACACGCGACTGTCGCGCTCGCCTGCGTGTTTCAGACAAAGAGGAATGTCTGTGGCGGCGGGAGGATTACAGCGCCATCGCTCTTATCGGTGTTTCTCTTCATTCTCAGACAGTCGGAGAGACGATAGCTCAAGACGGAGGCAGTGAGGCGGGAAGGAACAGACTCTGGAAGAGCACATTTGACAAGAAAACAACAGTCTTCGCCCCCCCAGACCCCAACGCTCGGTGCCCTCTGGAGGCATTAATCTGTTCTGTCCTGACTGATCCTTTCAGACGGATCAATAATCTCCGTTCGCGTCAACTGACTTCAGATAATCCAAAGCAAATGTAAGTAAAAATGGTGACGCTTTAGTTTGGGGAACACGTATTAACCATTATCCTTTGCTGTGAGTAATAACGCTTCAATTAGCTGCTAACCTGCTAGTTAGCAGGTAGTTAAAGGTGAATTTGTGTTCCCTAATCTAAAGTGTTACCGTCAAATTAAATGTAAAGTTCATCTGAAGCCTAAACTCTTAATAAATGAAGTTAAAACAGGACAAAGGTGAGTTGAGGCGCTCTGATTTTCATCTCTCGCTTCTTTGAAGAAAACATATTAATTGATTCGACATCACAAAAGCTAAAGTGGGTTTTGTGCGAATGGCTTGAAATCTCCGACAGTTTTACATCGTCTGAGCTTGATTTGATTAGGATCCATCTCTGCTCTCGGGCAAATGAAGAGAACAGCCTGAAAGTGCCTTCCGGACGTTTGCATTAACCATCCGGCACCGCGTCAATCACAGCGCTCAGGCTGAAGGTGAAAATGCTTTCACGCGCTAACGTCGGCTCGGCCCTGGATCGGCTCGTCGCTCCAGTCGGAAGCCAGAGAGAAGCTGAGCGCCTTCAGGAATTCATTTGGATGATTTGGACTAAAGTGCTCGTGCTCCTGATTCTGCTCTCAGCTCCGAGTGGGGGGCGGGATGGCGAGGACTCACCGGCTGCAGGTCGTTCACGCTGATGGGCAGCTCCCTCAGCGTCAGCAGCAGGTCCAGCTGCGTGCTCAGAAACGGGATGTTGCACATCTGCAAGAGAGCGAACTTCAGCCCCAGCACAGAACGCACCTCCACGCGGAAAAGCGAGCAGGTGCGGTTGCGGCGTGATGGCGCTCGCTCGCACAGACCGCTTTAAGGAAGCGCCTGACACTTTGGAACAATTGGCTGAGCTACCTAGTCGACCTTTGCGTCAGTTAACCTCTAATCAATCACCGCGCGTGCGTTGGGCTGCTCGCTCAGCTAGCATCTCAGGGAAGCCAAAGGTCGCTGGGTCTGACAGACGCTTGCGGAGAGACATTAGAATGGATGTCACACTCCACGGCCCTCTGATAATTTGGCTATTTTCAGCAAATAAAAGCTCCCCACGCTCTCTTTGCTTTCAGCCATAATTCTATTCATCTGTTCTCTTTAGAGTTTAACAGCCAAAGTAAACTTGTTCTCACTTTTGCTGAGGCGTCGGGGAAAAAAATAAATTATGTAAAACCTTTTTTAGAGTCGCTTGTGGAGCGTAGTACGACATCACGGCACCGTTTCTAAGGAACAAGTGATAATTCAGATCATGGCTGTACTGGCAAACTCTACCTCCATCATGTACTGGTCCACAATGTGCAGGTCCGTCACGGGGCCCTTGTGGGATCTGTACATCTCCACGTCATCCACGGTGGGGACGTACCTGGAGTCAGAGACACACATGATGGCAGGACAGAGGCTGGACTACAGCAGATCACGTGATCATCGCCGGGCGAACCCCCCGCGCTCAGACGGGTGCGACAGGTGAAAGATGCTCGTTGCAGTACGGAGACGGCGAATCCAAACACGGACGTCAACAGCTAATCTGCAATTCAGCATCCTGCTTTCTAGAGCAGCGGTTTTTAGCGCTAAGGACCGGTTTAACGTCACACAATATTTTCACGGACCGGCCTCTCCGGTGTGGCGGATAAACACAGCAAAACAAAATCAAAACATAAAACTAGTTTAACATGAGTAACATCCTTTCCAAAGACGTCTGGTTTTTACTCGTTTTGCTAGCTTGTGGGTTAGATTTTAGCGTTTAGCGTGACCGAGATGTAACGGAGAGAATCCGGTCATTTCTCAAAGTAAAGCATCAGTCAGTCTCAGATAATAAATAAAACAGAAATAATGTAGGTTATTTATCCTTTCTGTGCGGCCCGGTACAGAATGACCCACGGACCGGTGCCGGTCCACGGCCCGGGGGCTGGGGACCGCTGCTCTAGAGTATCGATCCAAACCACAGGGCTGGGTGTGTCTTTGTGTCGCATGTACAGACTCCGGCCAGGTTCGCGCTGGACTCGTGTGTCTGAAGTTGTTTTCAGGACATCAAACAACATGGAGGCAGATGTCGGTGTGAGAATGAAAAGTCTGGACCTGAAAGATTTATGTCTCCCTCTTCATCTCCATCTCGTGTTACAGCTGTTCCCCTCTGGACTGACTGCACGGCCGTGATTCACAGCGACCCGCCTTAAAGGGGTCGAAGCCGAGCGCGCCAGGCAGCGCTCCTCGCCACGCTGCCGTCGTATCCGTGAGTTCTGACCTCAGACCGAAGGCGTTCACTTTTTCATGAGCCGGGTTTGGAGCGGCGCTGCTCATCAATATTGCAGCACCTGTTGGGAGTAGTTCTTTCAAGATTGTGCTCCTCAGGCTCTGGCATTAAAATATATATTATGTTTTCATGTGGAATAAATAAAGTCCTCCACACAGTACATTAATCCACCCCCGCCTTCCGGGAGGTCACATCCCAGAAGCCACTGCTCAGGCCGCAGTTTAGAAACAGGAAGTGTTTCACTCTCCCTCCGTCGTTCGCTCCCGGGGGCGCGTCAATAGTTTCCATTTCCGCAAATAACCAGGGATGAATCTTTTATTAGTGAGCTGCTCTGGTAAAAGGTTCTGGAAGCTGCTGTTTAGCGTTGGAACTGTGAAGGATTGATGCGAGCCGCAGCGGCGGGGCGCGATCCGCTCGCATCCTTGATGGTTCGCCTCAGCTGTGTGTTTTGTCCAGACAGGAGATTCACGGCCACGCCGCCGGTTTTTGAGGCTTTTACGGGCCGGAGCTGCCGTGTTCTTCCTCTCTCCCTCAGTTACTACCTGCTCTGACTACATATCAACGTTTTTGAGGGGTTTTTTTGGCATAAACTCGTACCTTCGCAGAGATGTGATGTGCTCGTCAGACAGGCCTCCATCTTCCTCATTAATGATGAAGAGTTTGTCCTTGAGCTCTCCCGGCTGCACTGGAAAACTTTTAAGGAAAATGTCTGGAAGAGTGAAAAAGATTTAAAATCAGCTCAGTCGATCGTGCTTTAGCGCTGCCACCACTCAAAAACTGCAACTTTGACCTGTCGTCCCACAAATATCTGAGAGGAATACACACAGACGGCTTCTTCCTCAAAAATGAATGGAAACGCACACCGAATTTTACCAGACGCGTCCAATTTTCAGCAACTTTACCAAAAGTGGGACCATTTGTTGTGCTAAAAAACAAAAATCTCTTTCCTCATGGGACTAAATTAGCAGCCTGATACAGAAAATGAAGCACTGCTTCAAACAAACGTGCTAAAGGAGAAGCTACAAAGCTAAGCGTTTAAACACGGAGACAGAAATCCCCTCATCGGAAGCCCCTCGGTCATGTCGGGAAATGAACAATCGTGACATCAAACATGGAAATAATGTCAAGTGATGCTGCCAACCTCCACGGTGGCGCTCGGGGCAATGAAAGATTAAAACGCAAGTGCAAATCCAGCTCTTTGTTGAGTGGCACTCCAGCATTACGTGCCTTATTCTCTGAAGTTGGAGTATGGAAGAGGAGTGCGCCCAGCTGGGAGCACACTTTTAAAGAGGAGAGCGACATTTGCACTCGTCACACAGGCAGCAGGCTCGGCGTAAACCGCCAGGTTAGCCGGACACGCACCGCTCCACCCAGGAGCGGAGAGACGCTGACGGAGCAAACACACAGTCTGTTCATCTGTCTGGGTTTGAGGGCTTTTTCAAGCTTCACACGTGTGGATATTCACACATGCAGTCGCCTGACGCCAGAGCTGATTATCAGCCGGGTGTTGATTAGCCGAAGCGTTGCTGAGCACCTCCTGCTCACCTGTCTGCACCTGCAGCTCTGCCTGACTGCAAACACAACAAACTCACTCACTGCTGATTAAACGCTCCAACTTTATTCCTGAATTATTAATGAGCGTCACATATTATCTCATCAAGGTGTTGTTAGACTGTCTGCTGAGCGCTTGCTAAACAACGCCAGGTCTGGCATGCAAGCCCGGCTAATGAGTTCAGATGAATAAAAAACCCCTGGCAAAGAATGAGCTATGAGCAGAAAAACAACATCGATTTAGGAGGGTTTGTGGCAACAAACATGCAAACAAGCACAGGAGGGGTCTGGCTGTCACTGCGAAGGGGCTGCCAAGAGAACGAAACAGAGACAGGTGGGGTGGGGGGGGCTTTTTTTGATATGCAGCTTTGGTCGAGAGCAGGAATCTGGAGGCCCTTGTGCATTTTTAACATTCAAACATGCAGAAACTGCCTTTGGTCTAGTGACTGCATAAATGTCTGCATGAATAAACAGCTCAGAGAGGTGGAACCAGCGCTGAAAGCTTCAGATTTACATGCTTTCATACACTGAGAGAATAGGTACCGACCGCTTTTTGGTCTGACGTGAAAGTAAATTACCCTTAAAAAAAGACCTAGCCTTTGAATATCAGCGATAACTAAGAGGCTCCCTTGTTCTAATTGCTTGAATCATGCAGCAGACTGACGCATGGCCCCGGGGCCCTGCAGGCTGTCACCAGTCAGCTGCTGCTGCTCACACAACTCAAAGTTTCCAGGTCAGGTAGGAACATACGTGCACAGTGCTGAGTCACTCTGTATCGAGACAGGAAACCCCTGTCACTGTCGATCACGTTCCCGATCCATATTTTATAAATGTGAATTCCCGTTCGGTTGCTGCTTCACACACTTGTACTGATTCCTCCTGGAGGAACTTCCAGTCTTGGAAGAGTCTCCTTTATTCCAGTCCTTGACGTGTACCAATAAGTCGGTGGATGGAAAGTGGAAGGACATTAGGTGGGATAAAGAATGTGTTCTTCTGAACCGCCACGCTGCGTTCAGAGCTCCAGCAGCTGGTGACACACTGCCCCCTGCAGGTTGACTAAGGTAACGCTTCTACTTTGGAACCATTTCAGCCTGAAACTTTCAGCATTTCTGGGATCAGCAGTGAAGTTTCCAGGTCAGCATTTTTTGAACTGGCTAATTATAGTTTTTTAATCAAAATTCAAGGTCTTGTTTGTATTTCCTGTGGGGCAGGTGCTTCCCTCTGGTGGTTGTAAAAGGGGGCGGCTTCATTTTGTGCCACAACTTCAGTACTCAGGAGAAATATCTGAGCGCTCAGACACGTAGATCTACTCACTGAAGTTGTGTGCAATCTTCTGGTTCAGCATTATTTGTTGGCTATTACTCGGCTCAGGTACACCAAACGTCCCAGGGTCTTTTACAGAAAATTGCTCAATTAGGCGAGCTGTGTTGATTTCAATCCTCATGCTGCTTGGCTGCATCCAAAATGTTTTCTCAATCTGCAGAGAAATGAGTTCACTCAGCACAGCCACCACTTAATCATTCCGAACACAACAAAGGTGCGAAAACAACAGAAGAACAGTCAACAAACAAATGATTCCTGAAAATGACGTAAAAAGGAATAAAGAAGTGAAACCAAGCTGAAACCGACCTCTGGCTAATGAAACTCGATATTCTGCATGTCTTTTCTGAGGAACGCGCTTCAAAATGAACCTTAAATGTGACATATGCAAAGATACTTGGCAGAAATGAGTCACGCTCATGAATTCTATTACTGGCTTTAATATTACACCTGTTGCTCAAGTAAAAATGCGTACTTTACTAAATGTACATACACCTAAATGTACATTATGGAAGGAAAATGTGTAAAACTCATCAGTCAATCAGTGTTATATATCGATAGATATATATTTTGATGATACTCAAGCACATTCGTGGGTGTAACTGTACCTTGTCTGGGGCAACAACGTCCCAGTGGAATGGTCGGGTGTGCTTTCTCTTTGAACTTCTGCTGTTCCGTTTCATGGGTAACGGTGGGGGGGCTGGGGGCAGAGGAACCATGACAGCTGCGGGTCTGGACTCATGGCTGAGAGACTGCCGGATTGAGGTAGGCGATGTGGAAGCTGCATGGGCGGGAGGGGGCTGGGGGGTGGTGGGAGAGGGCTGCGGGGCGGTTGGTAGGACTGGTGTGGCGACGGTTAGCGAGTCATCAGGCCCCACGTCGGGAGCAGACGTCTTCCTTCTGGGTTTAGGAGCAGGTTTATGACCTGAAGGACCACTTCCTGCCGAAACCTGCTCATCTGCAGCTTCACGATGAGCTGGAGGGTAAACGTCACCACCAAAGCCACCGCTGGACTCCAGGTGCGAGCCCGTCCTCTCCGGCTCTTCTTCTTCTTCTTCTGTGCTGATATTTCTTACAGTCTGCTGTCCCACCATGGACTTCCGTTTCCAGTCTGAACACAGCTTGTCGACGGCCTGGACCCAAGCGTCCCGCTCACCTTCCACAGACCCGGATCCAGGAGGAGCAGGCAGTCGAAACCTGCATGAAAAGAGTTCAAGCTGGTTAGCCGCTCCGGCCGCCTGCCTCCGCCGCGCTGGTTCATCTCCACTCACTGGTAGGTGTTTCTGTGGGTGATCAGGGTGAAGGTGTCGGGGCTGGGAAGCTTCTCCACCCTCGTGTCGCCATCAGACAGGTGAATCACCGTGGCCGCGGGTGCGTATGAGGCGTCCTCGTCGTCCGCGGGGATCTGAGGCTTGGAGGGGATGAGCGTTAGCTGGCCTGGGTGGAGGCGGACCTCGAATCTGGAAAAGACGCTTCCAGGTTAGCCACCAGCCGTTGGTGGTCGGTACTCGTTTGTTAACATATTCAAACCGGTTTTTATAGTGTTTATGTATGAATCACATATTTCATCCGCCCGTACTTCACCCATCTGAAGGACGCCAGGCCGCCTCGGTGGAGTAACAGCACGCCTTCCCGAAGACTCGCTTGAGGCTCTTCCTCTGTCTCTGCGCTGCCCCCTGCTGGGGGGCTGTAAATGTTCCCGTAGATGATCCGACCGACAAGCTGCATGATCTGCTCAGAGCAGAATCATCCGAGTGAGAAGGTTTAGCACACACGCGCACACACACATGCACGCACGTGCACGCTGACCTTGTGTTTGTCCTCCAGCGACGTTGCCTCCAGTTCGTAATCATGGTGGTCTTTAAAGGAAATGGAAAACCTGGATCCCGCACCGTCGTCACAGCTCTTGACCATTGAGAAGGCCAGCTGGCGCTTGACGATGCCTTTCTCGATGCTGCACAGCATTTTGGTCTTAAAGTCGATCTGCAGCGACACAAGGTTACATTCGGTACGTGCAGAAGACCAGTCGGTAACCTGACATGAGCCACGTTCACTTTGTTTTCAAGCTGGAGCTTTCATCTGACAAAGAACCCAGGCCACACCCCTCTCTGAGCGCTGACCCAGTCGGAGCCGTTGTTAGCATGCTGGCTAATCATGCACGGTTAAATGAGGAATCAGGGCTTGTTCAGGTAACATTGGCAGGTTTTTTTTTTAACCTGTAAGCGGGCAGGTGTGCAGGGTTTGAGTGCTTCCTGGTTTGTTCCTGAACTCACCTGTAGAACCCGTTTCTGCCACCTGTAGCGGTTGTGCTTGTGCACGCTGAAGTTGTGCTGCGTGGGCTGCTGCTCCTGCACAAACCAGAAGAATAAAACCCTGAGATCAGAAATCCGCCAGGCAGTTGGAGAAAAATGAAGGAGGAAATAAAGGTTCCCTTAATGGTTCTGGGGGGTTCTGTTGCCATGGATACAGTGCTCACACTCTGGTTGGAGGAGTGTATTTTTAAAACTAAACCAGCAGGCAAAGCAAGTTATCTTCATAATGCTGAAGCAGCAGCAGACAAACAAAGGGATAACTGATTGTGTTACAGGATTTGTGCCTGACTCATCCACGCTCCTCTTGGATTATGCGAAAATAAAGCTGCTAAAGTAACGACAGCATTTTTCTTTTGGTGACGTACGCGCTGGGCCGGTTTGATGGGCTCAGGGCAGGGTTACCTCTTCAGCCTGGCTCTGCTGTTGGAGCAGCTGCATTCCGTCCTTCCTGGCCTGGTCCAGAGCATCCTCTATGGACAGCTCTCCGCTCTTCACCTTCTTCATGATGCTGAGCTGCATCTCATTGCTCAGCTGGAAGAAACGCACACAGAATCAAAGCCGGTGACGTCTGCGGCGCGTGACAGCTTTGTCTCCCTCCGGCCAAGTTTCGGGTTTGCCCCCCTGAGCGGGGAATGCTAATGCTAACGCTAATGCTTTCAGTGTTTCATCTCCCCTGCTTTAGGAGAGGACTGGACTGATGTTTCACCCTCCTCCTCAACACCTTCTCTGGTCCCTGTGGCCTTCAACAATTGCACAATCCGTCAGTAACATTCGGTGTAATATCATTTAGTAATGCTTCTTCTCACATTCATGCACCGCCACGTCCTGGTTGTTACTGCTGATCTCAGTAAAGTGAAAAAGCTTATTTCATATTAATAAACATTAGTAGAGACTGATATTGATAGCAGAATGTTCAGATGATCTACTCTTTATTAAAGAGGAACCGCTGAGCTTTGACACAGTACAAAGTTCAAGACCTGCGTGTGTGAGAGGTTAGAGGAACTTGGTGTCTTCATGAATCTGCTGCTCATAATCTGTCTGAATCATTTCTCCTTTTCAGGGGGGAAATTACGAGCGGCCTGAACTGAGGAAGTTAAAGGGCTCTAAATCCAGCTGCAGGCTGAGTTGAATGAGGCCGAGACTGAATTTATCAAGGAGCGGTCATGCAAAAGGCACCAGAAATGTAGGAAATGAAAACCTTTACCTGGGGCAGCTCCTCACCGCACCGGTCCACTCTGGGCGGAACCTCCCTTTTCTTTGTTCCCAAACTCAACATGATGATATTTTTGAAGATTCCAGTCAAACCCTCCCAGCTGAAGCTGAAACTGATCCCCGGACGGTGCAGTAGTTGCTTTGTGTTGGATTTGGGGCTTTCCTGCCGTCACCCAGGCAGGCAGAAGTCCTCCTCTGACTGGGGAAAGTTGCTGTGAAATGCGCTTCCACCTTTGTCCTCTTTAGGCTCAGGTTAATTCCAAGTAAGGCAGCCAGAGGCTGTTCGGCCACGCCCACAACACGCAGAGGGTTTTTCTGCATACCCAGTCCGGTTGCATGTCTGCACTGAGTTGCTGCTCTCGCAATTTGATCCAGAAGGGGGCGCTAAAACCCGAAGCTCCTGATTAAGCGTAGGAAACAGGGAAAGTCCTAAAGGAGGGGAATCATGAACATTCCAACCATGTATGCTTAGAGTTCAACGCCTCCTTGATTTTAGTTGCGTATTTCGCCCTTTTTTTTAGGACTTAATCGCTGCAAACTTAATCGTTGCAGAATCAGCCATTTTTGCCACCGCTTGGTAGAACTGATGGAGGCTCACGTCTGCAGAAGGTTTCCTGGATTTTTTAGATGTCAGGGGCAGGGTGCGGAACAGGTCTGCAAACACAGACACGGGCGGTGTCGGGCCGTTACAGGGTGGGAAAATCCCCCCCCGAGAAGTTCTGGGGGAATCCCTTCATCAGAGAACGTGTGAGGACAAGAGAACTGTGGTTAATGACAGTGACTACAAACCAGTCTAATCCTATGACGGTAGATGTACTGTTTGGGCTGATACAGGCATTGTAAAACGATTATTTATGGATTTCTTTTATTTCTTTTTTAAATTTGTCATAAATTACAATGAACAGACAGAAAACGCGTCCTCGTCTCTGTGAATTGTAGCAAAAAAACGTGCAGAATTCATGTTTGTGCGGATCCATTTACAGGAACATTTACAGGAAGTGGTCGAGTGTAAAAGAGACGGGGAATATCCAAAGCTCCAGCCAGTAGCTTCAGCTCCAGAGAAACACCCTCCTCCTCCTCCTCCTCCTCCTCCTCCTCCTCACGTTAAAGCAGAAGCTGATCTAAGAGCAGAAGACAGACGAAGCAGAAAGGTCCGAAATGCGTCTGCAGCAGCTCGTCGTCATATTTTTCTCTTTTGTGGTGAGTAAACCGATGAATATGTTTGATTTTTAAAGAGAAAAAAAAATCTATTTTGTCTGCGCGGACCAGCAAAGTGCGCAGTTTGTTATAAACCGCCTCATTCATAAATCAGCACCTTCTAACGATCTCATTTTTAAACATTTAACATCGTTCTTGGTGGATCTTAGTGAATTCTAGTTTGAATATCAACACAACTTGGCAAAATTTCGCGATCGAATGTCCGCCGACGTTTACTTTCACTTTCGTTTTCGTATCCAGTTTCAAAGAGTCATAGGCTGGAATCTCGGGATTTTGTCTTAATTAAACTTAAACGCAGATTAAATGCGGAAGCATAAAAAAGAGAGCCTGAAATACAGCTACAGCTAAATACTGGTTTCTGTATCTGAGCTGTGGCCTTGAAAGTTCGGGACTTCCCGTCAAATCCTTTTACAGTTGGGCCTGAGGAAGTGAACACTTCGGTTCACTGATGCAGAAAAGCCCCACAGTTCAGTCAGTCAGTGTTTATTCAGGTGGATTCTGTCAGAGGGCAAAGGGAAATTACATTTGTTAAATATAAAAGGCTGAATTGTGCTTACTTCTGCTGAGAGCTCATTTTAGAGCTGCATTCTTAAGACACCACGTCTGCCTTTAGGACCAAAGTTCAAACCTTTCTGTGCAGTGAAGCGTCCAGTTAGCCTCAAACAAAGTGTGCAGGGTTGAGAGATCTAGTTCCAGTCAGGTCTCACAGCTGCAGCTAGAACAGACATCAAACTTATACTCTTCAATCTTTAGCTTAGCTATGCTGCTAAAGCTACGCTGCTGGGGACAAAACCTGATCCACCGAGCAGCTCCCCACCTCCTCAACACCAACCACCATCTCCACTCCCTCACCTCCTCTCCTCCTTTTCTTTCTTCTCACTGGGATTATCAGTGTCCAGTCGTCCTCGCTGGTTTGTGTCTCGCTCCCCCTCTTCTCTCTCTCTCTCTTTCTGCAGGTCTTCCATCTCCAGACCTTCGTGCTGCACAGATCTCGGCCTCTGACAAACTCAGGGTCCACTGCCAGCACCTGCCTCTGCTGTTGCTCCTTTTATAACAACCTGTCGTGCTGTATTATGTATGTCTGTTTGCATTTCTGTGGTTCTACGATTGTATCTGTTCTCTCTCTCTTTATTCTCTCTGTCTGTCTCCCTCTTCTTCTCCTCCTTTACCCGGCTGACTTCCAGCAGGATGGTTCTTCCTTGTCAGCCCGGTCCTGCTCGAGGTTTCTGCCTGTTAAAAGGGAGTTTTTCCTGCCACTGTGCTCACCTGGGGGTTCCGGCTCTGGGTTTCTGCCTCTGGAAAGCACCTAGAGACAATTTTTATTGCAAAAGGCGCCGTACAGATAAAACTGAATTGAATTCAATTAAGAAGATCTTTAAAAGGGCTGAAATCACTTTTGAAAATGACACCAAAGTTAAAGGAAGCAGTAGTAGAAGCTGTGGTGTAAACTGGGAGTGAGGGCTGCTGCGGTGCTGCTAAACTCCTGGAGTTATTGGTGCTGTGCGAAGGTTCACCAGAGCTCTTGTACACGTGTGCCCGTGCAGGCGCTGGCGGCCGCTCAGCCTCGATGTGACCCCATCACCGAGTATGAGCAGAACGGAGAGTGCTGCAAGCTGTGTCCTCCCGGTACGTACGCGCTTCACCCCCACGGCCCTCGCCGCAGCGGACAAAGACGCCGCGCACCACCGTCCGGTTTACTCTGCCTGTTTTTCAGGGACCAGCATGACGTCACTGGGCAGCTGTCTGGAACCTCAATGCCAGAAATGCGGGAATGGCGATTATCAGGATAAATATACGAAAGAGTCCAAGTGTCTCCGTCAGCAGTACTGCGATCCAAGTAAGAGCGCCCGAGCCAAGCCTTGTTGGGTCTGCTTCCGTGTTCTGACCTTCGGCCTGTCTTCATCGCCCCTCCAGACAGAAACTTCCAGATTCCCAAACACGACCCCATGAAACGCAGCGCCTGCAGGTGCAGAGAGGGCTTCCACTGCTCCTCTGAGGAGTGTATCACCTGCGTGCCGCACACGGCCTGCAAACCGGGACACGGGGTCAAACTGAGGGGTTAGTCAGGGCTTTCGCCTCGGCCCACCTTTGGAGCAGGTGTGTGTTTGCTCAGCGTGTGTGTGTGTGTCCTTCCAGGCAATCACAGCAAGGACACGGTGTGTGAGAAATGCCCCGAGGGCACTTTTTCACCGAACAACTCGCGGACTGAAGTCTGTCAGAGGTGGACAGAGTGAGTGTACCCACATCAGTCTGGTGTGTGGGACTTGTCCCCCACCAGCATCTACACAGGTTATTTTCCTTCCACATCTGTGGAAAACAGGAAATTCTCATCTTGTTATCCAGAGTTAGATCTCTGTGTGCGGCTGGACCGCGAGGTTTCCTTGAAGACGTTTCGCCTTCTCTCCAGAAGCTTCTTCAGTTCTAAAACTTGCTGGGGGCGGAGCTTGAAAATGTAGCCCTTGTGACCACCCGGGGCATTAGCATGGTCCACTTGTCCCCAGCGAGTTTAGAACTGAAGGAGCCTTCTGGAGAGAAGGCGGGACGCCTTCAAGGACACCTCACAGTCCAGATCTGACTTTGGATGACTATGACCTGGATGAGCAGATCTGATCCTGTTAGTAGACCAGCAGCTGCTCACATGCTTTAAACCTCGTCACAGGTGTCAGAGTGGGCAGCAGGTTCTCCAGACCGGAACAGACACGTCCGACGGTACCTGCGGTGAGTTCTGAGGAGGCTCGTGGAAATATCATCACACTGGCTCGTTTTCGCTTTGCTGCCATCCGCCACGGTGCGGTTAGCCGACTCAAAGCGAAACCTCGGAGGCGGCGCTCTGGTCTGTGGTTGAGCCTGTGGGATTTGCAGCTCTCACCTGCAGGCTCTTTACGCTGCGTTAGAGGGCAGATTCCACACTAATAAATCACCTCAGCCTCCAGTTCTGATCTGGCTCCAAACCTTGGGCTCTCTTCCCTCTGCTGGGCTGAAACCAGTGTGTGAAAGCCGTTTCCTCGTTACATCCTGAATCAGCAGCTGATGCTGCTGACAGAAGGGGACGAGCTGCGTCTGAGTTTCACGGATTCTCTCTTTTTTGTCTTACAGGTGGACAAACGCGGACACACGTGCTTGTGATTAGCCTGACCGTAACCTTTGGTCTGCTTCTGGTTTTAGGCGTAGCTTGCCTGATTATTGGTACGTTTTGAAGTTTTTGAATATTACTTCAGAGTTTCAGTTCCTCTCTAGTTCCCCTCACACTGTCTGTCTCCTCCTGACAGGAACACGGCGTTCAGGCGGAAAGGTAAAGGTAAATTTCTGCCTTTGTTCACGCTAATGTTTCCAGAGCACACGAACGCATCAAACTCAAGGTCTTTGCTCTCGTAGAGGTGCATCAAACTCTGCATGCGAAAAAAGAAGGATCTGCCGAAGGAAAACAAACCGCTGGTGACAAACCCCAACGACGCCGCCGATGAGCCCACGCTATCCGAGCACCACATCTCACGGGATGAACCGAGGACGCCGGAAGAGGTGGACGACGACCTGAGCCAGGAGATCTCCATCACAACGGAAATACATTTAACTGACAAAGGCAAGTTTGTGATGCAGGACAAGGGGATGAAAGAGATGAAGTCAGAAGATGAAGCGTGAACCAGACGCAGCCTCCGTGTGAGAGGCCTTCCTTCAGTACTGCTCATTTATCCTGCTTTTTATTTTTGCTCCGTGTGTCACTTGTGCAGAATTCTTTCATTTGTATATAAAATGTAATAATAGATTTCTGTGTTGTCCTCCAGTGGTATTATTATTATTGTTGTTGTTTTTTAAGGGTTTTTAATGGCCTAAATGTGTCGTGAACCTGTGTACAACACTTCTATGGAGACTGTGTGTAAGTTATTGTTAGCATCTCCATTAAACACACTATGAATCGACATTTTCGATCCAGCTAATAAATGAGAGCAAGTGTGATGAAAGCTGATACTGCTGGTTTCACAAGATCACTCATTTCCAATGTGGAAGGAGATGAAGATGGGACGAGCGCAGGAGCAGTTTTAGAGTCGGCTGCTTCCAGAAGAAAAGTTCAAGATGAGCAGGGTGATCGGTGAAATGGAAATCTACAATCCTGAGCAACAGCTTGATTGGAGAAGTAAAACAGGAGCTTGTGTTCAGAAAAGGGTGGTATTTCCCATGATGCCCTGGGGCAGCCAAACAGGAAGAACGTTGCTTTGGTTTTGTACCGGCTGTTTACCTGGAACACCTGGTTTCTGAAAAGTTGTTGAGGTTAATGCGCACGCAGCAATTGCTGCTACTGGATGACGGCTAAGGAACACGTTTTAAAGTTCGGATTGTTGGGAAAATTCGGCTTTGATCATCTAAGACCAAATGGATTAATGGACGTTAAATCGCAAAGAATCGTAGAAATAATTGTGTCTACCCAAAAAGGTAAGTAGCTCCGAATGCTACAAACAGTGCTGTCTGATGTTACTATGTATTTTATTTAAAGAAGTAAAAGAAAAACAAAATACTTGAGTCGTTGTCGTGTGTTGGAGAGTCCCGGCGCAAACGCACCTGATTCCCCTGGAAATGAATGATGTAGTTTGCGCAGATATCCGTAGGGGGCGCTGTCGCTGCATGGATTCATGTACTTCCCTCTTGTGGAGCAAGTCTGGGGGAGAAATAACGTCCACAGAAAACATCCATCAGTGTTTGTCCTCGGAGGCCATTAGTGCCGCTTTCTTGTGTACTTTTTGGTGTCCGAGGAAGCTTTTTGTGGCTCTTGCAGACGTTTTCAAACACGTTTGTTCATTCTTCAGAAGTGGCGATTGCAGTGGCCTGAGTCAAGCTGTCCTGCTGTGGTCTATTAGGCTATAACTGCTTGATAGCAGCTTATTAGAACAATGCATCTTTGTGGAGGGGCTTGATAAGCAGGGCTTGGCTCCTGGGGGGTTGTACCACAACGTTTGGTTCAAAAGGACCCCAGCTGAAAACAAGGTCAGCGGCCTGGAGGCGCCAGTGATGGTGGTTAAGGCCAAAACAGCAGGTTCCATCATCCAGCAGGTCCACTAATCAGCTGCTGACATCTATTCTATGTTGGTGATTATAAAAATTCTTATGAATGTATAAGACACACAAAAAAAACCAAAACATTTTGTCTCTTCTGTTACAAATTTTGCAGCTACACCTTTTCAGGTGAATTAAATGGGCGGAGACTTGGATGATTTGTATTTATGAGACCTAATCTGCACCTCGTGTCACACTCGAGCTCCTTTCTAGAGGCCAAAACCCTCGGTTATCTTTGAATTTAAGCGGCTGTGTGAGGTTTGACCTGTACCCAGCTCTTTTCTCTTGGATGCTGAGCTAATGCTAACCTGCTGTGTGTGTAGGGACGTGCACGGGGAGCCGGGAACAGGAGAGCCAGGCCAGCTCCTGCAGGGACTCGGATCGTGGCCGGGTGAATGGAGGTACGGTGCATTTCAGTTTCAACGCTGGCTGGGTGAGGATGAAGAGCTGGGAGTCTCCTGATGTTCGGTCTGGGCCGGATTTTCTGCTGCGTGTGTGGAAAAGCTGAAGCTGGTTGATCTGAGAGGAATCCTCTAACGGTGGTTCTAAAACTGCTCGTCAAGGCAAATACCTTAACCTATAAAAAGCCATTATAGCAAACAATGAATGAGTCTTTATCACGGCTTCTTTTTGCTGCTGCTCAAGTCTAGAAGACCAAGAAAGTGTCAGGCTGTTGCTACAGCAGCTTAACTTTATTAATGTAAAAATACTGTATTTCTCAGTAATTCGACAAAGGGAAGATCATTTACAGGCGGGTGGAGGGAAACACATTTACATAGATTTACAAAAACGTGTGAAGTCTTTGGTCTGGAAAGCTCATCTGGCTGCAACTTCAGGAAGCCCTGAGGTTTACAAGGTTAAAGTGCAAGTGTGAGGACAGCGTCTCTGCGCGTAAAACAGCCGCTCTAGACGATTTGTCGCGGTGTGTAGCATGAGGGCACAAACAGCGCGTTCCTGGAAGCCCACTCTGCCCACAGTTTGCCGGCCGGGGTGTAACTGCTGTCCAGTGGTTTCTTGACGGTCTCCGAGGTGGCGGTCTCCGCCAAAGACCAAATTTTTGGTTTCTGGTTGACGATATTCTCTTTAGTTTCCAAAGCTGGTCCGTCAGAGTCACTTTTCTCTGTCTCCTCGCCGAGTTCCAGCTCTCTGTGGTGGCGCTCGCTGCTCTCCAGGCGCGCATCCACAGGTGCCGAACTCTCCTGCGCGCTCTCGCCTCGCTCGGACCCGTCTTCGCGCTCAGGCTCGTCCTCGTTTCGCTTATCCAGAGTGCGCAGCGCACCGTCCTCCTCGTCGCTCTCTCCCTCCTGCTCGTCATCGTCATCCTCTTCGTCCGATTTGCCTTTAGACGCCCAGCTCACCCGGTTCTCCTTCTTCAGGCGTCGCCGGGCGTTGGCGAACCACGTGGAGACCTGCGTCAGGCTCATTTTAGTGATGATGGCGAGCATGATTTTTTCCCCCTTGGTTGGATACGGGTTCTTCAGGTGCTCGTTCAGCCAGGCCTTCAGCGCGCCGGTGCTCTCTCTCGTTGCCACCTTGGCCACTCTGCCCGGATCTTCCACAGCTCCGTGGCGGTAGGGCGGAAAGAAAGCACCCCCACGAGCCAGCAGTGCGTGATGGTAGGGAGAGACCCCCTTCACTTCGAACCCATTCTGAGGAACAGGACAATGTGGCGTCATTAGTGCGTAATTACGCAGGGAGCGCACAGGTCTGTCTTATATCCGGAACTGATTCAAGACTTGGTTCAAGGTGGATGAAACGCAAATTAGCACTAAATAAATAAAACAAAATGGAAATATTTGACTCACCATGTGCGCGATGGGTCTGTGGTGCGCGTACGGGACAAAGTTGTATCCCGAGTATGTGACGGGGAGCGCAGCAGCCATCGCTGCCAGCTGCTGCTGCTGCTGCACGCCTGGCGGGCATCCCAGCACCGGGATCTGGTATCCAGCCGGCATGCCGATGGCCCTCTCTAAGATGAAGTTTCCAAATCCCGTTTGCGATGCGGGCATGTTTCCTGCGTCCCAGTTTATCGGCGCTGACTGGCGGCTGCTGCCTCCTGCTTCTGTTTATATAGACTCCACACCGGGCTGCCGGCGTGAGCGCCCAGGGGGGTGCAGGGGGAGGGCCGGGGTTGGATTGACTGACAGTTGCGTTCAAAAGACCCACCGGCTTTCACTGGCCGTAAATCCCATCAAAGAGGCCCTCTGCTGTTCCTGTTAGCGGTAACGCCGAGGCCCTCTCTTACTGCAACAGTGTGTTTTCAGGAGAGACGCGCGGCGCAGGTTTGATGCACTGAAAAGAGACGAACTTAATTTTTTTTATACACAATCAAAGAAATGAGAGCGTGTAGGTGAAGAGAATGTGGTTTGTTGATTTAACGAGGATGCTGATTAATTCATCGCACTCATGTCTGGCACTGGTTCCTGCACCAGTGTCGCTTTTATCGCCTCATCACACGCAGATCTGGAGTTTAGACACAAATCGGCAAAATCAGTAAACAAACACCCGCTTTCCTCGCTGTAGGAACCAGAACCAGGACCAGGATCAGGATCAGTGTGACAGTTTATGGACTGAAGCGCCACAAACTGTCTTTTCACACACTGATGAGGCTGTTTCAATGGGCCTAATCAAACCAGGTTAGATGAAACAGGTGTTGACTAATGCATATGATAATTGTGAAATAACAGCTGCTAATGTGTGTGTGTGTGTGTGTGTGTGTGTGTGTGGGTGGGGGGGGGTGATAAGCAGAAGATTACGCTCTTTATTCCAGCAGAAGCTCAGCTCACTTGTCTTTGATCAAGAATATTTCAGCTGGTTCTTGTTTGAAAGTTCAGTTGTGTTGTGTCCACGTGGATTCTGAGCTGAGCCGGACCTACCCACACAGAGCTAGTGTGCATACATCCAATTCTAATTAGAAAGAGATTCTGTTTCTGGTATGTATTCCCTTGTTTCAGCAGGTACGTGCTAGCTTTTTTAAGATTGAACGCTGATATAACTCCTCCGTTTTTTTTGAAGGAAGTTTTTCAGGTTAATTTAAATTTACTGTAGTTATATTAATGTGCTGTGAAAGAATGGACACCTCCTAAATAATGTGTTTAATTTCAGATGGATTGAGAGGAAACATAATAATAATAATAATATTAGCACTTTAATTCCACTTCAGTATATTTTTATTTTATACATATCTGTAGTTTTATTATAGCTAACCTGCTCAGACAGTAGAAATCTGGATTCTAATTGTATAATTGCAACAGATTAGATTTTAGATGTTTCGTTTCCTGATCTGACTTTTTCACTTTGTGGCAGAAACGTTTTAAACTTTTGGTTTTGGTATTTTTCTCTCCATTAAGAACCTCCCAGTTCTCTTTGTGACTAACTGAAATTATAGGACTGACTCACGGATCAGACGACGCATTACTGTCCCGTCTGCAGAATGAGTGTGTGTGTGTGTGTGTGTGCGCGCGCGCCCGCGCGTGTGTGTGTTACAGTTCAGTGCGAGTGTGCAGGAAATTCTGCAGCTGAAATGCCTGAATCGTGCACGGAGGCCGACTCAGTAAATGGCAGATAAACTGCTGCTTGTTGGGGGAAGGAGGAATTTGTCTGGGTGGGGTCCAGAGAACCTTAAGCAAATTTGAAGAAGGGCAACAATGGGCCGAGCGGACGGGGACGGAGGCACAAACAGCTCAGGGCAGCAGCTTTGCCCCCCACGCACTCTTCATCCTCGTCCTCCTCTGGCTCGGCCCACAATGCAGGTGTCGGTCCTGCACCGACAGGTTGAGCCGCTGCTGTTTGCCGTCAGGATGTCGCTCGTTTACAGGAGGGAAAAGTGACCAAATGGAAGACGATTGTTCTCAGCGGCCAAACAGATAAGAGGAGGAGATAGCAAAGAGGATGAAATTATCTTTATCTCTGAGGCCTTTCCCAAAAACAGAGAGTCCTTTACCTACGGATCCTCTGCACGTTTGACTTTGTGAGATGAGAAAGTGGGAAAAATAATTTCTGCCAATTAAAACACTTTAATAATAGATCGAATCCACATTTACACAATATGATCAAAGAATTAAAAGCCACCACTACCAGGCCACAGGAGGGTTTGAATGTCTGTCAGAACTAGTGGAGTAATCCTAAAAGTTGGTTCATGGTCAAAGTTGATCCCAAAACTAGAATCTGTAAAGGTTAGTCCACACAAAGAGCAGCAGGGGAAATAATAATAAGAGTAACGTTAGCGATGTTTGGCTGAAAATGCAGATCGGCGAAGACAAAAGGTTGGTGTGACTTCAATTACCTGAGGGCTAACAAAGGGATAGAAAGAGAGGAGCTCAGGTGTGAACGAGACAAGAAAAGCCTAAAGAGGATCCACGGCCTTCCACACCCACGGCTCGTTAGTTTATTACCCACTGAGGAGGAAGAGGAGGAGGAAGAGGAGGGTGAAGATCTGCTGTCAACTCGGCTGCAAACCAGAAATCTAAAGAACGAGGCTGTGAAATACACCAAATGATTTCATTCATTTTATTTAGCTGTAAATATCTAGTCTATCATAGAACTATCATAGAACTAAACCTAGCAGTAGCTGAAAACATTAGACTATGCTGAACTTTATATTTCACTGTTTAAATCAAAACTCTAATATCAAAGGCTAAAATAAAGAGGATAAATGTGGAATTGGCTGGATGAGTTAATGAAATATTCCCTTTGGCAAAACAATTTTGATCTATAGAGAACTTGGAAGTTTGATGGCTGCAGCTAGAGAAATAAAATCATTTTAAAGTTTCTTACTTTTAAACTGGTTAGTGGGTAAAAACCAGAGACTGGGAAGACAAATGGCGACAAATGAAAATGTAAAAACGGAGAATTCACATCTGAGCCAGTGGACAACAGCAAGACAATGGTCTCCCAACTGAATTGTAATTTTCCTCCTTAATGAGATTTTCCTGGGGCACCAACACAAATGGAGAGATGTAAGCAAAGTGTGAATGTTATCAAGCTCTCCCACCTCCTTACTACGGCGGCCCCTCTTCCCAGACCTCCTCCCACTCTCTGGCCTTTGTCGCGACTCTTATCAGCTCCACTCTATCATTCTTTCAAAATACTAGCGGCGCTGAAACCGCTTGCAAATGTAAGTATGTCTTTGTTTGGGGCCGGCCGCTCGCCCGCCTCCCAGCTCCCTCCTGGGTGCGCCTTGATTGACGGCCCTCCGCTGGGTGAGTGACAGGCGGCCTTGGTCAGGCAGCCGCGGCTGGTATGACAGCTGCTCAGGGTGGGTGGGTGCTGGACCCCAGGGTCCCAGACTGCAGCAGCCCGGTCGGAGCGGCCTACCTGCGCATTAGCTTGTTAGCACGCTGAAAAAAGTGAGGCAAATAAGAGCTTTCTGCAACTTTATCTGCACTGAGGAAGCCTCGTTTATTATCAGACGGAACTCCACTACAGGAAATTTACTAATAACAAACATTTCCAAACTCTCAACAAAGGTGCTGAATGACATCTGAATCCAGCTGGAATACGCAGCTGATCCTGGTGCTGATGTGTGTGTGTGTGTGTGTGTTTGACACTCTTCCCGTCCAGGTGAGCGTGAGCGATACCTGCAGCGGCTTCGGCTCGGTTCACTTCCTGCGCTCGTCATTTTTTTTCCCTCTTTAGCCTCACGGTGAGCAGCTAATGAGGTTATTGGGCATCTGTGACGTGACATCTACATTTTGGCCCATTTGTGAAACAATGGCGACAAGGAAGCCAGGGACATTGGGTGCTGTGTTTTCCAACTCGAAATAACAAAGCCACGCCGCCGCCGGCGGGAGGCTGTGCTCTCATGGAAATGAGCAACTGAAGCAACAATGCAGAGCCTAATCTCTACAGAGAGAGGAATCAGTTACACAGCAGTATGCACCCCTCAATGCTTTTCATTAGAGTCAGCGTGCTATTGAATCAGGCTCTCCACCCCCAACCCTCACACACACACACACACACACACACACACACACACACACACACACAGCCCTGTGTGTAGCCACAGGCTCTGCTCATGCATGCTCAGATACAAGGTAGCCCCCCAACAACAGAAGGGCAGAAATAAGTGGGCCAGAGGGAGGTTTGGGGGTGTCGGGCCTCAAAGCAGGGGATTAGAGTTAATGTGCCCTCCCTGGGTCCTAATCTCTTCAGAGGGGGACTTTGTTTGAGGGGCTTGAGGGCAGTCAGATAAGTATCTATTACAGAAACTCCCTCTTACCCCCCCCCCCCAAACATCCTCACTTCAAAAATGAAGCACAAAAACACTGGCCTCTGTTCCCCTCTGTGTCGTCTGATACCCAGGGCCCAAAAGCAAGTGTTGCCCTTTTCAGCTAATCAGGAATTAAGGTCTAACTCCATATGGAGCATTAGCAGCACCCATATTTGCTCCATCTGTGGTCAGATAGTTAGAGGGAGGACCAGAGCCGGCTTAACAACCCACATCTGGAGGTTCTCTGGAGGTTCTCTGGAGGTTCTCTGGAGGCCATGAATGAAGGAAGCTGATTCGAGCGGTCTGGAAGTTCAATGCAACAAAGACTCAAAGCCCCCAACTCTAAGCCAGCTCAGGCAGGAGAAGGCAGCATTACTGTGAGAGTTTTCATCTCTAAACCTTTTTTGTTGTTGTTGTTGTTGACACTCTGCATTTGGTTGCAGTGTGAACGACCCACACAGGCTGGAATGAAGTTTAGTTTAATAGCAAAATATCTCGATTATATAAATACTGTGCAAAGGATGTAATGAAGGCAGCACAGCAGCTCTTTGATGGCACTGAGTCAGGACACAAAAACAGACTTTACACGGGGAACAAATGCATGAGCCCAGCTGGAAAAGGTCAGAAAGTTTAGCAGTAGCTCGGATTAAAACAACACTGCTGGGTTTTTTGCTTTAGAAGCTTCAGACATTCTGCAAACACTGTCGAAGCAGGTTAAAGCTCATCTCTGCGCTTCAGCACAGGTCTTAAATTCACATCAGTGCAGCTGTTGGGAAGTCTGGATCTGTAAGGCGCATGCTACATTTAGCAAAGGCTAGCTTCAGAATACTTGGGGTGGTAGAAATAAATATGGATGCTGTTGCAACAAGTGTTCAGGTGTGTTTAAAGCAATGTTCTAACGTCAGAAAGTGTGGATAAACACACACACAAAGCACTTCTCTGAACATCTGCAGGTGGCAGAGAGAATTAGCCGCTGCCGGGTCCGGTTTTTCCTCAGCGGGAGAATTTCCTGGGCCTGCATGCAGGAAGGACGAGTTGGGGCGGCGCCGTGCGCTCCTCCTCTATCGGGGCCAGCTCCTCTGCTGAGCCCCACTTCTTCTTAGAGTGAAACAACGACGCCAGCTTCCTGTTTCGGTTTCGGTCTCTGGCTTGAGTGGCCTGAAAAGCTGAAAGAAAATGGCGTTTGCAGGTGGCTGAAACATCCGTGCCGTGTCGGCCGAGGCAGAACTGAACTGGTCAGAACATTACTGGAACTTTTAGGATGGTTTAGACCTGAACTTTGAAAGATTGAAGCGATGGATCAGTTAAGTACGAGTCACGAGGCACTCACGCAGCTCGCCATCCTCCTCCGAACCTTCTGGCTCCTTCATCTTTAAGTAATAGAAGGCAAGATGGCCACTGTAGTCCCTCAGGTCTGCTTTAGCTCCTGCAAAGAGCCACATTTACGATCGCGTTGAGTCAGGGACGCTTTTGTTCAGTTCATCCATGAAACGGAGAGCTGACGGAGTTCGTACCGTACGTTCCCACCAGCAGGTCGAGGATATGCTGATGACCGTGCAGCGCTGCGATGTGTAGCGGCGTGTATCCCTGCAGAGGCAACCGAGAGCACGACAGAGACGTTCAGGCCGTTTCGCTCTGATCACAAGCAGAACTGGGCTGCGGAGGCGTTTCTACGTACCCCCTGGAGTTTCCCAGGCCCGGGGCCGGCCAGTGAAAACAGCCGGAGAAAGAAGCACACAAATTAGCAAAGGTTATGGAAACAGCAGCTAACGCTAAAAACATAATTGCTTGGTAATTCGCTGCAAATTGCACAGTTGTGGAGCTGAGCAGGCTGGCACAGAGAGGCACTGTTCTGGGAAACAATTAACATGACATGACGTGATTTATTAGCACGGGTGGACAGCACTCTGCGCTGTCAGACGTTTGCACAGCTGGGTTTCCACGGAGACGGTGTGGGAACAGTACGTTCCTGATGTCACGGTGAGAAGCTGCGTACTCACGTGCTGCAGGGGAAAAAAGAGACAAGGAGTTTAGCCATCCTGATATCGGCTCACCAACCCGTGGGAGAGAGAAGCACAACTCACCGATTTGCTGTTGACGTCGGCGCCAGCGTCGGCCACCAGAGCGGCCATGTCCCCGCTGCCGTGTTTGGCCGCCCAGTGGAGAGCCGTCTGCGAGGAAGAGGAGGCACAGAAGAGCTGAGCAGCTTTCCTGCCATCCTCCAGCCTAGCTAGAAAACAACGCAGCCCTGTGCCCACGGCGGGGGAGG
The DNA here is from genome assembly GCA_015343265.1 of Pao palembangensis. Classification (NCBI taxonomy): domain Eukaryota; kingdom Metazoa; phylum Chordata; class Actinopteri; order Tetraodontiformes; family Tetraodontidae; genus Pao; species Pao palembangensis. Next base: position 722,703 of record CM027090.1, on the reverse strand, counting down.
GGCGCCCAGCCGTCTGTCACCGGCGGGGAGATTGATGATGTTGGTGTGACCCACAGAGCGGAGACCCGCCCTTCTGTCAGCACGTCAAAGAGCGAGCAGCCACATGCGAGGCAGGGCTGACGTGAAAATAAGGTCTGGGAAGACACACCTGCACGCCTCCTTCACCTGTGGGAGCACGTCTGTGGTCTGGAAGGCCTAATTGGGGCCTGTCAACAGGTGCTCCCAACAGCTCTGCACAGTTTGACCTCTGACCTCTAACAGTTTCAAGGGTGGAAACAGGCAGGAGGTGAAGCGGACCAGAGGGAAGCTGGTGATGGTGATGGACAGGACGGCCGCGGTTCCAGCAGCAGAAACGCTGGACAATTGCTTTAGCATGTTCCCAGGCTAATTGTAGCGTGGAGGAGCCGGAGGAGCAGGAGGAGCAGTCCAGCAGCTGGTTGGAGAGGCAGGAGTGAGCAGAGCGCCTCCTCCTCCTGCTCCTCCTGCTCCTCCTCCTGCTCCTCCTGCTCATTAATCTGCCTCCGAGGCGGCTGGTGAGGGACGCAGTCCTGCTCGAGCGTCTGCGTCTCTTTTGTCTGCTGGCTGTCGTTTGTGAAGACGGATTGGCTAAGGGGCTGTTTGCTCGCCGTCTCTCCCGCTGTGGCCGCGTGATGGACGAGGCTGAACAGGATGCAGCGCCGACCCACCTGTCCAATCATTCAGGGACGGCTCTATCGCCGCCGTGCGCTCCCCAGAGAGGGAAGTGGCGTCACACCAACAAGGAGACACAATGGTGAGCGTGTGTGTGTGTGTGTGTGTGTGTGTGTGTGTGTGTGTGTGAGAGAGGACTGATGGCCTGATGATGTACTTACAAACTGTGCGGCGGAGGAAGTCCATCACAGCAGGATGGCAGAAGCAGGAAGACAAGAGGAGGACAGAGGTTAGACCCTGAGGAAGAACCCTCATACCTCTGAGTAGCGGATCCACGCAAACTTCCCCCACACCTCAGCCGAGGGGACTCACGGTCACCACATTTAAACACCTTTGTGGGTGTTCCAGCTGCACCCAGGATGAGTTTGGAGGTGGATGAAGCCAAAAAAGGGCCTGGATTCAGCGGATAATTCCCGTGATTCCGCAGAAATGTGCCTCCAGAAGAGCTTTTCCAGACCGCAGCGGAGCGTCCTAGCACTGGCTCACTCAAGATTATGCTTTTTTTTTCTGAAGAAGAAGTGTCCCCGTCGTTAGGCTCCTCATCCCAACAAACATTTGGTCAGAGGAGGAAACACTTGATTCCTGTCGCGGCGCAGCGTAATCCCCCGCCGCCGTGGTCAAACATGCGAGTCAGCGCCTGGCAGCTGACGCGCTCATAACTCACAAGCCAGGACGTGACTTTGACTAATCTAAGCGCTGCTGTGCGTAAAGCCTCCGCTTCTCATGGGTCTCGGGACGGTTGTTCTCCGGGTTATCTGAGCAACGGCGGCAGAGGAGGGAAAGGCCGAGGGCTAACGGCAACATCAAAGAGGCCTGGGGGGGACTTAGCACCTTCCCAGGGACACAACCAGCATTGTTCTACAATTAATCCCAGCCTGCTCTATTACTTTCAGATTATCTTTAAGTGGGTGAAGTCTTTGTGGCGCATTAAGACTCTCCCTAATCTCTCCCCCATCTCCCCACACTTCAATGGCGTCCGTGCTATCTTGTCCGGGTGGGGACGGCGGAGGCTTAGGGCGACTCTTAGAAGGTGGTCCCGCACGGCTGCAGGACGGTGGGAGAGCTGTGACGCAGGGGAGGGACAACAAACATGAGCTCAAATCTCTTAAGCGCACAGGGAGACAAATAAAAGGATTTGGGTTGTCAGGGGGGCAAAGGAGCTAAAAAGCTATCTTTCATAATCCTTTTGATGTGGACCTTTGAAATGCACGATGTGGATGTTTTAACGCCGAGTTCTCAGAGAACCTCAGCAGAACGAGCTTGTGAAAGTTACACAAGCTCCACGCGGATCTTTGGGCATCACAGACGACAGATCAAGAAAGCAACGAGAGGCGATCAGTTTCTAGCACATTAGCACCGCCGCCGCTCTTTCCGGTGCCTCCACGCCCACCCCGTTTGGGCCGGGCCTTTGCCCCCGGCTGAAGTCATGTGATCAAACAGCATCGTGCTTCAGTTTACTGACTGTTTCAGGTTTGAGTGGAGGTTTATCATAAAAAGACAGAAATGCGATGGCACTTACCCCCTGAGGAGCGCCGTGGTCAGTCAGGGAGCAGGAATGAGGGACAAAAACAACCACAGTCAGAGCCGAAACACGCAGGAAGCAGTCAGTCAGACGCCTGTAAGCAGTCAGTCAGGTGCTACTCACTGATGTGAAGTCCTGGGTTGAGTGGAGCACAAAGACAGAAGCAGAAACACAGATTAGTAGATTAGAATGGATTGGGATCTACTGGGACTGGATCTACGTGTGTGTGTGTGTGTGTGTGTGTGTGTGTGTGTGTGTGTGGAAGCAGCCTGGGCCACCTTTGCAAAGACTTTCTGTGTCAGAAATCACTGCAGATGATCACAGATGTGATCCAATATAAATAAGTGGTATTATCCCTGCAGGGGGCGGGTCAGGGGGCGGGGCTACCTTCTTGTTGGCCAGCGAGGGGTCCTGTCTGAGCAGCTGCGAGAGGTCAGGGACTCGAGCTCCAGCGGCGAAGTAGATCCATTCCTTCTCTATAGGATCCAGCTAATAAAGAGAGAAGTGGGCAGAGCTCAGATGTGCACACAGAAGAGGAAGCCACCCCGCCCACATCCTGTCCGGTCCTCTCCTGATAGTGCTGAAGCGGCAAACGTCTAATCCGCGTCCTACAAACGACTGAGTCACGGCCAGCTGACCCGCTGGCCCGCCGTTAGCAGTCTAACAGCATCAGGAAGCAGATGGAGGCGCTAACCAGTGCACGTGTGGGGATGAATGGTGTATCAGCAGCGATGGCACAGAAAACTGCTCAAAAAAGAGCCAAAAGGGACTCACGGCGACGGCGGCGGAGCCCACGCTGCCCGTGCTCTCCTCATCCTGCTCCGACTCGGACTGAAAGACACAAAACCACGAGCGTGAATCCCCCATGACCCAAAACGTTAGTGTAACTGTGGAGTATCAGCTGGCTACACACACACACACACACACACAGAACGCCGCTCTGATGGTTGCCAGCGGGCCAGAGGGTGTCAGACAGCGAGGGAGGTAACGACACAGCGAGTCCGAGGTGTCGTCTCACACGTGAGGGGTAATGAATAACAATCCAATTAACGATTAGCTGAAGAACAACAAACGTGCTTTGTTGTTTTTTCTCGTCGTCCTTTGAGAGAAAATTTGTGGCAGTTAAACGCGTCTCTGGTTGATTTAAATGTTCTTTTGTAGCAAATGGTTCTCGGCTCGTTCTCGGGATCTTGTGTGTGCGTGTGTGTGTGTGTGTGTGTGAGGGGTTCCTTTAGGAGATCACGAGCAGAGAACAGTTCAGCCCTTTGGCCTGTTAATCACCACCCGCTGATCCATAATTCCCAGTTTTAACAATAAAATGAAACAAAAACCAAAGTTTCCACAAAGAAAGTAGAGTCTGTTGCGTTTCCTGACGCTTTTAAATGTGCTAAAATCCTTTTGTGTAACGTTCAGATAAGCCTGAACGCATTGTTCGCTGGTGTAAATGTCAGCTGCTCTGATTGACGACGGTGCTGGACAGGTCGCTTCTGCAGACTTCAACCGTTGATCAAACACTTAATCTGAGTCCTGAACATATTTCATCTTTGGCTCGTTTGGGGCGTCACAGAAACCACCTTTGTTTCCCGGGGATGGCTCTCAATCCCTTTAATGAGCACAAATGATGATTATCTTTCTAATGAGATCCAACATGTTGACGCTTAACATCATAACGGAGAGCTTCATTTAAATGCAGATTCTCCCCCTGCAGGTGCTCCTCCCACTCAAATTTAACATACTGAAGGCTACAAATCCAGGTAATTGACTTAGCACCACCTGCTGGGTGAAGATGGGACCGGCGGAGGGCGGAAGGAGACGCTTTTGCTGCACTGACCTTCAGTGAAAACAAAAACCTTTAATCAATCAAAGAGGTAGAATCAAACCCAGCCTTGGAAGCAATTTTTACAGTTTTTTTTCCAACAATATTATAGAAGGATAGTTACAGAAAATGAATAAACTAACAGCGATATTATGAACTCATTTGTCACTAGCATAATGTTGATTTTTAAAGCAACCTGAGATCTGGGGCTGTTTGTTTGTTTATTTGTTTATTTAGTTGTAGAATATTGACCACCAGGTGGCGCTAAACAGGGGAGTGATGTGTCTCCTGCTGTCGGGGGTCTGCAATAACCAAACATTTGTTAAATGCAACACTTTAAAAACAACTCTGGCCCGGATTTTTCCAAATTAACCAGAACAACTTGACCGTTGTTTAGTAATTTGATTTCATTTCTGTCGTTTAGCTTAGAAAGGCTAATGGAATTATACTTCCCTTTTCCTGTCGGATCATGTGAGGGAAATGAACTGATGAAAGGGCGTGAAAACCATCACCTTTGACCCCGAGTCCTTGTCCAGCTCGTCTTCCCTGCTGCTGCTCTGCGCTGCGTCCTGGGCTTGGACGACGGGACATGACGGCGGAGCGTGCTGGATCTGCTGCAGAGCCTGCAGGGGCGCAGAGATCAGTCTGACAAACCCAACCAGACGTGCTGAGATGGCTGCTCGCCGCCTTGAGCGTTAGCAGGCAGCATTAGCGCTTTTCTGTCTACACCATCTGGGTGTCCACCAATATTTACGTAGCACAAATAATGCACATGTGGCATAGACTCTACTAATCTACTAATAATATTTTCACAGGAACAATATGTAAAAGTGCTTCTGTAGAGGATTAGCATCCGCTAAACCAGCTCAGCCTGTTGTGAAGTGCTTCTACACATTAGCTTTAAGTAAATCCATGTAACCTTCCCTTTTCCTGCTCGGTATTCTTCTGTAAATGTTTATGTCACATGACCTCCGTTCACTGCAGACGAGCTAACGAAGCCGTCCTGGGGCGGCAGGAAACGGCTCACGTGTAGCGTTATCTCTGCCGATGGTGCTTTCACTGTCTTTTGGATTTTGGAGCGTTGTTGCTGAGTCTACCCGCCCTGACGTAAAACGCACCTGAGCGTCTGTCACTTCCCACGGTGCTGTCCCCGGACTCGGACGTCCCTGAGCGTCCACGTCAGCTCTGGGATGGCGAGCATCTCGCTCCTGAAGCATCTGTCTGTATTTCTTCTTTAGAACAAGATATTTCTCACCCTGCAGCAAACAGGCAGAAAGCACAGTCAACCAGTCAGTCAGTCACGTGGGCCAGACTGTCTGTCCCGCAGAGAGCTGCTTTAAATGTGTTTAACCACAATTTACAGTTTTCAGTATGAAATTATCCAGTTCCAGTTCTGAATTGTGACCACTAGGGGGACAAACATGTTCACGCTTCCAAAATGATTTAAGTTAAAAACAAACTGGGATTTGTTGCAAAGGCATCCGTCGGTGTTACTTACGTTTTCCGACTTCACCACAGCGATTCGGTCAATGATGAGCTTGAATTCTTCTCTGTACTTGGCTGCAAAAGCAACATTTACTTTTCAGCTTTCGATTTCAAACAAATTCCTCAGCTTATTTCGGGGCTACGGATGGACGAGGCTCGATGTTGGAGGAGGAGCCGAAAAGAGCAAACCGAGTCATTTAATACCTGCGGAAAGTCCAAACAAAGAGGCGCTGACGAGCTGACGGAGCTCAGCAGATAAAGAGCTCAGATTTGTTTGCACCTGGAGCAGGTTTCTCACACGTGGAGACTCTGTCATTAAAGAGCGGCGCTGGTCGTCAGGACAACGCGTTTTTCCAGCCTTAGGTATTTCATTCAGGCCCGTAGGTGTTGGGGGGCACACAGCTCAGGACAATTGGACTGTTTCCTCTTCCCACGAGGTGGAAGGAAAGAACATCTGTAGTGAGAGCTCACAACAACAGGAAGTCCAAAGGAAGCAGGCGCTAACGTTTGTGAATTCCTCAGCGCCGCAGTAACATTTTACTGGTTATTTATTAGCCAAAAACACATATTCCCCCCCTCTCCCTGCTCTTCCCAGCATGCCCCAGTTTGCTGATCTGATGAGAACCAGCCCCATTAATAAAGGTCCAGATCCAGTCACGCATGTTGGCTGGCTGATTAAATTGCTATCATCACAATTAAGGCCTTGAAAACCTGCAGCCACATGTTAGCCGGGACTTTAAATGTGTGGGAAGCATTTTCTAATTGGACATCTGTGTCAGATGGCAGCGTGCTAAACCTCCGCCAACAACTGCAGCGCTAACGTAGCATCTGGACAGGGCCCGTTAGCAAGGTCACTCTGGATAATCACTGAGCGACGTTTGTTTGGGGCTAAAGGTAAAGTTGGCGTCCGGGGGAGAGAGAATGAATCATCACAAGCTTGTGCAGCACATGCAGATGTTTGCCCTCTGAGAACCTCTCAGCGTTTAGCTTTGCCGTCTTGCACTGGCGGCGCAGTCGTGGGTGTCATGAAACAGTCCTTGGGGCTGTAGCAGATCTACGGCTAAGGTCTACGGCTCAAATTTAGCTCGAAATAGAACAGATCCAGCACAACATGGCAGCGTGTGCGCTGGGTGTTTGCCACATTGTTGGAGGGAGACTCTGTCCTCCATTTTAGCATCAGCCTGCAGGGAGAAATGCGTGTGCACAGCCAGGCAGAGGCGTCTAGGTAAAGATGGAGGAATTCTGGCTGACGTGATCCACAGAAGGATTCTGTAAACATCTGCAGGGGGAGGACAGTAACCCGCTGCTGCGCCAAGTCTGCACTTTGTCTTAATGTGCAGCCGCACGTGACGCCGTGACGGGCTGGTCCAATCAGGCGGCTCCCTCTGGCGCGAGGCCGGAAGTGACCCAGTCCCAGTGGAACTGCAGCTATTTGGCGGATCTCTAATGCGGACCAGATGTTTGAGGTAGAACAGAAGAAAAAGAGGGCAAAAAGCCCACATCCACGAACCGCCTAAGCCGAAAAAAGGCCATTTTGTAACACCAACCACAGCGCGCGGCCCCATCACCATTTTACCGTTTTTTTTCCATGATCGATGATCGGTTAACCTACCTCGTAACTGCGGGTCGGGATGACCAATAAAAGGCTTGAACGTCTTGAGGAGCTCGGCGTTCCGGAGCCTGCCGGAGCTTCCTCCGCTGGAGCAGAAGTATCCCAGCAGCGACTCCTCACTCACATCACTCATGTCGGAGATCTGCGGCCCCCAGAACGGGCCCGACTCCTCCGGATACCCACAGAAACCCTCCAGAAAGGCGTGTGGCGCAGCGCTGGGGGGATTTTCACTCCTTCATAACGCAGTCCCCGCGATAATTAGTTGTAGAGTTCATGTCTGAACTTCACTCCACCCAGAGGAGCCGAGCGCCGCTGCGCCGCGTCCTGTTAACCCTTCCAACCCCGGCACATGTCAGCATCCGAGCGCACGCTTCAGCCTGGCCACGCACGCACGCACGCACGCACACAGAGGCATTTCAAAGTTTTAAAGCCATAGATTTGCTAACATCGGCTCATCGGGGTGAAGTCCATCCGCAGATGCTCTACAACTGTTAGCAAGGTTTCACTTTACGTTAACGCGTTTGCACACGTTGTTATGTTTGTGTGTGTGTGTGTGTGTGTGTGTGTGAGCCACATTATGCGTTGTCATGGAGACGAGCAGCTCCATCAGCAGAGCTTCTGTGGACCTGAAGGTGTTCTTCGGGGTTTTCTGTACCTTTAACTCCAGCTCAGCTGAGTTTAGCTCCTGGTTTTGTGTTTCCCAGTTCCGAATGTTCTATTTCTGTCTTGGTGTCGCCATAGCAACCAAAGTGGCCCTCGGCATCCTCCGGCGTTGGTGTTCTGGCTTCGGTTTTTGTGACATTTGATGCTGCTGGGCTTTTCCAGGCTGGTTAGACCTGTGAGAATAGGCGTGTTTTCTGAACCAGGCCTCAGCGATCAGCATCAGTTCAGGTATTACACGCCACGCACTGTCAGATTAACGTCGCTGTAAATATTGAATGTGCCAGACCTCCTAATCCCTCCTGTGTAGTAGCAGGGGCTCCATTTAATTTATGAAATGGGCGATTTGTGTTTCACATTTTAGGCCGCTGCTTTACCAAGACAATATTGTAATTACAGTAAGCTCCTTAGCGACTGATGCAATTATTGAGGTGAGGAGTTTATCTTGCTGTCATGTGGAAGTGGGACCTTATGCTTTTTCAATTTAGGAAACGGCGCAGGTTTAGCAGGAATGAAGGCGATCCTGCAGCATATGTGGCGTCGTTTAGGGGATGATTTAACGCCAGAGAGCAGCTGCTGCCTTTATCACCTTTCTGCTGCTTTCACAGCTAAACGCTGAGGCAGACCTTTGAAAGTTCTCCAGTGGAATTACTAGCAGCGTGGTACTGTTCTAGCGGAACCTTTTCCATCTGGGTGGTGTGAGGAGCCGGGCCTGTCCTCCTCCGACCTGTTCCAGGATGCAGATGTGCAGCTTTGTGTCCTGACTCATTTAGGTGAAAAGTCTCTCGACTAGTTCCAGGAAGTTGCAGGGTGATGCGTGCTGCAGCTGGCGGCTATTTTTGGATATCGATAATTACTTTTCTCTGTTGTAACAGTAAATATTCCCAAAGCTTTTACTTGAGTGTCGATGGACACTGGACAAAAAGCACCGCTAGCCTCTGAGGTTATGATTTTAACAGGATTCAAGGTGGGGCGGTGAATTAAACCTGAGTACTTATACTGAGTTCCTCCTCAGTAACGCTAATCAGATTAATAATGATCAATTTTAGCTTGATGGGAATTCTGATCACTGAGCCGTGAGCCCGGTTCTGCTGCCCAGCGCGGCTCCACGCCAGATGTTCCTTCGCTCCACGTGAAGGTCAAAGCCGGAGCGTAACGGTCCAGCGTCACTGATGGAGGGCAGATGCTGGCAGGGTTATCTGCTCCAGATGGCCTCCGCTCCTCCACGGGCCTTTTCACAGCACAGCTCATGTAAACACGCTTTAGAACGCTCTTCTCCCTTTTCCAGGCCTGTAGAACATGTCCTAAATCCAATCACCTCGTCCTCTAAAGGGGATGATGTTGGTGAAAGGGGCTGCGCAGTGGTTGTAGTCACCCATAAGCCCCTACTGAGATTACAGGCAGGCGAGCAGCCGGGCCGCTCGGGGGCACCAGGAAGCAGCCAGAGCTTAAAGAGGGATTGTTTAGACAGACAATGGTGTCTACCTGCTCTTAATCCCTGCTCAAAAAGAGAACAGCGGATTGGCAGAGTTTAATAAATGAAAGTGCTCCCATAATCGGGATTTGTCAAAGTGCCCCTTTGTGTTAATCGGACATTTTTTACAGCATGGTCTCTGACATCTGCCGCAGCAGGTGGCGGTGACCCGTCTTCTGCCCCGGTGCATGCGGCGCTCCTGACTGTGCACTGGCCGGGTCGGGGCGTGCCGTTTCAATCTGCCAACAAATCGAGTGTGAAGACCTTCCTGAGTTGATTAAACTGCTTTGTGGTACGATTGGTGACAGTTGCAGTTTTAACACTTAAAGTGATGATGGCGCTGGAGCAGAAAACGGGGTCCAGACGCCCCCTGGTGGTTTGACGGCGAAATGACGCTCAAACTTATCAGAATTTCTTGTCTTTTCATGTTTTTAGCTGCTGCTAAAAGACATCAAACGTCTGTGGCTGGAGGACTGAATGTTCTTTACACTTTTGGACTTCTTGCATTTAAACCTTTTAAATCAACTTTGTGTTTATATTTTGCTTGAGTGTATAAGTGACCGAACTGACCGACCGTGCAACTCTTTGTCAGTGCATGTGCAGCTGGCTGCAGAAAGGCCGCTGGAACCAGGATGTGTAATTAATTCATTGCTGAAATGGAAATCTGCATTTAAATAATTACAGTCCAGCGTAATAAAATCATTTTAAAATCAAGGATTACATGAGTAAATCCAGAGGGCCCAGATGCGAGCACGGGAGGGGCCCCACTGAAATCTGGGAGCAGATTAACAGGAAAATCCCACAGGAGCACGCTGCCTTTTCTGTGCGGCTTAGCGGCAACATGCTGTAATCCAGTGATTAGCTGATATAATCACCTGTGAATACACCTTGGTCATGACGGCGGGCTTCAGACGGCCCGCTCACATCTGGACTGGAAGCAGATGTTCGGAGCAGACCGACAGCTGGGCCGGATCTGAGCGGAGAAGCTCGGCTAACTTGCAAGGTCCACTCATCCAACTGGCTCCACGACGGTGGATTCGAACTTTAAAACAGTGGCGGTGACACATTTAGCTGCGTTTTTAAATTTTATTCTGTAAGACACTGTAAAGTCATTCCCGATGGAGGAAAACACCATTTTGGTTTGTGGCACGTTTGTGCCTGGTAAATTCAAATTATTATTATTATTAAGACTACATCCACAAAAAAAGGAGGGAAAAAAATTACAAATCATGAGCAAACAATATGAACAATCTTTTATAAAATATAGGAAGCGTAATAAATATTACAAACAAACAAAAAGAACTAAAAGTAAACAGTTTAACTATTTGGTTTGGGCAAAGTTATCGCTGATCTGAACACTAGAAAAAAAAAAAAAAAAATATGGATTTTTGCTTTTGAATCTCCTGGAATAAGAAGCAAACCAGAGCGAATCCTCGTGATCAGAGCACCTCAAGATTTCAGTGTCTTGGAAAACGCCAAGAATACATCCAGCGCGCCCTTTGGACCGTTTGCACAAACCCAAACTCATCGCAAACAGTGCAGAAAATTCCTCAAGGCGTCCTTAATCACTTCTTTTTTCTTTTAGCAAGTCACCTCTTGTTAGTTCCACATAACCACCATCAGGTCCAGACTAGGGAGAATAAGGAAAACTGGCTGCGTTGCTGCGCTGGGAATCTGTTTTGGTTCAGTCAGGAATCGAGGACACACACTCACATCTGCTAACAACAAATTTGTGTGACTTTAATTTCACTCGTTAGTGTTTCTTCTGTACATCAACCATTGTGCAATTTTCTTTTTTTTTTTTGAAGCAAACCAGGAGTAGCGCAAACATTGGGTGGACGCCCTTTTCCTGCGTCACGAAACGTCCGTGCGTTTCACTACAGCTTCACCCGCTCAAAGGTCCCGACCTTCATGGTGCTACTTCTGCTGCAAAGTGCAAGCGGTTAACGAGGCTCTCTGCTTCTCCCTCCACTCCAACCTGGAGACCAATGGACCAACAGCAAAAAAGTCCCAACGCGAAAGAAGAGAGAGAGAGAGAGAGCGAGAGAGCGAGAGAGAGAGAGAGAGAGAGAGAGAGAGAGAGAGCATCTGTGTGTCAACAACTTCAGTCCACTAAAGCAAAACAAGTGTTGATCCTTATTGGGTCCACTGCTCAGCCGCGTGGACGAGTGGTTATACCTCCCTGCAGAGAGAGAGAGAGAGAGCGATCAGTACTGGCAGATAAATGCTTGCTCGTCCACAGAGTTTAAATATCCATGAACCAGGTAGACCAAACTAGAGCCTTGTTCACACTACAGGACTGGTCTGAGACGGGAGTGTTTACGCGGCGCCATTCTCTCCGTCAGGAGGCGTGACCGACAAGGACTGACACGGAAGTACGTGTTGTCGTTATTGTTGTCGTTCGCTCTCACCATTCAAACGTCTGTTGTTGCGCCTGGATTTTGTAATAATAATTTTCCCCCACAAAATGCCACTTATGGTCCAGAGCAATGTTTCTTATTCATGAGGCATTTGTTGACTGACTGGACTCTGGGGGGACTTGTAGTCCAAAAACAGGGACTAGCGCACCTTTATTAAAACTACTAAACAACTATGTGCAGCTCAAAATGTACAATTTACACAAAAAACAGCTGAGAGGACGACACAACCTGAAATGGTTTCAGGATCGGGGTCACAGCTACGCAGTTTTGGCAGAAAACATTTGTTCTGTTTCTATGGCGGCGGCGGTGGCGTGCAGATTGGTGGTCAAAGTGGGCGTGGAGTGGGGTTGGTGTGGACAGAGGCTGAGCCAGAGTCTCCTGTGTCCACTGACCTCGCAAAGCCATCTTTCTATCTCCTGTCGTTTCTTGTTGCTATGCTACAGCCTCTCCTGCTCCTTTTCACTTCCTTGTTTTGTGGCCACGCCCACGTCTGCTCTCATTGGCTGGAGCTCTTTCTACGTCACTACGAGCAGCCTGGATATCTAGCAGGTCTGATACCCAGTTGTACGTCTGAGACTCGTCGCGGGGCGTCGCCAGGCTCATTAGTCGAGTCTTCGAGGTTCCTAACTCCGTCGCCGAGCAGATTAGTGCCTCACCCCGATTTTGGGTGAGGGCGAGTCGCCAGTCTAAGAGGCCGAAAATGGTGCAGCGTGTACTAGGCTTTAGGCGTCGGGGACGTCGCGAGCCGCCTCCCCCAAATCGGGGTGAGTCACGAATCCGCTCAGCGACCTCAAAGACGCGAGTACCGACCCTGCCGACGTCGAAGCTGCCAGATATCCAGTGGGGTCGTAGTGACGTAGAAAGAGCTGCAGCCAATGAGAGCAGACGTGGGCGTCGCCGCAAAATAAGGAAGTAAAAAGGAGAGCAGAGAAGCAGGAAACAAGAAATTAAAGAATGGACACAAGAAAGGTCCCTCGCTCCACCACAGCCGGCTAGAAAAAGAAAAGAGCTGGCAAGAACCTGCAGCTGTTCCGGCGACTGAGAAGAAGACGCTAACTACAGCGCTAATTTAACGTGCAAATATTACGAACTATAATCCGATCTTTCTGAATTTGAGCTGAAGACGACCGGCAGCCAGTCGGTCACGCCTCCTGACGGAGAGAATCGCGTAGTGTGAACGCTCCGTCTCCGACCAGTCTTGAAGACTCCCGACCGCAGTCAGTCGCCAGCGTGAGCGGCTCGGAAAGTCGTGCAGCGTGAACACGTCCGACCCAGCTCCCTAAACTAACGATCGGTTGTGAACTCATTTCCCAGAGTCAGCAGTCGGAAAACAAGCTAGCCTTCCTGTTTCCCTCCGCTGCCTCATCTGCTATGCTAATGCTAATACGATGACGTTCATGTTGTATTTCACCTTATCTGAAATGTACTGTGAAGGAATCAAACATTAGAACATCTGAGGCCTTCAATAAGCTGCGGAGAACTTACGATGCGGTGAGCGTGGAGTTGAGGACCAGAGTGGTGCGTATCCTGTACAACTGCGCCAGCGTTAGCTTCTTGTGCTGCTGCGGAGGCGACTTCCTGGTTTTGGGTGAAGCTTCCCCTGAGCGGCCGTCACCAGCTGTGGGCTGGTTCCTGGCATCCTCGCCAGCAGATGGCGCCACCTCCCCATCTGAGTAGCAGTTCTGCGCCTCCTCGGAAGGAGCAGGGCGACCGCGCCCGGCCTCCGGCGTGGAGGGCGTGGCAGCTGTCACGCTTCTGTCACCTGACTGGGGGAGGTCGCCGGTAAACAGCTCCGGGCAGTTCTGGCCCAGTTCTGACAAGCTCCTGCTGTGAGCCAGCGTGTGGTCCGTGTCCCTGGGCCGGGACTCGCCCCGGGTCTCAGGGTTGAGCGAACGAGTGCGGCGCGACGCGCAGTTTTTCCCGTGGAAGTGCTGCAGCAGGTTGTCCTCTGAGCGTGACAGATGGAGGCGTGGCTGAACCCGAGGCCACCGCCGGGGCTTAGAAGACTGCACCACCGACTGCTGGGACCCCAGGGACGTGGAGTCCTCCTCGTCCTCCTCGTCCTCTTCTTCCTTTGCGGCCTCCTGCGGCCCACCCCCCACCCGCTCCTCCTCCTCTTCTTCCTTTGCGGCCTCCTGCGGCTCACCCCCCACCCGCTCCTCCTCCTGCTCCTCTCCGTCGCTTTGGTCAGGCTGTGGTTGAAGCTCTCTCCGGAGCGACTCTGGTGAGAGCGTCCCATAGGCGCTGTCCATGGAGAGAGAGCGGCACTGAGGGTCCAGCTCCTCTGGCTCGGGTCCTGGATCAGAAGCAACGCTGGAGGGGAGCCTGCGGGGACTGGAAGTGGCCTGAGTGTGGGGGACCTCAGACAAAGTGGGCTCTTTATCCGCCATCTCCTCCACCAGGCTGTTGTTGGCAGAAGGATCTCTGTGTTCTCCTGCTTCGTCCTCGTCCATCACTGACAGCGTCTCGGTGGAACCATCTGAATGACTGAGAACAGAGTTCTGCTTGGCTGGAGCTCACAAACATACACAAACTAAAGCTGCGTTCTTAGCAAGTGCAGAAACGTGTAGCCCGAAGGTGGACGCCGGTATACCTCGAGTCCTGCTGGTTTTTGGGCCTCAGACATGGAGAACTTGTCGTGGAGGTACTGCTCTCCTCCTCTTCCTCTTCCCGCTCCGTGCATCTCTTTAGGGCCTTCTGCTGTCGGAGGACCTCCTCCGAGCAGAGCCTCTGGAACTGGTTCTGCCAATCAAGAACATGCCGTCTCGGAATCTAACTTCCCGCCTGTGAATATGTGAATAAATGAAGCGCCAGCTGAATTTCCAACCTGGACGTTGCAGATTGCATCGACCCAGCTTCGCCCCTGGGTGGCGCTGTTGGCCTGGAAAGTGTAGGCCGCCACCGCATTCTTAAACTCGTTGAGGTAGATGAGGATGAAGGAGCCTGCAGGAAAAACCAGAGCTGATTAGAGGAGTACAACCATGTGGAATTTCCCACAGGTGCACACGAATATTTCTCTCTTTTTCCTCTTCCTTTAACAGCCTCAACGCTTGAATATTTCTCTCTTTTTCCTCTTCCTTTAACAGCCTCAACGCTTGAATATTTCTCTCTTTTTCCTCTTCCTTTGACCCTTGAATATTTCTCTCTCTTTTTCCTCTTCCTTTGACCCTTGAATATTTCTCTTTTTCCTCTTCCTTTGACCCTTGAATATTTCTCTTTTTCTCTTTTTCCTCTTCCTTTGGCCCTTGAATATTTCTCTTTTTCTTTTTTTCCTCTTCCTTTCACAGCCTCAAGCTCACCTGGATCTTTGAGCTCCCTGCAGACGATGTTGTGGATGAGGAGAGGCTGCCGGATGATTTTGACTTTCTCCACTCTCTTCACCGGTTTGGTGATCAGCAGCAGATCAGTAAAGAGGACACAGTACACGTCCATCTGGGGACAAAGGCCTTGTCACTTTCACAGGAAATGCTTGGAAGCCATTCAGGAAGTGGAGTGGCGCTGCGAGCGGCCTTTACCCGACTGTCTTTGCCTTCCTTCATCCTCAGAGCTCCCTCCAGGTGCAGCTGTCGGATTTCCTCCGGAGACGTTCCTCTCATGGGAGCCATCAGGTCAAAGTGGTTGTACTCCTTAAGGATCTGCAGAGGAGGCGGCAGACGTGAGTCGGCGTCGGACAGAACATTCCTTTGAATAAAGAACGCCAAAACCACCTTCTCTACTTCTTCACTGCTGCCCTCAACGGCCTCGTAGGAGTCGATGCGAGCGGAGACGGTGGCCAGTTTCTGTTGTTCCTGACGCAGGCGCATCTGAGAGTCCACGCTGTTGATGAAGCCTTCCACTACTGCCACCTAGTGGAGGCCAAACGCACGTCTCAAATGTGCAGCAGTGACTTCTTTGGACAGCTGAGACATTCTATCAAATCTAAAAATAAAAAAAAACCAAGCCAGCATGCAGAGTTCAACCGAATCCTCACCATGCTGTTGAGGACGTCGCGTGTCCCTGGCTCGTCCGTCTTCTTCAGGATGCTCTTCAGCAGGAGCGGGTACTTGGTGAGTCTCTGGTGAGGCTTCGCCACCATATCGGCCAGCTTCAGCCGATTACACTGCTTGTGCGTCTCCCCCCACTGAAACGAGGCGGGACAAAGACGGGAAAGGCATGAAGTAACAACCCGGAAAGGCAAAAACGCCCAAGGCTGCCAGGAGGACTGACCGTGACGTAGATCCTGAAGAGCTCGTTGTCCCTGAGAAGCGTGCGCATGTACTCCATGCAGCCCTCCTCCTCCATGCAGTAACGGATGTACGGCTGGAACCTGGAGCCAAACTGGACACGAAGCAACACGTCAGAGGTCTGACAGGAAAGAGCCACGCCCGCAAAGCAGCGTCCTTAAAGGGGACATGAAACACTAGAACAGACGCTAACCATACGATAGACGTACACATGCTAAAGCTAACGCTGAAATAAAACGTCTGATTAATCAGCTGTTTTAAAGAAAATCCACCTTTTATATGTAATTACGGGACCTTTTGGGGGCATCGTCACCGCCATCTTTATTTTACGTCACAAAATGTTTACGTTCTGCCTCGTCCTTCCACGCTTCCTCGTTCGTAACCTACGTGTTCTTCTACGAAGAATCCCGAAACCACTTCAGTGACGTCAAATAAAGATGGCGGCGACCACGCCCCCAAAGCATCCCATAAAAGTGGATTTTCTTTAAAATGGCTGATTAATCAGATGTTTTTTTTCAGTGTTATGCTTTAAAATATGTACATCTATCTCATGGTTAGCATTTGTGCTAGTGTTTCATGTCCCCTTTAAACAGGAAGCTGCTTTCTGCTCCAAGCCACTGACTGACCATCATGAAGCCGTGGTGCAGGTGGGTGGGGTCGAGGAGCGCACGGGCCTGCCTGGCCTTCTCCAGCACGGGCAGCATGACCTGGTTCCACAGCTCCCTGTGAAGGCCAACGATCTCCTGGATGTTGCTGAACAGCTTGGAGGGCTCCACCTCCGTCAGCAGGCCGCTCTCCTGCAGGTTGACCAGGCCGCACAGGAAGAGCTGCAAGGAAGACGGTTCGAGCGTGTTTCATCGCCGCGGCAACGGCATCGCCTCGTCTGCGCATTCAGCAGTTTGCACTTACATCAGTGATGACTCGCAGTTTCTTTATGTACGTGGCCTCGGTGTGCAGGAGCTCCCATATGGCCTCCTGCTGGTGGAACTGTCTCCTGGTCAACGTCTACACGCAGGAGCAGGTAGGAAAAAACACACAGGTTCGCACCGTCACCACTTATTACATCCCATCGCTGACAGTTGGTGGTTTTCCAGCGAGCAAGGGCCGTCTCTCTCAGGCTTTAGCTGCTCATTTCAGTCCACATGTCCACTCCTGACTTCACTATCCCCAAAATTACTGGAGTACATGTCCGAATCACCGGGAAAATGTCCCAACATTTACTGTCAGAGCAGTGAAATCATTCTTAATTAGTCACGCACGCGTTATCAGCTGAAAGGCAGCAGCCTCGGAGGTGTTCTGATTTACGCAGGCCTGCAAACGCCTCCCGGGAGCAACATGACTGCTGCTCTGGGAAGCAGTATTCACACAGGCGAGGAGGAGCCAGGCCGTCAGACAAGCGGGAATCGCACTTTACTGTGAGCCAATCAGCCGACAGTCATGAGGTTTATGGAAGAAACATTTCCTGTATTTACAACGCAACTTCTGTATTTAGGCCCTCCCGTCTCGCCGTGTTTGTACCTGTGGGTCGTCCAGCAGCATCTGCCAACTGTCCTCCATGGCCAGGTTGGTCTCGCCCTCCCCCTCCTCCCAGGAGTCCTGGTGGAAGGAGAGCTGCCGGGGCACTTTAGGCAGCCCCCCGAACAGCGAGTAGGAGTGGAGTTTATTCTGCAGCTGCTCCACGCGGTCCAACTCCTGACACACAAAGAGAAACAAAGAGATCACCGCCGTCCTTTCCTGGTCAATTTATTGATGCTTTTCCACTGTAAGTGGAGACGCGTCCACGCATTAGCATAATTCCAGTCCTAACTGGCGCCTTGAGTCTCAAATCCAGCAGTAGCTGCTATTCAGGCCATTGTTCAGCCTCTCAGGCCTGATGGAGTTATGAAAATCAGCTCTGTGGATAGAGACCACTTAACAATAGAGTGCCTGGGGAGGGGCTGGGGGGAGCGCCAGCATGGAGGGAGAGTTCAGGTCCTGAGTGTTGCCTTACGTCCAATTGGACAAATTTGATCAGCAAGTGGCAGATTTAAAGGGCCGTGACAGGAGGGTTTGCCAGTGGGTCATCGTGGGTCCGGGTCCAGGTCCTGGTGGAGGATCTCTGGCCCCCAGGGTCTAAGGGGGGGGACGTTCTGGATGAATAGAGATGAGGACTCTAGTGACAGATGACTGACACTGTCTCCATCTGACATCTGCTGCTTTGCAGGATGAGACCTCAGACTGGAACTTTGTTTTCAAGAAATCATTACTCAAGAAATCATTAAGGCCTGACATTCTGCCGGGTTTGTGGAAGCAGAATTCACTAGTTTCCATCTGTCTGCAGAGTTTATGCTATGCTAAAGCTAAATTAGCACTCCGCGTTACCTTGTGAGGGCTCCTACAGCATCATTCACGTTAGATTGAGGAGCTTTTTAAACACCATGGGTCAAATTTAAGACCCAAATACAGCTGCAGTACACAGGTTTCATAGAGAAAAATGCTTTCGGGGGCTTTACTGCCACCTAGTGGTCCGATTTGTTGATATAATTCTTACTGCTAGCGCGACGAACCCGACGATACAAGTAGCTTCCTCTGATGAAATCATTTTAAAACTCATTTTAAATTGTTTAATGCAGTCAAAAGACTGTTCAGCCTGCATGACTTCTGACATCTGGATTTAATACATTTATCCTCCCTTTTAAGCCAAGAATGGAGATAGCAGAAGGCATCACAAACTTCAGCGAGGTTCATCCAGGCATCATGTTTCCACCCTGCAGCCAGTAAAAATCTCTTAATGCAGAAATATTTGACTCTGTCCAGAATGCATCATTTCCCATGCTACACAAAAGCCAGGTGGTTGTCAGACGTTCTTTTTTCTAACGATAATTATAGCAACGATCGCTTGAATAAATTCGATTTGGGGCTTTAAAAATGAAGGCTGGGCAGAACAGAAAGAAATGTTCTTCCATAAGTCACTTGAAATGAGCTCACCAAGGCTCAGGGGGAAGTGACCTGCTGACCTCCTCGCTCTGCTCCAGCTACCGTTTCCCTTTCCCTCCTGAACCACGACTGACAGCTTTAAAAAGGGCGCCAGGGAACCTGAGCGGCGCTCATGTGATCAGGGTTACCTTGCCAAAGGGTCCCGCTCCAGCGTTGGAGCTGAAGAAGCCGCTGAAGCGGCTGGCAGCCCGGTTCTTCCAGCTCTCTGGCCCGGCCCCAACACTGGGCAAGGAGCCACTGATCTGCCCCAGAGCATCCGGGGTGGGAATATTCACCTCCCCCAGGAACTCTGTAATGTTCTTCCTCCGTCGTGCCTGACCCTGAACGACAAAAAGAGACTTGGTGAAAAAGTGTAGAGAAAAAAAACCCTGAAAAACTGAAAATTTAAATGCATTTCTGATGGGAAACAGTTCTTTTGGGGGGGTGGAAAAGATCCTCAAAGCAGATGAAAAGTGGATTTATATAGAGAGCACGTATGCAGCGTCTACTGTGGATATAACATTCTGATGAAGCATTGGATAATTAACCATAACTCGCATATTAAACCAACAATATTATGTCAAATCAAATCCATCTGGCCTAAAATTGTTAATTTTATTTTGTTGTTGTTGTTTCAAAAGAAAATCTTACTCTCCAGAAACCGAGGAAAAACAGACAGAAAACAGAATTCAGACATGAAATGTCGAAGTTAATTGGCAGTGAAAACTTAGAAAACTGATTTCCAAACTCTTTATTCCAAAATTAAAGCTTCAAATACCTGACTTTATCTCTTTTCCATTGTGTCCTGCCTGATGTGAGGAAACACTCATTTTCACAAGTTTGATTTTAAAGTCTTTAAAATTTGAAGAGTAAATGCGTAAAATCGTTTACCCTCAATCGGGGCAGTGAGAAGAAGTGAAAATGAAAACTAGAGTGACGGTGCTGGGAAAAAAAAACCACTGGAGTTTCCAGTTCTGGAATGAAAAGACAATGAAACAAAGCGAGAAATACACAAAGTCAGGACAAACAGGAGGTCGGGGGGGAATTCTGGGGGAGGGTGACATCACTGACGAGACACAAACAGGAGAGGGAAGGAGCGCCGCTTCCTTCGTTACATCACTGAGGGCAGGAGGGACCGTGTTCCCTAAGAAGCCCAGGCCGGACTCATTGTTCCCCTCCACTGTCAGCCTGTCAGCAGCCTGCGTTCCCCTCCAGCCTCTTTACGAGCCGCAAAAAAAAAACCAGGCAGCGCGGTATCTGCGGAAGCACTTGTTTTTGTCGTTAACGGTGAGGAATCAACCAGGGAAAACGGTCCCTCCCCGCGGAGCGAGCCGATCAGAGAAGCTGGCGCGATAGCGTCGTTCCCGTGGCTGAAAGAGGAACGTTTGCACCTGGAAAACCCACAAACGTGTAAAACCAGGTGGCGCAACAGCGAGCTGCGTTCAGGGCTGCAGGAAGGAGCCGATAAAGACTTATCGGAGTTATCTCAGCGGCTCTGCGCCCCGTGTATGCAGCGCCGTGGAACATAAATATTTTGACTGCTCCGTGTAATTGTTCCGCGTTACACAGCTTCCCATTTTAGGAAGAACATCCCGGGTTCTTTGTGAAAGCACTTAACTGGAGTAAAGGCCTGAAAGGGGGGTTACATAACGACAGTAAATCTGACTGTGGGGGGTCCTGCTCGCTATCAAACACAATTCAGCCCTTTTCTGGCCTCAACTGATGACCAGAGGGGAGAAACCCCAACGCTAATAGATGTTCTGGAGCCGTGGGGGCAGACTGAGTGAAAACATCAGAGTAATGAAGGATGGGCGAGGAGAGACTCGCTTTAAACTGTTGAGTCACGTTCAAACCAGGTTAGAAAGTTCACATGCACGGACGCAGGCACGTTCAGCCGATGTTTATGGAAACCCCAGCGAGACGAGCTGGTCGGTTGAACTAAACTGTTCAACAAGCGCTGTAAAATACACCAGAAACTCGGGAATATTTGCCGCAGAAATGTAATAAAGTGGCAGTTTAAAAGCAAATGAGAACAGCAGAAGAAGCTGAAGCACAGCAGCAGCTCACCATCGAAGCCACGGGCATGTCAAAGCTAACAAAAACCATCCTAATCCTGTCCTGGGATTCATGGACTGCAGCTCATCCTGGAGCCTTCTGCTGCTGCCTTCTTCTTCTTCTTCTTCTCATCCACCCCGCAAAGACTAGCACGCCAAGCACACGATAAGCGTCGCTATGGTCTCAGCGCCGTCCTGTCCCAGCCGGAGGGCCCGGGTTCCTGGCTGGCCTGGCGTCTGCGTCCCACAGAAGCTCCTCTTTGATCCGGGATGTGTCCACTGGCTGCATGTCACACACACTCTGGGGTGAAGTCATAGCAACCAGGAAGATCCAGGAAGGAGGAGGCGGGGCTTAGCGGGAGTCCCTGCTGCAAACCGAAGGCACATCCTGGTGCTCAGGCGCTCAATTCAGGGGCGGATCTAGTTACTAAATACACTTAATTGAGCGCCTGTGCAGTTCTGAGTCTTGTTTTTATATTCCGCTACAGTTTAGTGTCCCCTTGTTACGTTTTATTTACGTGGCTTCGAGATTCATTTTGCAGACTTGAGGCCTTTTGCTCAAAATCCTGACCACCTCAGGAACCAAAAAAAATAGTTTAACAAACGTGATAACGACTCTTTAAATAACTCTTTAAAGGTACAAGATTATTAAAACAATTTGGGTGCAGATTTGAATTAGAAATGTTCCAAAATTTGGACTTCTCAGATCTGTAAATCGCCTGCGGTCCCTCCCTTCAACCTCGTGTCCCAGACTAACATTATCGCGCCTCAGTCTTTTAGAAGTTCCTCACTATTCTTGGTCTTATCTTTAAATCTGTGTTTAGCCTGGAGCATTTAGAACAAAGCCTTGCTGGCTGGTCACAATACGGAAAGAGAGTGGCCCGAAAACGAAAAAAAGATGGAAATCCCCCCTCAGTTTTTGCACGTTAGCACATTTTATTGTATGAGTCTTATATAAGCTTGGGGCCGCCTCCTTCAGGAGCAAATACACACGTCTTTACACTCATCGGCTCCTGTGCTGCCTGCTGACGTAATCGCGTTTACAAGGTTTTCCTTGTGTCAGTCAGGACAGAGAGGAACAGCGTCTCCAGCACTTTTTACCAAGTTTCTACAAACTGTGACATCTGTGTGTGTGTGTGTGTGTGTGTGTGTGTAGAGTAATCATGCTAATGATATCAAGGCATGTGTTCCCTCACAGCTTTATCTTATCATTGCGGTCTGTGGCTTTAACCTTGGCTTGGGAACGGGAAGGGATTGCATTAAAATAGGTGCATACAAAGAAAAGCAGCCTGAGCGGTCCCCGCCCCCACCCCCACCGCTACTGCCTTTATGCTGGTCACCTGATAACGGCTCCTCTTGATCAGGCAAGTTGATTAATGATGGGAAAACTGTGCGACAATGACCTTAGCAAACCCCCCACAGGCAAGCACACACACACGTACACACACTCACACCACCGGGAAACTCCAGCCCCCCCACGGTCAACACATTTCAAGGCCATTTCAGTTCCAGTATGGGTAAACAAAGTGAAGATTCAGGTGTTAATGCTGTTTTTGTGGGGGGGGTTTTTTCTGTTTGGTAAAAAGAGGATCATGGATACGCCAGACCAGCAGGTGGCGATAATGAGCGCATCACATAGAAGAATGATCAGTTCCATTAATGAAGAAAAAGAAATCAAACATTTCCTCCCCACTGATCAGATCTGGGATATAAATGAAACTAAAAGCATAACTATTGGTCGAGTTATTGTTATTACAAGTTACTTAGTATCCTCATTTATTGACCACTTTTATCAATAAATCAAGGCAACTTTTTATATGTGCTGATTTCTGTCAGAGGAGCTAAGTAAGACAATCAAAAACCTTAAAATGCTAAACTAATACTAAAATTATTCAAGTTAATTAATTGAAAATAATTCAATTTAATGAAATTATTTAGAACGCATCTAATCTGTATAATTTCTTTAAGTCCAACCTTTTCTAGATGAATTAAAAAAACACTGACATTATTTAGACTTATTTACTATCCTGTGACTAAAACAAATAAGTGTCTGCATATACATTGAATCATATTTTCCACTGCTGCTAAAGTGTTATTACACCTCAGCACAGTCACGAGCGTCAGTCCCTAAAGAGTCTCACCTGACAGTCAGTCATCGGGTTCATCTCAGGAGGCGACTCCAGAAACGCCGAGTCCACCTGCAGCAGGTCATAGCTGCGCCACGACGTCAGTCGAACAAAACCAACCATTTCCAGGCCGAGCCACCAAAATCAAGTCACAAGTCACAACAACGTGGGAAAGTCAGTCAATTTCACGTCAGAAAGAGTCCAGTTTTGGGGAATTACAATCCAGAGCGCAACTTCCGAGCAGAGTGAAGCATCGCAGTGAATTCAGGATCCTGCTGCAGGATCAGCCGCCACAAAGAGGTGTGTGTGTGTGTGCGTGTGTGTGTGCTCATCCAGGCTCATCCAACACATTCAGTATCACTGGATGGTCCCTATCTTTTTCCTGTAACACACTCAACATTTAGCTCCTCCCACCACCCCCACACACACACACAAGAATAAACAGCAGGCGTGAAAATCAGGAGCTTCTTAAAGTTAAAGAATCAGACCCAGATTTAGTGATGAACTTTAACACAAAATTGTGCTGTCAACTTTCCTGAGGCCTGAAAATGTTTATGTCAGTAACATAGGTTTCATTTTTAATGTATCTGGTGGTTTGATCCAGAATATTTGTAAAATGATGAAATCAACACGCTAATGTAGCCGTTGAACTAATAATTCACTAATAAATCAGCTGTTTAATCTCAAATAGTTAAACTATACTGATTTTGTGATGCGTTTTCTTCCAGGATGTAATGTCCTCATTTCCAGTTTTAGGGCGCGTCCCAGCTGAATACAAGCTCACATCAACCCAATCACCAAAACTTAGCGCTCTATTAGCAAACTAAAGTGCTGCTGTGGCGACCAGCACCCTGACCTTTGTTATTCCAGCAGACACACACACACACACACACACACACACACTAAAGAACTGTCTCTGAGACAAAAGCACAGAAAATCCATTGTTTGAACTTGGCTACATGAATACAGCAGCTGAAACCCATTTTAAAGGCTCCTCAGCTGATTTCCCAGTAGGATCCTGCAGACGTCACAAATAAAAACCTCCTCGTGGACCGGTTTTTACTCTCGCGCTGACCCAGATCGGCGTCTCTTTCGTCAGTATTTGTGAAACTCCAGCTCAGCACATTAGTGAGCTGTGAACTGGCAAAATGAACAATAAACATTCCATGTGAACAGGTAACAACAGACAATCAACCGCCTTTTTGGCAGCAAAAAAAGGGAAATACTGTTGCATTGATCGCGCCATGGCAACCGAAGGCTGTTATATAAAGGACCCAAGTGACACGAAAAGCAAGGCTCAAAGTACTGTAGAAGCTTACTGGAAATCAGAACGGCCCAGACGGTTGCGTTATCTTTATGACAACCATAAAAACTGCAGATTCTCTTCCCAGGTTAAAAGGAAAGTCAGACTGTTTCAGTTCCCCAAAACCGCTCTGAAACTGTCCTGAAAACAGTTCCACCATTTTATATCAAACATTATTAATTATTAACATTATAAATATTATTAAAAGCTGTTGCCTTAAATGAGGGAGCACAAATCAAAGATGCTTAATGTCTTTGCGGTGAATATTTTGATGGTGAGAGTCGTGTGTGTGTGTGTGTGTGTGTCTCTCTACCTTTGAACTGGTTGATCAGATATTTGACCCAATGACCTTTCAGCAGAACCTGTCTGGGTGGTTTTTATCGCACTCTTATGCAGATTAAAAGTCAAACTTTGATGAGTGATAGTAAGCAAGCGCCCAAACAAGCATCGGCCCGGGTGGAATGCATCTTCAACCAATCAGAGAGCAGATGTGAGCCCAAGCCGGGATCGCCACCTCCTGACCTGCGTGACAGCGCCGCCGGAGCCTGAAGAGGCTAACGTTTGTGCAGCGCTAAAGCTGCGACACCCTGGCACAAACAAAAGATGAAGACAGGAAGAGCAGAACTGGGCTGCGTTGGCAGAAACCCATCACCAGAGCTGTTGCCATAGAAACTGAAAGACCAGGCTCGAGAGGCTTTAGTTGTCCAGAAAGCCTTACTAAAACTTGAGTGTCCTCAAACGCATCGCAGACGTGGCTGTGAACATGAATCAATGAAACAGCCACATGACCCAGTGCTGCAGGGCTCGTGATGTGTTTAGGCTTCAAACAGAACCAGCTCGTTACTGCCCCCTGGAGGACACCACCAATTCTCCTTCTACACCGCATTTAAAATATATCTAGGTGTATATTCCATGACATTACCTTGAATTTTGCTTAAACTATGATACAACAACTGCCAAACAACTTCCTGTCCCTGCAGGAAGTGCTGAAGAAGCACAGACGTTTCCTGAGTGAACTCATCATCTTTAGCGATTTCGGGGGATCAGTTGAGCCGACAGCTGGCACGAAAGCAAACGCACAGCTGGCCGAGCTCGAATACACCCCCCACACAACCAGATGGGCGACAGAATTCCATGAGGTCATCCCGGCATGACAACACTGTCCTGAGGCATTATGGGACGGAATGACGAGGCGGCAGAACGAGACAGTATTTGTGTCTGCAGGGTCTGGTGTACTTTAGGCTTTGATAGGTCATTTTCCACCGTATGAGCTGAAAATAGAACAGCTGTCAGGTCCAGACGTGACTCACCAGCAGATCGTCACCCTCTCTGCGTCCCAGAGATCCAGGCTCCGCCTTCTCGCTGCCTGGGTACAGGATGTAGGAGCTCTGACCAGCAGAGGGCTTCATGTTGGGTAGACTGAGAGAGCGCAGGTCCTTCACACCCTGTTCCACCTTCAGCTCATCACCCTGCCGAGCTAAACCAGGAAACACGCGGACAAAAACTGGAGGTTAATTGATGGACTGTTGACAGAGAAAAGAGTTAGAAGAGCCTGTAAATTGGTCCATCTAGAGATTTCATGATGAAGCCCCAGATCATGTTTGGCCCCACCTTCCGAGAAATGATTGTGAAGGCTCTGCGGGCCGGATTCAATAGTTCATCGGGCCACATGTGGCCCCCGGGCCTCAGTTTGCCCACCTCTGATCTAAACAGTTAGGTTAACTGAAATTACAGCCGAAAGTCATTAGTGCAAAGCACTTTTGAAGAGGATCAATTATTTTAATGATAATGGGAGTAAATTTGGCTGACAAAAGTGGAGGCGCAGCAGCAATTTTTAAAAAACTGCGAGTCCTCCTGGTGACGCCTTCAACATCAACAGCAATTAGTCCCCACCGAGGTTGTGTGAGAAGTCTCTTTGTCTGGTTCCACCCTGCTGAGTCATCACTGAAAACGACGTGCGTCTACTTCAAGCCTGAACAGGCTTTTCTCACCTTTGACTTTGAGGTAATGACCTCCAAAGTGGTACGCTTCGAAGTTGAGGGACAGGGGCGTGTTGGACTGATCCAGGAACAAGTCGATCCGGGACATCTCGATGCCGTGCCTTTCAAACACCGGACCCAGAACCTCTCTGGTGAAAGAGATGCAGATCAATTCGTTCAGACAAAACACATCCTCTTCCACTTCCTGTGATGTTGGCTTCCTCTCACCTGAGGCTTTTCTTTTTCATCGCTGGAACGATTTCAGTGTTTATGTCCACGTTTAGATCAAACTTGAGGGTGAAGCACTCCTTACTGGGGTCCTGCAAAGACGGGCTGGACCTCAGAGCCTTTTTACACCAAAACTCTACGCTGTCCATGCAAACGTTTGCTCTCGTGCTCGCTCCTGCACCGTAACTCCTCCCCCTGATGGTGCGACTGTACTTCATGGAGCAGATTGTGGGTCTACCAGGAACGAATACGTGTTTTTATCTCGTGCACTCACGTCAGTGTGTCGTCTCCTGGGCTTCTTTTTCACCAGCTTCATCCCTCCCGTTTTCCGCTCTCTGCAAATCAGTTACGCAACGCGTGAGGAACGCCCGGCTGAAAGTGACCAGACGTGGTCACAGCTGAACGCTGGCCTCCAGATGTACGCAGTAACCCATAGCAACGCAGTGTTACGCACCCACGGTCGTTGCTCCCCTCCTCTTCTTCCTCCAGGTCAGAGGGGGGGCTGGTCCGCGGGGGACACGAGCGCGTGGAGACGTTCCGAGCCAGGATGGAGGCTGAAGATCGAGGAGAGAGAGAGAGACCCCCAGATTTTAGGACGCAAGACTCGCTGGCCGTCGCCGTTTCACCTCAGCGATCTGCACAGAAAACTGCTGCGGGGACGAAGGAAGGCCCTACCTTGAGGCTGTAAGTCGAATCGGGGGTGCCGGTCGACGTGCATGTTGTCTGCGTTCTCTGAGTGGCAGCGTGAGTCACATGACTCACACAGGTGAAGGGGGCTTTTGTTATTCAGGTCAAGGCAGTCTGGGTGGTGGCAAACCTGCAAGCGGAAGCAGGGAAGAAGGAAGGTCAGCTCACAAAAAGTTAACAGACGGCGGCGAAGCTGCAACGGGGATAAAACAGCCACACACACACACACACACACACACACACACACACACACACACACCGTAACCGTCGTTTCTAAATGACCGCGGTGGCGCCTTGGCCATTCCTTTGGTTTAGTGACACCCACCAACAGACCATCTGTTCCACCGAGGGATGCCAACTAATTACCCTAATGTTACTCTCTCGCCTTGTGTGCTGATGTGGGACCAGTTTACCATTACATAAGCCAGAACCACAAACCAAAGAGATGCAGCAGTAAAACTGACCCCAGGTCAGAGGGTGGAAGACTCCCGGGGCCTGCAGGGCAGCAGAAGGCTGCAGGATTAAGGGTCCTGTCCCCTGTCCCGGTCCAGACAGGACCCCCCCCCCCACCTTAAACGCCCAGCTAGGGAAGCACGGATGTATGGGCTGATACAATGGCAGTCTTGCTAATGTACTTCCTGTTATTGTTTCCATGTGGTCAGGAGAAGGAGTGTGTGTGTGTGTGTGTGTATCAGTTACTGGCAGGCGCCATCCTCTGAACACAACAACAGAGTGTTGTTAACACAAACTTTAGTGGCAGGAGGCCGTGTTTTCACGTGCATGAACTTAAGTTTAACAGAAGTTAAAAATCTCTCAGCGCTGCAGGATGTCCCAGTTAAGGTGCTTCTCCAGCATGTAAGAGACATTTAGAAAGCTGGACTAAGTCAAGTCTTTGTGTAGCTGCGCTGAGCATCGTGCTTCTCAGCAGAGATGAAGCACTCGGCACCACCTAGTGGACTGAAAGGTCAACAACAAAGCCACAGCATGAATTTCTGGTTCTTTCTTGTACTCTACCGTCTCAGCCTGCAGACTGGAGTCTCCCCCGCTTTCAGAATTTGGCTCCATGTCCACGCGGGACCCGGGGAAACATCCAAATTTCCACTGTGCTGGGGTTCCAGTTCACGCTTGTGAAACCAGACTGAAGCGCTGCCTTATTATTAATCCGGTCCTCTCAAAGTCTAGCCAGGCATGAACACGGATTTTCAATGAACTGGTCACAAGGCTGGAAAAGGGCAGGAGGAGGGACACGGGGAAAAAGTCATGGGAGGGCGAGGAGTCACATTTCAGCTCTAAACACGAGTCAGGAAGAAAAAACAAAGTCCGTCCAGAAGCTTTTCTGAAGTACAAAGCCCCCCTAATCTTTCTGCCTAATTGGTGCCTGTGCCGTGTCAAAGCCATCTGACGGCTGCGCAGAGATTAAACCGCCCCACTGTGAGCTTGCCCCGGCCCCCTCCCTCTCCGCTCTGTCCTCTGCCACCATTGGCACCAAGTCCTCCCTTCCTGTTCACGCATCCAGGGTCAACACGCCCAGGCAGAGCCCCCCGGACACGGAGGGCTTTGAAAGAGGACGAGCCTGGGAGAACGGCACACGTTACTGCCCTGAAAGCAACATTTTCATCAAAAAGAACGGCAAAAAAAAAAAACGCAATTTCCTTTTACCCCAACACCGATTGTTGATATTAAAGGTAAAGTTCAGCAGGAAATGATGTCACAGCTCCAACAACAATCCTACCAGGGCGGAGCCTCGTCTGAGGATCGGCTGTGATGGTTAAAGCACAGCTGACTCGATCGTTTGTCCAGACACTCATTTCTGGAAGGAGCTCGAAGTGAAAGAGAAAGACTCCTGCGTCCGGCGTTCGCTCCAGGTACCAGACCCTCAGACAGACGTTTCTCAACTGGTGCGGTTCAAAGTCGCAAGTGTCTCCGAGTGAGTCACACCTTCTCTGAGGCCAACCAAGGCACGCACACGTTCCTGCAGCGCAGTCAGAGAACATTTCTGCAGCCTTCCTCGTTTGAAAAACACCCAATCAGATACTTCAGCCACTATTCTGAGCGCACACATGAACAACCTCAGCAAAGGTAACGTCTCCTCTATAAAACCAGACATTTTTCCACCGTGAAAGTCCAAAATTTGAGACAGTCGAAGAGTTTTTATGGATCCACGGGGACCCCGCGTGCAAATCAGGCACCATATAAAGACAACAGACCGATTGGCGAGCGCCAACATTCCTGCAGGAGTCAGAGGAGCTGAAATCATCCAAGCTGTTAGCCAAACAAATAAATTAACAATTCAAAACCGAAAACTCATTCAGAAATAAACGCTGACACGCTGAAAATGTAAGTCAGCCATCGGCATATGTACATTAATTTGCTGCAGGTGAGCTCTTTTACAACACTGGAGTTTTGCTACATTCTACACCTGATAGCTAAGGATTTATGTGACAGCAAATGTTTTGCAATAGTGAACATTCCCGTCGATTGATGACGGCTATGGTGATGATGACTTCCAGGAGGAAGAGGTCTGACACGAAGGCTGACCGCAGGAGAACGTCACCGTGCGGAACAGCTGACAGGAGGGCAGCGTTTGCTCTGGAGACAGCCTCAAAGAAGCTTGTTTGGTAGAAGAAGCAGCCTGCGAGTCCTGTGAGACGAGGATTAGAAGCTTTAATCTGTCTAATATTCTCACACAACAGATAGCATTAATCACATCTATTACAAAGTTCATCATCCTACAAGAACTATTTACAACTTGATTGTTATTCTGACATTGATATCTGCGATATTCACCCAATCGGATGCAGCCTTACTGCCTTAAACACCCGCCCCCTGTAGAGCTAGCATTAGCACGGTAGCATTATCTACCAAGCTATTGCTAATGTTATAGATTTTAACTTAGAATAAAGAAATGTGATTTAGATTCAATTGAAGATTTATATTCTCATGACTCTGATATCAGAAAACCTATAAATGACAAATCTTAAAATAATCAGGAGAATAATAATTTCATCTACTGTATACGGTACATAAATGTACCTGGGCCTCTACATCTGTTACAGTATTATTAATAACAGAAAGGCATGAGAAACCTTCAGAGTCTTGTTCAAGTTGTAATTTTGCAAGCCTTTTTTCAACATATCTACTGGTTGGGAGTGTATTTTCTTGCTTGAAATGGGATTATAATTAAGGATGGAAATTGTGGGCTTGGTGCAGCAGCCTGGCAGTTCGACACGGCTGCAACTTCCTGAGCCACCATCATAATTTTGGCTCCATAAACGCGTTTGGGCGACTCGCCACGTCCTCACAAGATGGAAAGTCTGAGGGTAATCAGCCCGAGCGTCTGGAGTTGTGCGACGCTCTGAAGGAAGGTAGCAAAAAAAAAATAAAACTATTTAAATTAAAACCCAGATTAGAGATCTGACTCACATGTGACACAAGACCCATCCATCACAGCAGAAGATCTGCTCTGTAATGATCTCCACATCCTCTCCGTGAGCAACCTTACACGGAACAGCTTGTCCTGCCAAGAGTGCACCTAGCACTTATGTAATCGCGTGCATCACCGTTTGCACGTGTGTGTTTGTTATAAATGGGCATGTGAGCTGCGGGCTGTGATTCCTCGTAGAGCTAATGATCATCTTTAGACGATGCTCTTGAGTTCTCCCTAGATCTGCAGACAGTTCTCAACTTTTCTTTGCAAATAAATTAAAACGCAAGTTATTCAAAGTGGTCGTAAGTCTTTGGAAAACACTGCTGCAGAGAAAAACAGGCTAATTTAAACACTATAATGAGTCTAGTTAGCTATCCGCTCTGCCCCAGTGGTTAGAAAATGGTTTTTGAAATTCTAAATGTGACTAAAATTCAACACAAGTGTGCGACAAGCCAGATGGACAATAAAAAAAAAAAAAAAAAAAAGCTTTTATACGACTTTTTTTTACTGCCTGGTCAGACTGTCTGAGGGTGTGTAAGAGCTGGTCTGTTCTGGGTTCATTTACAGCAACGATGGGCAACCCAGTCCTGTGAGGGTTCATGATCCAGTCGGGTTTTCTGACCTACCAGGTAGACAACTGCTCAACGCCTGATGGTAGGAAGGAAAACCCGGCTGGATCCTGACCCTCGTAGGACTGGGTTGCCCATCTCAGATTAAAAAAAACACACTGCACAAAAGGAAAAACAATTCTCATCTATTATTGACAAATGATAAAAAAGCTCCCACGTATTTATTGCACAACATTGTGCTTTTCGCAGTCGAGCCCACACCCACAGAGCCAGCTCAAATCCCCATCATTGTTCTGGTGACCACCAGACCTAAACACACACAGCATGTCTCGCTCCACCCACACGCTACCAAACGTGCGTTCATTCTCGGTGGGTTGGTCCCAAAATGTGAGACAATTGGTATGTAGACAATCACCAAACCCAACCACTCAGTGGTATTTCAGCTAATGGTCTCGAAGAAGTGAAGAAGACAAAAACTGCGATTTAAGGATCAAACACTCTGAAATCTTTCCTCCAGTCATGAATCTACTTGTTAGCGCTAACGCTCTGAGATGATGCAGGGTTGTTTCAGCCCAACCGCTCTGTTTGGGCAAGACCGTACTTCATTTTTTTACTTTTTGCGTGCCAACCAGGTGTGATAAACAACATTAGCAGCCGTCAAAGAACTGAGTGGAAGCCTGAGACACTCACACCCTCTTGGGTTTCTATCAAAATCCCCCCCCCCTTCACAAACAGACACCAAGAGCGGTTCCCAATAAACACACCCCAAATGCAACGCTGACTGGTTAGCTGCAGATAAAGCAGCAGTCAAGCACGGTCTTGTTCAGATGGAATGAATGCAGCTTAGAGTCGAACACCCAGGCAGACTTTGGTCAGGCCAGCTCACGCAAACTAGAAACACTCAACTCTGAGATCGTCACACGGGAGTTCGTCATCGCCGGTTCAGAGTCTGCAAGGTTTTCCAGTCATGCGCTGACCTTTGACCCGCGCAGAGGAGATCCAAACAACACAGATAAAGCAGCTCCACAGCAGAGCCTTGTGTTGAGTTTTCACCTGCAAAAAAACTAACAAACCCTTCCAGAGATTGGAGAGTTAAATGCTAAACCCTTTGAGCAGCTCGGCTAGGGACATTAGCGGTGGCTAAGCAGCATCCTCAGCCCGAATTCTTCAAGAAATAACGCACGCATGTGCGCAGGAGCGGTTATGCAACAGGGCTGCTGGCCTGCGCGTCTGTTTCTCATTCAGCGGTCTCGGTTATCTGGGTCTCGTACCGTCCCGACACCTCGCGCACATGCGGGTTCGCTCAAACAGAGGCCCTGTTGCTTCCTCTCTGGAGAGCGTGCATGACATAAACACACACGGAGCCTGATTATCAAAGAGCCCGTGGTGGGGAGTTCGTTTAAACGCCGGTCAGCGTGATGATGTCACTCAAAGTTGGAAAAAAAAGGACATTTTAATTAAAACAATGAGAGCGGTAGGAGAAAAACAGGAGAAAAAGCAACTAAAAACTGGTCTCCTTCCACCCTAGACTGAAAACTTTTCAGTAAGAAAACAAAACTGCCTTTTTTGGACAAAGCTGACGGCATTCTGGGGTCTGGCTGAAAGACAGGATGCTGCTGTCTGACACACACACCTACAGTCACACACACACCAAAGATGCTTGTGTGAAGCTGCACACAACCCGTGATCAACGGTTCTGCCTGGAAAGGCTCCGTTAGTGTGGAAAAGCAAACCGAGGGAGCAGCAAGGGCTGTCAAACTGTATATGTGAGTCACACGCCAGCGCAATTTACTGAAAGTTGCCCCGGATAACCGCATCGGTGGGAGCTGCTTCAGTATAAACTTCCTCCAAGCAAAAACAGCACAGAGCTACTAAAAATAGTCAAAAGGCTGTGTCTGGTCCAGCACAGTTAATGAGCTGGTCCTTAACCGGACCAGTTACGACATCGTCTGTAAATCCAGTTAGCGAAGAAAAGAGTTTGGACGGAGCAGATCGTCAAGGCTGGCGCGACAGCTCTGCAGACCACCGAGGCGGAGGAACCAGCAGAGCCCTCACGTCCTGCCCTGAGCAGCTCCAGAACCAGCAGGGCCCTCACTTCCTGCCTTGAGCAGCTCCAGAACCAGCAGGGCCCTCACTTCCTGCCCTGAGCAGCTCCAGAACCAGCAGGGCCCTCACTTCCTGCCTTGAGCAGCTCCAGAACCAGCAGAGCCCTCACTTCCTGCCTTGAGCAGCTCCAGAACCAGCAGAGCCCTCACATCCTGCCCTGAGCAGCTCCAGAACCAGCAGGGCCCTCACTTCCCGCGCTTTGGACCGGCTCTTTAAAGACAGGCTCTTTAAAGAGAATTCAGCAAATCTGCTTTTTTTAGTCGCTAATGTCAGAATTTCTTAAGAACCTGATGTTTTATTATTCTTTGAAACAGTCTGCACTTGAAAAAATAAACTATGACTCACCGAAAAAAGACTTGTTGATATGATTTTGGTGCCAGATTGCAAAGTGTATCTGTAGGGTTTCATAATGTCATCCTCCTCTGCACAGTGACAGGAAGAGGCGGGTTTTTCCAAGATTACACACACGCATACACACTAAACATTTCAGAGAAACAGGATTATTTTGTATAAGTTAGGCAGCCTTTATTCCCCAGCAGAAGTCAAGCACGCTGGCTCCTTCTGCTCCTTTCGCTCTCTTTGAACTTTAATCCGCTGTTGCCATCACACACAGCACAGATCCACACAAATGATCTGCAGATAAAGTCCAGCCTGCACCATCGCCACGAGGCCCGTCTGACATCACCGGGCAGAGCAGTTAACCCAGAAAGGAACCAAAGCTAGTTCTGGAACCAAGCGTGCAGCTCCCTCCGCCCTGAGGAACACCGTTTCAACATGCACCCTGCAGGAAAGAGAGGAGCTTCTGGTCTGGTTCTTGAGCAACAACAAGACAAAGAATCTAACACAGGCCAGCAGGAAGTGGCCTTTTTTCATCCGACACATTAACACGTCTCCGGAGACAATAACAAAAGGAAGAGAAGCGGTCCTGACGGTTGGAAGAACGTCCACTGACGCGAGGTCACGACTCGGTTATCAGACCCAGAGGAGAGCGCCAGGGCCCACGTCAGGAGAACAGGTGGAAAGCAGAACCCCCCAGCAGCTGGTTTCCATGACAGCCACAAGTGTTCTGACTGTTGGACAACACATGCTGGACTGTGAGGCAACCAGCCTTAGCGCCGTAGCGCCAGGGAAGAGAAAACAGACGGGCAGGAGGGCGACCAAGCAAAGGAGGAAGCGAGAAGAGCCGTGTTTGTTCTGGAAACCTCTGAAACCGTGGTGCAAATGAAGAAGGGCAGGCTGGCGGGTTCCAGGAGAGGTGCAGTTTGTTCACCAGCAGACGGGAAATATGCAGACTGAGCAGGAAGAAAAGGCAAGATGGTCTGCAAAGAGCGGAACAAGAGAGGGAGGAATATGAAACGACACAAACAGGCACAGTAAGATGCTAACAGGCTAACCCAGGAAGCCCAGATTTAAGCGGCATTTAGAGTTTTTAAAGTGCTGCCAGATAGTCCTGTCGTCTCTACAGGTGAGCGTACTCCCAGGTGAGCCCTTCCAACGGCGTCCTAGCTGGAGTCAATCTCAGCCCAGAATTCTCACTGTTTGACTTACAGATAACAGTTTTGCTCTATCAAAGACTCTCCAGATAAGCAAAAGTCAGCATAATCACCTGACCTACTTCTGTTTACCTACAATAGAAAATCCAATCACAACACATCCTGTAATCCAAACCATAAATACTTTTGTATGTCCACAGTAAAAGTGGCCATAAATGAATAAATGTGGCGCCATAACCATCTTTCCTCATAAAACAAGTGAGCAGGTCACAGACGTGAACCACGCTTTGAGGAAAGAAGGAAAGAAAATGAATCGGTGATCCACAGAAACCGTTATTTGTGCTGTTAGATACTGCAGCCAGATGAATGAAGCGACCCACCATAGAAGATCTCCCAGGAAAGGAAGCCCCGTTTGCGCCTCTGCAGAGCAACCGACCAGTCGGTCCAGAGTCCAGCAGACAGCAGGTGCTGGACGGGTGCGTCCTCAGACCAGCCTCAGCGCGTCCACCATCCACACCTTCAGACTGAAGCAACGAGAAGCTCACCGCCACTACTGGTGCTCAGGAACACACCGCACCGAAGACAGACAGCCAGGAAAAAGCCCCGCCCACCGTCTCATGCACACCCCCACCAGCCTGCACACGCCCCAGCTGACTCATGTAAACTCACACTGAAACTTTGCTCTGCGGAATTAGCAAAGATTTCCATCTGATCCTGATGCAACGCAACCTGGCTGGACTGGCCTCGCGTTCAGGCTCCTGCGTGTGTGTTTGACGCCGCTCCCTGCTGGATTTACGGCGCCGTTTAAACTTTGACCTTGAGGGGACGGGAGGTTAAGCGAAGGAGTTGGTTTTTCGGAGCAGCTGCAGATGAGAAAGTCAGCCAACGAGAACAAACCGATCTGAGAAAGACCCTTTCAGGTGCTCAGATGACAAAATCACATATATTTAGGAAGGAAATTCAGTTCCGAAATGGGGAAATAATAACTCTGTTAGCTAATAAGCCGCCAGAGGCTCATGAGAAACTTCGTCACGTAGCCTTTGATGTCACCGTGGCAACAAACCGAGGCGAATGTGGTTTGAAGAGGATCCTTTCAAAGAAAATTGTGGTTAACTGTGACAGCGAGGGTACTTGTGCCCTTATTAGACGATATCTGGGACGTTTTCCGCGTCGCTATGGTTTTTTTTTTTTTGCTGGTGGGGTACGCCGCGTTGGTCCTGGGTACTCCAGCACTGGTCTCCGGTCTGACACTCGGGTTACCAAGTCTGCTTTTTCTGCTCTGCAATTAGCCGGTTCACAAAAACGGCACAAACACGAGGTTAATGGGGGGTGAGGGGCTGGCGGGCAGCAGCAAGGGGGAGGTTTAAAGGAACTAATAGGTTTAATTCCCAGACAGACCTCATCTCTTCCCGTCCAGCAACCTGTTGAATCCACGTCTGCCTGGACAGCCCCCAGCGTCAGCCTGAATTAGCGGAGGTTCTATTTAAAAGGGTGGACAGAAGCGACACAATTACCCTTGAAGGATTAGTCCCCCTGGCGCTGTTGAGGTGGGGGAGGGGACGACCACAAGGGACCTTTCCTTTATGCATGACCTTGGCATTAACCCCTCGACATCCATGTGTCTGGAATTTTTGTACTGTTCAATAGGAAAGGGAAACAAAGGGAAATATGATCCCGAAGCTAACGAGGATCAGTCAGAGGGTGTAGGAAGCAGACAAAAAGAGAGGATTAGAGTCCAAATTCCCCCCCATGATGCTGCTGGAAGGTTACACGGCCGGCTCCGGTGAAAGGACCAAGCGTTTCCATAGTAACTGGTTCTGAAACGGATCCCTTTCTGGGCTCTTATCACCTGTTTTCACGAGGAGCACCTGTTTACTTCCTCAGCACACGCCAGCAGTCATGAGAAGATTCTCCTTAGGGGTCCGTGCCTCTATCCGGCTCCTTGCTGGGGTCCTCCTCCCAAGTCTTTGAACCCCGGCTATATTGTCTAGTCCTTATAAGGCAACAGACCGTCAAGCATGTACCGCCCTCTTGGAATTCCTGTCTGCTGTGACGCCGCTCCAGGATGCTGTGGATGGACACACATGCGGCTGCCCAGCGCGGGGGTCACCAATGGCTTCCATCTCCAGCAGCAATCACACGTGAGGACAAAAAATGGGCACTTTGCAGCCATTTAAAACCAACACAATGTTAATTTACCATCAAAAAAGACTAAATAAGTAAATCGTACATTTGTAAGTGACTTCCTAGAATTCCTCTCTCAGTTGTAGGATCATTTGAGAAAAATGACGCTGTTGATGAAAGATTTGCTGGAATCAACCTCCGGGGGCAGTGTATTTAGCCCCCGCGCTGTTCTGACGTTCACGGATCCAGGCTGGGAATGGTTGCTGCTCTCCGTGGATTACGACATCCCGTGGGATAGAAGAGTACAGCTGCTCAAAGACCGCGTGATGTGATGAGTTCGGGGCGTTTACGCCTGCTGGACTGTGTGTTTCACGCAGCGGAGAGAAAAGTGAAACACACCGTTTCTCTCGCCGCGTTCAGGACGAGAGGTCGCGTTGCAACCAGGATCCAAACAGGCAGATGACGGGAAAACATTCACGCGATTCCACTCTGAATGTACGTTAGCCTCCCTGGATACTTTAAGGTCTAATTAAAGTCTGGTGGGCGGAGCTTCGGCCAACTGGGCCATAAAACGCAGACTGCATCTGGCATCTGCGTTTTTGAAGATTGGTGTGCTGGCAGGTTCGGTCGAACATCAGGTTGACATTTGTGGTTTGGACTGAATAGTCTCAGAGTTTAAACTCGCAAAGGTTACATAAAGGACGGCTACGTTCAACGACAGGGGGTTGGAAGTACGAAAACTCTTCCAACAGCGAGAAAGGAACACACAAAAGGCCACCTCGCTGTTGGCCTGGTCACAAACGTTAGCAGGAATCCGAGGAGGACTGAACGTTCGGAACATTTCTGCCATGAAGTTTGACCAGGCACCACTTCTGTGTGTGTGTGTGTGTGTGTGTGTGTGTGTGTGTGTGTGTGTGTGTGTGTTGCGTTAATGACATTCAAGAATGTTATGGTTTCCTAGTTTGTTCTTACAGCTGCATCCTGTACGTTGGAATCCTGTCTGAGGTTACGCCATTATAAAAAAAGAAGTCCTGGGCAGCTGCTGATGAAAGAAGTGCTTCTGCACGCATGAAGGAGGCCTGAAAGGCTGCAGCAGAACGTGCACCACCGCTCTCCCCTTCATCAACAAGCTAGCACCAGAGCATCGCTACGCTAACGTTCCTCTTAGAGGAGGTGATTAGCCAAGTTTTCTCCAGCTCCTCCAAATAACTCCACACTCGCCTGAGCGTTATCATTAGCATGAAGAAATCCCCAAGAGCAGCTTTGGAGTTAAAGCATCTACTGTCGACGTGACAATCGCTACGATAGAAGTAAGTAAAAGAAGAAAAAGAAGGAAGTAATCAAGCCACACGGATGAGTTGGCTTCTCCAGATCAATCAGTGGCAACGGCTAACAGGCAAAGAGCGTGGAGGTATCTGCAGAGTAAGGAAGCAAACATAAGTCAGCGAAGCCGTGTGATGTCTGACAGCCTCGTCCACCAGGACCTCCTTAAACATTAACACAACGTCTCCTCAGAAGAAGCAAAGAGCGTGAAGGATGGTGTGGACAGCCAGAAGAAATCACACAGCTGTTTGAAATAGTTCTGCCGTCCACACATGCTGAGCCCAGCCCCAGCGTTCCCACCCTGCAGACGGGGGATCACATGCACCAGTCAGGCACACGCGCATTTTTACGCACACGCTGCATGTCTGCGCCGCTTCCTGAGCTCCAAAAGAGCTCAGGTCATTCCGAGTGGCTGCGACCCTTCCGGGTTCTTGGAAACCAACGCTCAACCTTTGAGCTCTGCTAGCAACAAAGATAAAACCCTCAACCGTAAACTACAAACAACAGCAGCAGCTAAAGGTCAGATGATTCAAGCAGCTGGAATAAAGTGACTGTGTGTGACGTCTGCACACCAGCATGTCTCTGCTTGTCTGACTAACATGATCCTTTTTTCCTGTAGATCAACAGTGGAGCATTAATCAGAGGGAAGAGTGAGAGGGGAAAAAAAAAGCATGAATCAGAGTCAACACTTGGATGACCTCAGAACTATTATAAACCCGCATAAATGAGTTTGTGTTACGTGCTGGTGTGCAACTGTGGAAGTTCTGATCAACAGGGAGGGAGGTACCAAGAGTCTAAGAGAAGAAGGAGCTCAGGAGTCATCAGAATGTCCAGCGTTGCGTCATCCAAGTAAAAAAACTATCAATAATAACTCAAATAAAAGTCTCAGACTTTTCGCTACTACGCTGTGGCTCCAGCTGTTGCCAAGGCGACCCACACCTTCCCATTTGATCTTGTCTGGTCCTGTCAGGTCAAAGGGAGGGAAATGGGGGTGAGGAGGTGATAATAAGGCCTTCCATCTGGGAGCAGAGCAAGCTCCAACTAGAATCCAGCACTAAGCAGCATCCTCTCAACTCATCCACCAATCAGCACCAACCTGCGCTGGGCTGAGCCTGCTCTTCAGCAGGGCGCCACAAGGCCGATTACAAATCCAAAAACCCACCACTAAGTATCCAAACACACACACACACACACCGTCCCTCCTGGAAACACATGCAAACAAATGCCTGCCCACCTT
The DNA here is from genome assembly GCA_015343265.1 of Pao palembangensis. NCBI lineage: Eukaryota > Metazoa > Chordata > Actinopteri > Tetraodontiformes > Tetraodontidae > Pao > Pao palembangensis. The sequence goes on along the minus strand of CM027090.1, from coordinate 683,190 downwards.
CTGGAGCGCTCCTGCTCCTGGGCGCGCCTTCAGAGACACCCGGTGAGATTTCTGCAAACGGCGGCGCAGCTAAACACGTTCACAAAGTCAATGCGCAGCTGGAAGAGACGCCACAGCCCCGGCAGGAGCAGGTACGCAGCAGGAGACGCCACCAATGCTGCGAGGATTCTGCAGAGTTTAGAGGCAACACGTCCGAAAATGCAATCAGATGCAAACTTTGGGGAAAAAGGGCGATTGCACGACCATCGCATGAGCAACGCGCAGCAAAGATGGTTGAGGGAAGTGAAACAGAGAAACAGATGCAGGCCTGTTGGGATGTCGCCCCCTGCTGTTTATAGCTGTTACACGTCTGCGTTTGGAGCTCTGGAGCAACAGGACGGATGTTCAGGACAGGAAGTTATGAAGAGAAGCAAAAAGGAAAAAAGTGCACAGAGACAATAATGATGTAATAAAGTGAAGTTTGATTAACTTAACTACACTAATCATAATTACAGCCATTTACTTAAGCACTCTGAGTAAAACGGGATCATTATCACTATTATTTATTACACTCTGGCCGTTTATCTGTCTTTAAACCCTAAACTTTAGACACAGATGCTGGTATTTGAGTGAACTTCTGCTGCCTGCATCTCATTTGTGGAGCATGGTGGTGGGGAGTAGCCGTAAATACTTTAGTAGAATTAAAATATTGATGTTAATCTGAAGAGATGCCAGAAATAAGGAATAAGGTAGCTCAGGCTAAGCTCTTATTGCTCCCGGTTGCCATGGGAAACAACGATAGTACATCAGGAGAGCAGCTAGAAGCGGGCAGGAACAGACCTTAACGTCCATGTTGTCCATTAAACTGATACCGCTGCTGCACGCTAACATTAGCGACAGCAGGAACACACAGCAGACACACACCAGCACACCTAAAGTCCACGTCTTGGCAGCGCCTTCTGCTTTTACTTCAAAGACATACGATATCGTAAGTCAAAGGCAGCTTGGCCTTTAAAAGGCGAATTGGCGTGGATGTGGAGCCAACATCCACCTTCCAGACCTCCCCTGCCTGCCTCCAGGCCAGGAGCCAGGATTTATGCACTTCTGCTCAGCAAAGTTGGCTTTACACCACAACTTCAACCTCTGCATCCAGAACACCGAAGGAGCTCCAGTGCATCCGACTGGAGCATCTGGTCTGGAGACCAAACAGACCAGCCCAGGCAGACCAGACCAAACCAAACCAGCCCAGTCAAACCAGCCCAGACCAAACCAGCCCAGTCAAACCAGCCCAGACCAAACCGGCCCAGTCAAACCAGACCAGACCAAACCAGACCAAACAGGCCAGCCCAGTCAAACCAGACCAGTCAAACCAGACCAAACAGACCAGCCCAGGCAGACCAGACCAAACAGACCAGCCCAGGCAGACCAGACTCCACTTGGTCGTCTGACTCCCATTTCCAGAAACCAGAGGCTTCAAAGGAATGAATCATTTCACAGTCTAGTGGCCAGACTCTCGCACCCCCGTTCTCACCTAAATGGCAGAAAAGGTTGTTTTTTAACAGCTTAACAGAGAGATTCAGCAACATCTGAAGAGCAAACAGGAAGAAAGTGCAAGAATCAAGTAAAGACGGGAGGAGATGGAGGTCTGTGAGCTGCTTTACTGAACCTGTGAGCCACAGCTACAACCATGAGAAAAGCTTCCCTCAGAGAAGCAGCTCAAAATGTCACTAAAAAAGCTCAACTGGTTTGTTAGCGAGCTTGGTGACGGTGACGGAAGTGTGGTGAAGCCTGAGGAACGGGCGTGGTCACAGCTGACCGAACCAACTGGATGTCGGTTGGAAACAGGAAACCAACGTCAGCATCCTGTGGCCATCTCTAATCCACATGACCTTCTGACCTGAGGAACAATCTCTGGATTCCCTCTGACTCATAACCGATGTTACAGGTCAAGAACTCCTCATTTCCTTAAAACAAGCAGTGGATTCACCTGGTTTGTTCTCAGTTCTGGAAACCCTTCAGAAGATGTACTTTGGGATGAACTCACCATATAGATCGCTTCAGTGCGAGCGTGCAGTGCGTGAACGTCTTACCTTGGAGGCCCTCCGGCGATCAGGACACTCAGGGTGCTGACACACCACCCAGTCCTCCTCCTGGACGGGCTTGTCGTCTGAAACAGAACACACCAGGGGTTTTAACATTTGCCATTACGGCCACAACACTGGGCCAACCACGCAGGCAGCCACACGTCCATTCACACACCTTCCTCAGTAAACCTGGAGCAGCATTTTCAGCCTGTGTTTACGTCAGGACGGAGAGGAAAAGTGGGGAGAACCACTCTAACGTGAGGAGAGCGGACCGAGATGTCACAAAATGAAAAAAGACAAATTTTCCTTTGGCAAAGAGCTAAACAGAGATGGGAGGCGGGTGTGGTGCTGGGAGGAGATCAGAGAGAAATGACCCCAGAGCCCAGAAGAAAATGGAGCAAATGGAAGGAAGGCCTGCTCTGTTTGTGGACTCATTGTGGATAAGCTCGCCGCTCCACAGCAACAAATCACCACTGTCAAATAAACTCCCCGAATCGACTTTGACCGGCCGGCCACGATGCGCTGAGAGCGTGCGGTGTTTAAGTCTACATCGTCTCCATGTACACACACGATAAAGATATCCTAACAGAGTCCCTGAGAGCACCAGTATTTGTGTGCTCCTCATGAGAAAAACAGCTCACACACGTGCAGGAAGGAGGACGAAAGAGCAGGGAAGCCGAGCAGGAAGAGGGAGGAGGGGGAGATGGGACAGGCCGTGGAGGTGCCCGTTCAAAAAAAAAAAAAAAAAAAAAATAGTCTCCTCTTTCCAAGATTGACCAGACTTTTTAGAAAGACATTCCCAGCAGGTTGGAATAATCTGTGGTTTTAATGACTTTGCTCCCTCGCTGGCCGACGCGCGTCACATCGTTAATACATTTTCAGTGACAGACAGGCAGCTGTTTAAACTTTAAGACCACCTTTAAACAATAATTGTTCACTAGAGAGAAGTCAGGAAACGAGGTCAAAGACCTTCCCTGAACTGCAGCGCTGTGGAAGTGAACTGGAAGCATGAAGCAGCAGAAAAGGCCCACCTCAAACTCCAGTGAGTTTGTTCCTTCCATCACCTCTGAGCTGGAGAAAGCAGCAGCCTCCAGCCATCCTCCAACTCCCAGCTGCTAACAGCTCAGGAGTGTTTGTGGGGGGGAACCTCCTGAGTCATCAAAGAGGTTCCCAAACAGGCGAGGAATAATCTGGCATGGTGGAAAATCACTGGAGATGACTATCAAGCAGCTAGAGGGCAGAAAACCACACTGGTGTGTGTCCACACACACACACACACACACACACAGGTGAGAGTCGATGTTGACTCACAGATCTGGTTGGGAATTGCCATCAGGGTCCCAACAAGAACCCTGAAAGTGATTTCATGCAGGAGTGGGAGCATCACTGGTAGGGCTGTCACCATTAGGAATTTCTGGAGATGATTCATTGTCAGAAAAATAATTGTGATTGACGTTTATATTGTCTGTCTATTTTTTTCTTTTTTATATTCTACTATCATAGAAGTTATCATTTGCTGCACCACGGGTCCGAGACGACTGTAATTTCATTTATGCTGTATGTGAGCATGTATAGCATATCTGACTAATAAAGTTGACTTTGACTATCATAGCATTATGAGCTTTAATAATACACATTCTGTACTGTCCTGTACACCTTAATGAATAAGAGCAATTTAATGACTTTTGAACATCCAGAAATAGTTTCCTGTGGATGGTGGGTCTGTATATGTCATAATAGCACATTATCCTAGCCATAGCACATTATCCTAGCCATTGCTCGCGACGAGAGGTAAACAACGTGTGGCTGCGACGGTGACGCTGCGTGCTGCTGCTGGCGCAAGACGATGACGTCAGACTCGGATTCATAGTTATTTCATGCAAGTTTGTGGATAAAATAAATACTTGACGGTAATCGCGATTGATTGATGAATGACGTAATATTCGCGACTGCCCTAATCGCTGGCATCGTTAGGACGCCACCAGTGCTGCTTTTGTGTGGGATCAAAGCTTTTGGTCAAAGTTTGACCAACATACCAGGAAAAAAACGATGTAGCGAGGCTGAGCAGCACTCTGAGCTCTGAATCCGCAGCCAAACGGGCCTCCGGCTAATGGCTCCCTCAGGGTTTACAAGCAGCTACAGAAGGAGCCTCCAGCTTTTATGGAGTAACTCTCAAAGAAGCAGAACTTTTGTTACTGTGAATGAAACAAACAACTGCTAATGAGGCTGCTAAATTAAGATGGACAATGCTAACTTATACCATCAAGTATAAGCGCTTTAAAAAGAAAAACTGCTGCACATTAGCATTTAGCTATACCATCAGCGCACGCCATTTCCCACAGAATCAAACTGGTTACTCATTTCTCCACCTCATTCCAGCTCTTAAAACTGTGGATCATCCTCAGCGTCATCCACACTTGATTATAAAGCGGTAATATTTCCTGTAATCAGCTAAATGCTTATGTTTCACTACACGGAATGAGCTGTATTCAGTCATAAATTTGCAGGACTGGCTGCCAAAGCTCCATCTTGTCTCCAACTTATTCATATCTCGCTGACTCTCCCTCTTTCTCTCTCTGATGAGCTGGAATTCCTGAACTCAGCAGTGCTGATTAAGCCAAAAGCAAACACAAGCACACATTATACACCGACACACGTGACAGCAGACAATGAGCTCGCACACTAAAGAGACAGTGGAGCATCCCATCTGTTCGCTCACTGCCCGCCCGCGGCAAACACCCATTAGGCTTCCATAAATAAGCCTCAGCAGCTGGAGCGAAGCGAAGGGATGCACACTGGAGCGCAGCAGATGCACCAAGCATTTATCAGTCTCTGCTGTGTCTTATCACAACAATGGACCTTAAAGCAGGATTTGTCCCACACTCTGAGCTGGCTGCAAACACACCATCACTCTCCTTTTGCCCAAATTTGTCTTTGCGTCAGTAAAACTGAGGTGAGACCTTCCAAAACCAGCCAGCCAGGAGACCGACTGATGACCATCGCAAGGTCAGGAGGGGTTTTTAAGGTTACTGAATTTAAATACCGACTTTGGGGGAAAGTACTGACGAGGTGCAGCATCGTCTGTGAGCCACGAGAAGCTGAACTAGCATGCGTGCCCCCAACTGAGGAATGTGAGGAACGCTTTGGTGAGATCGCATCGTGGCACATGAAGAAAGGCTGAGATTATTCTTTTATTTGCTCAGACGTCACTCCTCATGTTTCCGTGTTTATAAGAACCCCTCCGATCTTCACGTAACGCGAAGAGCGCCTCTTCGCCAGGCGAAAACCAGCCAGAAAGATATAACAGCACATAGGAGCTAGCAACCAGGCAGACACGTGGGAGCAGGTCATACGTGAATGGAATGATTTCCCAACCGGTCTGCAACATTTAAGAGCTTTGGGGCACTTTTAAGGGCCAACAACCTTCGGGTAAAAATACACCAGCCACACAGTCGCACTCAAGCCACCTTTGAAGTCATTTAAAGCGTCGTAAATGTGCTGACCTAAACGTCATTCCTGGGTTTTTCATCCACCTTTGGGATGGGGCTGCAGGGCTGAACCTTTCTGACGGTCTGCGAGCGTTCACATTCCTGAAGCTGCTATATTTCTGCTTTGCTTCCGCACTGGTCGTCCTGAACGCTTCTCTGCAGAGGGCGAAATTCACCAGTGGAAAATGTGACTCACACAACGCAGCGTACGCCAAATATAAAAAAAATGAACCACAGTGGCTCCGACCACAGGAACAGCAAGCGGTTTGACATCATCTTTCATGTGATTCGCATAGTTCCTGGGACCGCGATCAAAATTCAGAAGAAGAACCAGCCACAGGAAGCTCTTCGGTTTGAAATAGATGAAATCAATTCTGCAACTTTGAGATACGTCTGTCAGAAAAGTAGCTTTGTTCCACAGGTGAATGTGGATAACTGAAGCAGGTTGCAGCTGTTTCTAATCCGGAGGGCCTGTCGGCTGTGGGGGAAGGACCCAACCGTCCTGCTCACTGTTGTTTTAGCCCCACAGCAGTTAAATCACACACGTGCATCACATACTCGCCTCCAAACTCCCACTTTCACCACATCCACGCTGCACCAAGAGAAGAAGAAAGCCACAGAAGAGCCCGAGGGAACTCCCCCACGGGGGGCCAGGCGCTTTGTGGTTTAGTGACACCGATGAAAGACGAGCACAGTTCATCGTTCGGTGGCGGCGGAGGCCTGACACGTGGATCCGTGCGTGTCCGTCCTCTGCATGACAGCATCACAATAGAGATTTATCAGAACGCTCCGTGCCAGCATACTTTGGAAGGCTCATGAGGAGATCACTGCATAGCTCACATTTTTTTCGGGTATTTATGCCAAAAAGTACAGTAATCGCTAGAGGACGAGGTTGTTACATAAAGGTTTTTACCTCTTTGGATCAGACTTATATGGACTTTATTGGCACCAAATTCCAAGGAAAACAAAGGCGTCTTCTGCTGTTCCTGGAACCTTTGGATGACTGGGACCTGAGGAATCCCTGTGGGTGTTTAAGAGCTGAAATTCTGGGCCTGATTGGGAAATGCAAACTATGACACAGCTGAACATCCTCACTGTGCGTTTGATTCTTTTCTTTTTGTATTTCGGTTGAAAGACGATGTCCAGGTATTTTACCTTCTTTCCTCAACTCCTTCTGCTTCCTGAGAAGCCTGAAGGTGATAAATCAAATAAACACGCAATATTCCCCATTTCAAACTGTGTTTGAGAGGTTTTGCTTCTCGTTACTTCTTTAAAAACATCTGTTTGCGTCTCAGATCAAATCCAAAGGCGGCGATCTCAGACCAACCGCTGTTCACCTGGAAACCAGGTGACCTCCGGTGGCTCGTTTGTGGCGGTAATTACAGAAACGGTGGAAGAGCTGCAGATGAAAGCGAGGCCCTTTGCTTCTGAGCCCTTCTGGGGATTAAAGCGGCCTGATTTTAAAGACCACTTGGCAGAGAAGGGCTGGAGAAAATTCCTTCCTGCTCCTGCACCGTCACTTCCCCTGCACTAATGGCACACATCGGGGCAGCGCAGCGGAAAGAAAGAGCTCCTCTGAAGGACAGACAAAGCACTGAGAGGAAAGAGGGAAGTATTTCAGTCCAGCTACACGCTCAGGAGCGGGAGAAGCCTCGTCTGAGGGCTGCTCTCGTGCACGACGCTCCTGCCTTCTCCTCTAACGTGGAGGCATCTCCAGGCCAGGTCACTGAGTCCCTTCCACGGAACATCAGAGCAATGGAAAAAAAAAAAAAACCTTTCCATGATGGTGCTTAAATCCTCAGCTCAAAGGTGCAAGTGAAGCAGATCCTCCGCTAGGAGAAGAGCGGTCACGGCCACGAGCGCAACCAAACTAAAAACCAGAGTTTCCCCATTCACGAGCAGGATTCTGTGGAAAAACATCCACTTTAATAACAGTTATTAATTCCAGGCTCATCTGGAAGCAAACTGTCCTTTCAGGTCTTTTACTGTCTGCTTATTTAACTGAAGGTAATTTATTGACTGTTGTCCACAAAGGCGCTTATAAAAAGATGATTAGTGTTATTACCTAACGGAGGAGGTTATGTGACGGCCAGCGTTTGCTGCCTGTGAATAACTGGCAACGGTTCTGAGCAGATTTTAATGATCGACGATTTTAATGCTTTGATCATAAAGCAGAATATGAAGGTATGTAACCTCGTCTTGCTGCTGCCTATAAAGACTTTATTACAGGTGTAAGTAAGACAGTTCAGTCTTTGGAGAAACCGGGAGGAGTTCCCCAACTCCAACAGCAGAAACGGGGGAAACGGTGAAACGGGTGAAAAAACTACCCTGCAAAAGGCCTAATTAAGACAAGCTAATTAGGAGATTATGTCTATGAATCTGAAATGAAGGTGAACAAACGTGGCCAGACTACTAAATCAGGTGATCCTCTTGGGCTTACCACGCAGATTACGGGTGAGGTCCAGGGAGGAGGACCAGGAGTAGCGCTCCTCAGCCAGAGAGGGCGGCGAAGCCTCCAGCTCGTATGCGCCGCGTTTCTTCCAGTACAGGAACATTCCGGCGTGCTGGAGCAGCCTCCAACAGCTGAGGGAAGCTTTAGAGTTTGAACTGGAGCTCTCCCGCAGCGTTAACGTGGAAGCGAGCGGCCCAGAGACGATCCCAAGCAGGCCTCCTCAGCAAGCATCGCTCCAAAACCGCTGCTACCGTCTGACTCGGCTTTGAGAGGTCTGCACACCCACCTCACCCAGCTACAGAACCTCGGCCGTCAGCTCTCCGGGGGGCCACACGAGCAAGCCAGGTTCAGCTGGTGAACCCTGCAGGTGGACCTGCTCCATCCCTCCGCCTCGGCTCCAGCCTCTCCCCGCTGCTGTCAAACATCCACTTACTGCATCAGCACCAACGCTGCCTCCTGCTAACCCAGCTAGCAGAGCTATTCCTGACTAAATTACAGACCAGGAACAGCTACACAGACTCCTCTCCATCAGCCAACGGCGTCCGCGCCTCGATCTCGCCCGCAGCATGTGTGAGCGGCTCATATTAGCTGCCTGTGTAGGGTCTTCTGGGAACAGGGGGGCTTTCTGCCCCCTCCAGCAGACAAGTGCTGTATTCATGCAGCGCTGAGGTGCATGCTGGGACCAGCAATCTCCGCCAATGGCTTTGGGATTGAGTGACACAAAGATCTCTTTTAAAGCCCCTTCCTACACCCAGAGGTGGAGTTGATGTTTTTCACAAACTCCAAAAGTCTGACATTCTCCTGCATTAATGAGCGCCCACGCTCTTTATGTCTGCTGACAGATTTATTCAGCTTTTTATGAGCCTGAGCTCAGTTATTGCTGCAGTGGTACAATGAACAAACTGGCCTCTTGAGAGGATGATTAGATGATTTTTTCCTCCTCCACCCAGCTGACTTTCAGCAGGATGGCTCCTCCTTGTCAGCCTGGTCCTGCTCAAGGTTTCTCCCTGTTAAAAGGGAGTTTTTCCTGCCACTGTGCTTACCTGGGGGGGTCAGGCTCTGGCTTTCTGCCTCTGGAAAGCACCTAGAGACAACTTTTATTGTAAAAGGTGCTAGAGAAATAAAATCTCTCTCACCCAAACCTCGCGCGCCAGTTCTACAACAACCACCTACAACACCTCCGACCTTCCGAGGAGCTCGCATGCAAGAACAATTCCACTTCTGCAAGTTCAGACAAACCAGAGTGAATACTGTTAGCACTGATTCAGTGTATCATCACACACACACACACACACACACAGTCGAGCAACACAACATTTCCAGAGCCTTTAAATTTAAATTCACAATTAAGAGTAGACAACTAAGATCATAGATGCTATCAAAACTCAAAGATAAAACACGATTTTAAGAGATTAGTCAACAAAACCATGTGAGCTTAACAAGTTTGTCCATTTTCACGCCTTCCATTTCTCCCTTTCCACAAAAGGCACACAGCATCCCAGCAAACGGTGCCCAGCAAACACCTAAAGCGCCTGCAAACTCCTGCAGGGAGCGAAAAAGCGCAGTTAGATATCAAAGCAGGACGGATGCACTGCTGCTACCCATCTGACAGGGGAAGAGAGGCACTGGGAGAGCCGCTGCACCGTCTGGGGGAAGGGAGGGATGCTGTCGCACACAAAGGCCCACATGTCCAATTTTGGGATAAGAAATTAGAGGGTAGAGCAGGAGCCAGCTTGCTGCTCAGCTCTGGGCTTTGCAGACATGTGGTAATAATCTGAAGCAGCTCCCCTTTTCATGCAGGGAGCAGTCGTGCAGCACGAGAGCCTGGCTGCAAACGCAGGAGCCAACTTCCTGCTGCTGCAGGAACAAAAGCGGAGAAAGGGACAAGATCAGAGGCATCCGTCAGCAGCAACCGTTTCCATTCAAACCTTTACTTCCGCCGGGGGAAAATCCGCCAGAATAGTCTGGACGGACAAACCAGAGAAACCACAAAAAATCTATCAGTTAGCACCAGCACAAAGCAAAAGATTCATGAAAACTTTCCTGCACTTCTCATAACTCCAAGCTTTCTAGGCCGGGGGAACCGTGATTCCCCCTTAAAAATTCTACCGTCTGAACTGACAAGAGGCGTTCTGGCAGCTCCAGGCGAGCACGTGGTGAAGCCCAGTCATCCCTGTGTTCACCACCAGCAAGTGGAGTAATGGACTTTTCCCATGATCGAAAATAGAAGATTCCAGCGTTGTGAAAGGTCGGTTTTGACAGTTTTCCATCTGCTCTGCAGCCATAGTTGGACACAAACTGGTCGGGAGAGGCCGATAACCTCCTGCTGCTGGTCACATTCCAGATTACACTTTCTGATTCTAGAGGCGCAACGCTTCAGTCAGGCTTAAAGCGCACGTCAGGGTGCATGTGGAAAGCCAGGTCGGTGGGAATGTCCTCATCAAATCTGAACTGCTCTCATTCTGAACAATTGATCACGTGCACAGCATGAATGAAGCAGCTGCTCGCTGAACTATTCACGTACTGTAAATGAGCCAACTGCAGAGTGTGTGTGTGTGTGTGTGTGTGTGTGTGTGTGTGTGTGTGTCAGTGCTGACAGAGGGAGTGCACTGAAGGCTTGTGCGTGCCCATGTGGAGGAGGCTTTGGGTTATATTTAGCAAGGTGGCCCATCAAAATGGCTGAAGTTAACCCTTCAACCGTCAGATCCGACTGGGAGAGCTTTCAGAATTCCCTGTGTGGATCCTCCGGAAGGCTGAGAAGAAGCTGGTTTCTCTCCTGAGCTTCAGATCAATCCTCCAAACTTATTCTGCCTGGATGTGGAACAACAACAGCTCACGTCTCTTTTGTTTAAACACTGTCTGCGCGACAAGCTGCTTCAAGCTGAATGCTAATGCCCCCCACGCTAAAATACACACCACTGTGTACACACACACACACACACACACACACACACACACACACACACACACTTCTTCAGCTTGACAGAGACAATGGCAGATGTTTATCTCAGTGTCTCTACATTTGAAATCTCCACCCTCTAAATGACCGTTTATACGACTTTCTGCCCTCCACATGACAATAACTGTGTTTGGGGGCATTTAGGGGCTGTTTTGGGGGGAATAAGTGTTTTGGATTCACGTTCACTCTGTTATTGGCTTCTCAGCTCACAGCAGTTTCAGTCCCCTTGTTTCAATTAAAGGATTATTTTAATCAGCACGTTGTAGAGTCCCTGTTGGTTGCAGTTCTACGTAGGGAAGGAAAGGGAAAGGCAGCGCTAACATATTTAGCACAAAGCTGACGTCATTTCATGAGCTGGAGAGCAAACACCTCGAAGAGGCTTATGGTGGTGAAACTGGTGATGTAGACCAGATCTAAACCAGCTGATCTGGTCTACCTAGGTGGACTGAGGTTGGTCAGGAGGCCAAGTCGAAAATAACATTGGACCTGCCATCAGATCACACTTCCAAAGTCAAAATCCAGGATAAGGTGCTTGTTGGCTAACTGTGCATCTGTGAGGGCGGAACAGGACGTACAGCCAAATAGACAAGGTCTGAAACCACATCCTGCCTGGACTAAAAAGAGGTCCATCCGTTAAACATTAAAATACAGGCCCGAGCATTTGAATGCTATATAACACACGTAAAGGAAACAAAAGAAAACAGCTGATGCAACTGAGTAATAAACTTTCACCGGTTTTCACACAATCAGTGAAAAAAGACACTTGATATGTTGTTTTTCTGCCTTCAAATGACGCAAAACAAGAGGAAAGGACCCGGAAAAGCTGACATCTGAACTCACCTCGACTCTTCTGAAGCACAAAACTGAGACAAACTGACAATGTGCCGAGAAGGACGATAATAAGATCCAGCGAGACAAGCCGAGGACTCCGCCAGGCTTGTTTACTAGCTCTCCAGCTGGTCCGGGTGTCCTTGGTGAATAACGGGACCAGAAAGACAAAGTGGCCCACAGCAACGACCTCAGCTGTAACCGAAAACACCGTCACTGCCACGGCGACGAAGGTGGCATCAGCATCATCTACAGGGTGGTTCTGCTCTGACAGGTTACCTGTGACTCATGAGTCAACGAGGGGGAAACGGGTCACTTCCTGATGAAGGTCGAGGTCTCAGCGGTCCGGTAGCAAAGGCTCCATAACAATGAATCAAACCCTGGATGTGTTTTGGTGTAATTATTGATTAGAACTTATCGGTGGAAGCACCGTGAGCAGATGTAGTTGTGTTAAACAGAATCGCCAGTAGGGGGCGACCCTCGATTGAAAAATGAATGAAATAAATTGTAAAACTGGACATGATAAAAATGAAAAAAAAGATCTCCGAGCAGAGAAAGCCGACCCAGATCATCTTCAGGAAAAGGCAGAAGTGCAAAGAGTGGAAAAGAGAAAGGAAATTACTGCCGAGATGAAAGAAAAGAACAACGCAAAGAGCCAGAAGAAGGAAGTTTGAGCCAGGAGCCAAGAAGAAAGCTATGGAACACCAGTTTAAAAAGAACCAAGTGTCCCCTCAGAGGCCAGCATCACTGTCATGGTTAACGGAGCCAAAGGTTCCCTTCAGAGGACAGTTAGACCCAAAGCTGCGACGTGCGCCTCCAGTTTTCAGATAGAACATCGTTAGTCAGTGAAGACTCCGTCACCTTCATTTCAAATGTATCAAAAGACAACAGCAGATTCCCATCCTAACCATTGTTCCCAGTCTGGCCCTCCCAGCGGTGTCCCTGTGTTTGTTTTTCCGCCGCGGCCGAAGAGCAGACACGACATCTGGTCCCAGATTAGACCGGCGTGCTTAAGGCAGGTTTAAGTCTCCGGTGGCCTGGAACACTGGACACTTCCAGACTCAGCCAATTAAGGCGGCTAAGTTTGATCTCCACGCTTACTGTACGAACCCACGAACACCAGTAAGGCCAGTGAGGGAGAGAAACACTGGCTTACGTAATTAGCCTCTCACTGGTTGATGTTTGGGTTCCTTCTCTGGGAAACTCAGCAATATGCAGTTTTCCATAATCATATTCTTGGGAGTATTATAGGATTAGGAGTAATACTCCTGATCAGGCACAGAGACGCAGCATAAAAACTGTTTGTCTGCCTGTTTTTGAGGTTTTTGTTTTCCCCAACCGGAGACAAAGCTCATGAGGTCATTTATGTGATTTACGTACTTCTAAAGCTTCTTTCTCACAGATCCAGCTGGTCTCTCCGGATCATCCATACCTCCATTTTCTCAGATACAGGAAGAAATGTCTCATACACATGTGACATGTTGGTCCACAGAGGTCAAACTGCATTCAAGTATACGTTTGAGGGCTTTAACGCACACCGTTGAATGTCTGCTGGGCTGTTTGTGTCTCCAAATATCACGTAAATATCACAATTTCATCACGCTGAAGACTCCAGCCTACATTAAAAACAAATCATGAGATCTTTTCACGGGTGTTTATCACATTTTCCGGTAATAAAGCTGCAGGTCGGGCAGGCTGGAGGAGCTTTTCTGGCTGCAAAATGGGAAAAAAAAGTTCTTCTTAAATAAAGAGTTGCATCCCTGCCTGGAGAGCCCGTCAGATCCGTGGCCCCTCAGACTCAGAGGCCCCTGTCTCCAGCTGGGGTGACTGCTCAGATCAATTGCCAAGCGCAGATATGAACTTTAAAGCGCAGGAAACGCATCAAAACAAAGATCTGCAGGTTCAAAGTCAGCCAAAGACCCAAACCCCCACCCAGATGTGGAGAGGAAAAGCTCGATCGGTGGGTAACTCGGAGAACTGTTACTTACTGAGTCGTAGTCGGAGACCGAGCCAGCTCCTTGGTGGAGATTTGTGAAGAACTGAATTCATGGTCCACTTGTTTGGCACCATTTAGACATCCGAGCCTGTTCGGTCGAATCTCCGGCTCCACTCGGGTCGGTCTCTCTCTCACACACATACATAAACACACACACACACACGCACGCACGCGCACACAAACAACCCCGGGTTCAAACGCTCATTCGGTTCCCATGTCTGCTGTCGTCCCCTCAGCCTGGAGGATCTGGTCGGTGTCGAGCACAAAGCTGCGGCTCACATCGCGGAGAACGCTGGGAAAACCGAAGCAAAGCCCATCCGCAGAGAGAGAGGTCCACACGGGTTAATAAGCACCGACGCTCCGCTGGGAGCCGGACGCCTTGTTAAGCTCTAAATGACCTGTTGCTGCCGGGAAGGAAAATGCCCTCGACGAGCGAGCGACAATGTTTGCTGCTGGAGCTCGGTCTTTGCGCCGCTCAGAGGCGTTTAGAAGCCACGGTCCTCCTTCTGGTGACTGTCCGGGCGTGTTGCTGGAGCGGAACTCCTCTGGTGGGTCGTTTGGTGCCGCGGTCGCGCACGGATAGTCGGCTCTGCTTCATTCATTCACGGCTCGAGCCACAAAGACGCGGCGCACTTTATCTGTGCAGTGATCCGGAGGGGCCGCTAGGGGGCGCCAGCGCACACTGAGGCAGTAATACCTGATGAGGTCAGAGGTCCCTGCAGCCTTCAGGTGGCTCAAGGATCTTTTAAGAATAGAAACAGAAAACTTTATAAAATTAGAAATTTAGGGTTCTGTATCAATGTTGCTTTTACAGTATTTTAAAAAAATACTTGGTAGCAGACATTATTATCTAAAAACGTACTGCCTTAATGTATGGAATGTAAATTATACAGACATCCAGTGTTTAAAATACCTATATCTAAATAACACAGATCTGTGCATGTCTGGTTTCATGTGTTGTTGATAATTTTCTGGATTATTGACAATGTTCGGTTTAATAAAAGTGTATATAACAACAAGACTAGAATGTAAAAATATTTTATTTATCCTGAAATGTTTGAGAAAATGGAAGCAGACGAGGTCTCCGTTTTTCCCTCTTGAGTTACCACAGTGACAATCCAGAATCCTTTCATTTTGTAGAGGGAAGTAATCCATTTCTCCAGACTGAATTGTTTGGGATGACTTGGTTCCCCTCTGCTGCGCTGGTTCTTTTTGTAGGATGATTGTGGGAAAACATCTGAGCTGACAAAGCCAAAACAATGACTCTGCCAAAACATGGCTGCGTTGTTTGTCTGCTTCTCTCAATGAAAAGGCGGGGAACGGCGAACAAAGAGAGGCAAGAGGGCAACGCGGGGACGGTGAAACGGCTCACATGACAAACGCTTTGACCGGGACGGTGGCTCTACGCCTGCATCCAACCTGCACTCAGGTAAACTTGATGTCACTCAGCATGCAGTGAATCAAAAATTACTCCGTTAAAAATGGAACTGAACTGGAAGGATAATAAAAGATGAAGTTACTTTGTCGGGTTTTATTCCAGGTTTCCTCTCTGGACGTCTCCACGTCACAAAATGACATTTGCTGCCCTCTAGCGGCCAAAGAAGATAGCACGGTGGACAAAAAGTAGAACATTTGATCTTTTATCTTCCTCAAAAGACCCGTGTAAGAAACTGTAAACATTTATACATGTATAAAATGTCATCAATGACCTGCACACTGTGGTGCACTGTTATATTCTTTTAACATAAATGTACAACAATGCAGAGCAACACAGCAAAGAACCATTTCGCTGTCAGAACAATACTGAAAAACGGTCTCACATTTGTCACTTTTGAGTGTGCGTCCCCTCAATTAGCTCAGCCCATGTTTTAAAATGCTGAAGATGAGTGAGGTAACCAGCGCCACCAAAAGCACGTGCTGTTAAATGCATCGAAAGCTACAAGGATATCAAACCACACAGCTGTGAAAGTTTGAAAAGCACAAGAAAACGTGAAGTCTGCACTGAAGACGTTTCTCATTTATTATCTGTTAAGATCTTCCATCTTCAGTTGAAGCTTCGGAGCACCACAAACAAAGAAAGAGCAGCCAAACAAGAGGTTAAAAGAGAATTCTAACATTACTGGTCCATGTGACAGAAAACACAGAAATGCTTCACAGCGTACACCAAACGTGCTGTAGGAACAGCAGGTAGTGAGATCGCCCGGATGGAATAGAGCAACAGGAAGCTTCCTGCTGAGGCCTTTCTCACATTCACAATCATCCTGAAGGCTCCAAGAGAGCCCTGGAAGAGCACGTGGCTGCGAGTGGATGAGTCGATGACGCATACTTGAAAAAAAATACAAATACTGAAGAGTCATTTTCATACAAAAGGAACAGGATATCTTTAAAGTAGAGATGTGAGGAGGTGACGTATGCCAGCACATCCAGGAGATGGAGAGGCGTTCAGCTCTGTTGGGCACCTACAGAGTGTGTTACTCCACCCACAGCTCTGATGTGCTCTCCTGCCGTGTGCTACATCTGAGAATGGTCAAATGTGGGGAAACTCCTGACTGTCCAGAGATCTTCCAGGGTGCATGTGTGAAGGAGCTTTGAGGCACCTGCTGAACGTGAAAATAAACCGTTGCTGGTGCGCCAATAGACACCAGCCATGAAATGAGAAGGCCAACAACCTGACAACATGTAGAAAAGCTCAGTGCGGCACCACATGACTGGATCTTGTCAGTCCCTTGAAAATCCGCAGCTTTCCTGCCCCGCTGAGGTCAAAACTGTAGTCTGTGGTCACGTACGGTGTCTCTCCATCAAACCCAGGCTGAAAGAGAGACATCTTTCACTTCCTGGCCTAAAGAAAACAAAATACGTCACAAATGTCTGCATTCTGACCTGTGATGTGAGGATGCAGGAAGGCAGTGAAATCGCTCCCAGGAGGAGACAGTTGACGTTACGGAGGATGGAGGGATCTACAGGCGTCAGCAGGAAGTAAAGGCCTCGCTCCTTGTCAATGCCTCGGAGCACACCTGGAATACATTTATAACCATCAGTTTCGTGGGTGTGCATCTCCACAATACAGTAAAATCTTTTCTCAGGTGCAAACAGTATCACTGAAATCAAATGTGTGTGGGGCTAACCAGATTTTCACCCAAAAACTCTGACTAAAACATTCTGTCAAAGTATTGCACTGCCAAATTACACTCATAACTCATAAATACGATTATGTACGCTCAAGAAAGGGCTCAGATAGTCGTTTCAGAGCAATACGTGAATACAACCACAAGGTGTCAGCATTGAGACAGGTGCCAGATTCATTATGCCGTTGATACGCGTCTACATACCAAAGCCCACGCACGGGCAGATGGGTGCCTGTGACAGCAGGACCGGACCCCCTTTGGTGTTGTTTACCTTCTCTGCCAGGCAGCAGAGTCCCACCAGGCTGCCATTGGCAGCATAAAACATGTGGCTGGGGGCAACTTCACAGTGGACCACGCCTAATGCCACTGCTGTGTTGGGCACCTACAGAGCAAACAGAGCACTGTTATTCACCTGTTAGTCCAGCATCATAAACATCCAATTCAGTAAAGTTGTCATTTTTGATTGCAGTATTCACACGTTTTGGCCCCAATTTTACAACACATTCATTCAAAAAATGCAAAAAGAGGCCCTCCATCTCAGAATGCCCTTCTGTCTTGTGGATTTTCCTACTAGCACGTACCTGGTATGGCGTAAGGCTGTGGAGAGGTCTAACTGGTCCCAGGTCTGCAGACTGGAGCTGACTCAGGTAGGCCAGCAACGACAGCTCTCTGTGCTCGTTGCTGCGCTGGTGTTTCCTGTCACAACACCACGCAAAAATCAAGACTTTGATGATGGACTATTGACGGCCTCACACAGGCTGTAGCACTCACGATGTTCCCTGCCGTGCAACACCCTGGAACTCTGACTGGACAGAAAGGTGGGTGTAGCTCCTGGGGGGGCTGTGGTGATCTGTAAACTCATCCAAGGCCGTCTGCGTGGGTGGGTGAGTCTGGTAACCTTGTGCCGTCCTCAGAAACTCTGGCGTGAGGGCATGAGACTGGGCCACCCCGCTGTGGTCCAGCTGCACCACATGTGAAACTGGGAAAAAGCGGATCATGTCCACCAGCAGCTGAAATCCAAACCCTGTGGATGAGCCGAGCAACAGCGCTTACGTCTCCGTTTCAATCTGACATTATTTAATGACGTTTGTCGTTTTCTTTCACTGGCTGTGACTGGAGCTGACCTTTGACCCAGCCCATAGTGTTGATGATAACAGGAGTCTCTCTGCTCTGGGAACGCCTTCGCCACAAAAACTTCAAGGATTCCAGATAGCGGTCCATATCTGGCTCACAGGAAGGCTGACCGTAGTAGATCATGTGCTCTGGTGTCCGCTGATGTGTGAAAGGAGGACCTGAAACATAATAAATCAAAAGTCTGTCTTGTGAAATATAAAACAGGAAAAGCTGTAAAGATGGATATTCAAAAGATGAAAGACTCCACAGTTGATAAAAACACCACGAAACCCTAAAGTATCTGGATTAGATTTTTTTTTTATTTTCTTTAAAGAAAATATTCATTTAATTAATTCGCTACGAAATTCCTTCTAAGTTGCAGAAGAGTTATTTTGGATGAGCCATGAACTTGCTGAGGATTCAGGCTGTGGGATTTGCTCTGTTTTGAGTTGACCTGTAATAAAGAAAAGAAATAAAACATACCCAGAATTGGGTCTTTGACAGTTGACAAAGACAGGCAACCAGCAGGGGTGAACTCCGTTTGACCAAGGTCGCCTTCCAAATAATCAACACTGGTGGTGCTGAAAACACAGCCGCACAAATATCAACACTGACTTGTTCACAGGGAATTCAACGGTAACATGAAATCAAATGTAAAATATAAATATTACATATGATAGACAATATTTACAAAGAAAACTTACTGATTTAGTATAGTATTGATGAGGGTGCGGATAAATGTGGACTTGCCCACATTCCTGGTACCACAAACAAAAACGACAGCACAACCATCCATCTCCCCTAAAAATAAAACATTCATTTAGTTTCCACTATGTTTTTTAGGTGAAGCTCAGAGTTAACTGTCCAACCTAATGTCAAGATCCAAGCCAAGCTGGGCTATGATATGACCTCCCTCCATATGTACAGCTGCTGCCCCTCATTCTGGTGCAGCAATGTGGGTGTGACTCGAGCGTCCACGACGCTTACCTCTGCAGGCACTGACCAACACGTTGAGAGCGTCTCGGTAGCTCTCCGACATGCTGAGACCCTCAACACTGCTGACGAGTGGAATCACTCCCAAACCATTGAGTGGAGTGTCAAAAACCGCCGACATGAGTTCACTCTAAACAGAAGGGAGAGGACGTTACCTGTATGTGACCTCTGGGAATGGTCTCACGACCTTACGATTATATTTACTGTGATAAAGCCTACCACTGGAGGGCTGAACAATTCACTGAGATCAGGGAAGCTGGACAGAAACCGCGTCAGCTGAGTCTCCATGGGCTCCAGTAAGATGATCGATGAGGTTGGCGTCATCTGTTTTAGTAATTTCTTTCGTGATGCTGGGAAAAGTACAGTGAAGACGGCGAGACAGAATTCAGTCAACAACAAACACATGGGCTGAATAATAACAACATTCCAGCGAGCAGGATTTTGTATCTTGAAAAACTTAACAAAAATTCTGAACATGTGGTAGAAGATTCTAAAATGAAATAAATCTGAATCATTCACCTGTAGGCAGGTATTTCTCAAGGATGCGCGCAGCCGCCATTAGCGGATCTCTGTTGTGACCTAATGTTTCCAATGTCCTGACCGTCAGCGGACAATGTGAGGCTGGTGAGAAGAGTGGATAGGACTCTTGGCCCTCTTCTATGGTGAACCCCATCACTTCTACTCGACCATATAAACAAGTCAAAAAGCATTTCCCACGGAAACACAGGGTCTAAAGGAGAATCACAGGAACAGAGTGAAAGAAATTGATTGATGGTTTAGTAACTGTCAGACCATTACCAAAAAAAAACCTAAATTGTACCTGATCTTTCTGCATGACGAGAACGGCGTGGTTTTTCTGATCATCTCTCTCTGCACAGTGGTGAAGAGATTCTCCCTCTAGTCTGCCCGACCGTATCTCTTCAGGGGCACTTGACGTTTCCATTTTGTTAAATTTAACAGACTGGGAATACTCCCTCCATTCCTCCATATCATCTGATCCGCTTTCCACTGCAAACACTGAGTTTCCATTGGTCTGAGACTGGGGTTTCTTTGGTTCATTCTGATGAGAGTTTTTCTTAGACTCAACGGCTGATTTCGCCTTATTCTTCAAACGCTTGACACTGGGTTTTTTCTTCACAGATATTTGGTGCTCCTTGATCATCCTGATCATTACAGGAGTAGAGTTAACCTCAGATGATGTGACGGGGATCCTTCCACGCTTTCCCTTGATGTCCTTCCATTTCTGAGACTTGGTATGTTCCTTAACTGGAGCGTTTTTCTTTACCTTCATGACTGAACGATTTATACATGTGGGTGCCAGCAAAAATCAGTGACCTGCAAAGGATAATGTGCAGTATGTATTCAAATAATGCACAGCTCTATTAGCATCTTGCTCAACGTATAGTTTTATTGTTCACATAGGAGCGCAAATTATGTCCACAATAAAACTATAGTTGAATTTCAAAGAAACAGATTAGGAGGGCAGTTGTAGAAATGACTAACGATAATATGTACTAGTGAACGATTAATATTTTCAAAACATATCACACGCATTTATTTAGAATACTTCGATAACAGTTGCAGGCTATGCCAATTCCAAACCAACACACTCTTAATTTTTTTTTTTCGTTTTCTAAGTGGTAAGTTATAACAGCACAATATAAAAAAAATAAAAGAGACCAAATGTAAAACATTGCTGAAACAAAAACGTAGCGCAAATCTTGATTGTAGTGTGAAGTTACGAGTGCTAACGTAGGCTAACACAGCACTGGAAAAACAGCAGCAGGCAAACTATGTTGCGTTCTATAAAACTTACCCGCGTTTATGCGTAAGTGATACAAAGCTGTAGAGATTATTTTTCAGGTAACATAAATAAAATATTCTAAAGTTAATCCATTAAACTAGCCAACACTTACAATAACAGTGCTAACGGGTTAGCTAACATGTGTGAGTCACAAACAGGTGCCACTTCTAAGTGGTCAACTATAATCTTTCTCGGAGTTTTTTAAACTGATAGAATTGTCACGCAAACTACTAAAACTATTTTATGAGACCACAAAATAATATTTCGATTATTGTATTAAGCAAAATATGTATGTATTAGGATATTCTTACAGAACATATATTGTCGTTTTGTTTTTTGATACGCGCTGACGTCTTAATATGGACAATATAGATTTATACCGGAGTTCTTTTACGTCATATCCTGTTCCTTTTTCTGTTTTAGGGGCCTACAAGAAACGAAAAGAAGGTAAACGCAGCACCTTTGCTATGTTTGTTAAATGTTTTACAGGACAACTTGAGCGTTTACGGCTCCTCATATGTAGGAATTGACGATCGATTTCGTGGATATGAACCTCAAATTACAGCCGTTGGTTGCGTATACCTGTCGCGCTAAGGGACTGTCCTAAAATATGCGCTAGGAAATAAGCGTCGAGCTGCTAGGTAGCTCAGATGCAAGATAGAAATCGTATTAAGCTGTCAAAGTGCAACCATCATGCATAAATATGGAGGATTTTATTTTACCTATTAACAGTGGTGTTAGTCGGAAACAAAACGATGTTGCTCCAAAACTTTGCTCTGAAAGTTGATGACTTTCAGGTGATGATGATGATGATGATTATTATTATTGTTGTTGTTATTATATTTAATAACTGAGTTGTCAATGCTGAATTGGCTGGTTTTCTCTGTCCTGCAGCAGTGGAACAGCGATGCCTGCTTCAGAGAGCAGCCATGCACTACGTGTAATGTCCTGTCTGAACCAGCAGAGGGCAGTAGGGAAGTTTTGTGACGCTGCATTGAATCTAGGAAGTGGAATGGTCTTCTTGGCCCATAGAAACATTTTGGCCTGTTTTAGTGATCTGTTCCAACAGTCTGCTGCATCTGCCACTGCACCATGCACAGAGTTCTGCCTCCAGGAGTGCCCTGAAGATGGCCTGGAGTTGCTCCTAAACTTTGTGTACACTGGAGAGCTCAAGTTGGACAACCACAACCTCCACAATGTGCAGCATGCAGCATCCAGTCTTTGTGTAGAGGAAGTGCTCCGACTCTGTCAGCAATTCAAGGCAACCTCTGAGGATCCTGCCCCTCAGAAACGCAAAAGGGGAAGACCAAGAAAGCCCGCATCAGATTCAAAACCTCTTTGTTCTGTCAAAGAAGAAAAAGAAAATGCGACCAAAGTCACAGATGCTGATGCCACCATGGTGGGTCATAGCATGGCCTCCAGCAGCACCACCACTACCCGCTCTGGCCGCATCGTGAAAGGCCCGAGACGGCTGATGCCTGAGGAAAATCCATTAATTGATTTCACAATTCCTGATATATCCAGCAAGAGGCCTCCACATATTCCCACAGAGCCAAAGCCTGGAGAGCCTGTTGTGGACAATTCAGATCAACCAACTGGTGAAACCGAGGTAGGATGTAGGATGTATAATTCAGGATACGGTTTATGAAATTTCCTCTGTTTGCAGGTAAGTGAGCTGCAGATCGAAGCGAATGATGTTGAGGAAACAGCAGAAGAAGAAGACGATGAAGATGCTGTGGAGAGGTTTGAGCCAGTCACTGAAGAAACGGATGAAGATTATGTGCCCGCTGAAGAGCTGAGCAGCTTGTCCGCATCTGTGCCGTCGGCATGGACGCGCAGAGCTCAGCTGAAAACGGACAAATCTGAGAAGAGCAAAGCTGTGGAAGGCGAGTCCAAGAAGGATTCTGTGCAGTGTCCCATCTGTGACAAGTCCTTCAAGAGCAAATATTACCTCAAAGTCCACAACAGGTACAAACAGGTTGAAGCTGAAGCAATCAAACTGTGACTGTATGCCTGAAGGTTACTGCCCGGTAAAAAAGATTGTTTAGATTGAATTGTTTTTTTTATTCATCTGAAAATGACAGACGTCACACAGGAGAACGGCCCTTTGGTTGCCTTAAATGTGGGAAGAGGTACTTCCGGAAGGAAAATCTGCTGGTCCATGAGTTCAGAGACTGTGCCAGAGTTCAGGTGAGTAAACAAACAGCCGCCTGTCTCCAGTGTTTACTCAGGTTCACTTAATAACCTCAATCCGTGTGTGTGCCTGACCTTTCCAACGCAGAAGTACACCTGTGTTACCTGCTCGGCCACATTTAACGGGAAAGAAGAGCTGCGGCTGCACGTTGTCTCTCACACTGGAGACATGCCCCACAAGGTTCAGCCTCTCCACCCGATCACACAACAGCACACAAGGAATGACCCCAAACTTCCAAAATCACTTCACAAGTGGCGATTTAACTTCTCTCATGTTGACACACTGACATTTTTTGCAGTGTTCCATTTGTCCTGAGCAATTTATGCGTAAGAAAAGTTTGACTCTGCACATGATGAAGGCTCACGGTCACCCCAAACCACATGCAGTGAGTCCTTTACTGTTACTGACAGTTGGAACGCGTTCCTTTAGTAAGTATGCGATGTGTGCGGTTGCTGAAATGTTCTACAGTGTCCCGAGTGTCCTAAAACCTTCTTGACTCGCACGGAGCTGCGTGTGCACGAGGCTGCCAAACATCGAGGAGAAAAGCCGTTTGTCTGTGAGGAGTGCGGCCATCGAGCGTCGAGTCGAAACGGCCTGCAGATGCACATCAAAGCAATCCACAGGTGCTTTGACCCGTGGGTCCCCGCCATGTTCTCCCTGCGGCTCCACCACGCATCGCCAGTTCCACACAGACCGCAGAAGCTGCACAGACTGTTTTTGTTTCTGTCCCCAGAAACGAGCGGCCTTTTGTGTGCAGCTTGTGTGGCCACGCGTTCTCCCAGAAAAACAACTTAAACATACACCTGCGCATCCACAGCGGCGAGAGACCATATCAGTGTCATCTCTGCGGAAAGACCTTCCGGACACAAGGTACCAGCTGCCCAGCACGCCTGCCAAAAGAGAGGAGGTGGTGTCGTAAATGCATTTCAGCACGCCTCTTCGTCTCTTCAAAAACAGCCAGTCTAGATAAACACAGCCGGACACACACCGGCGAGCGTCCGTTTGCCTGTGAAGTTTGTGAGCAGCGCTTCACGGAAAAAGGTGCCCTCGTTCGCCACAAGGCCAGCAAGCACGAGGAAGGCCGTCCCCACTGTTGCCACATATGCAACAAAACGTTCAAAGGTTCCCGCTGTCCTGATTTCGGTTGTCTCCTCGTGACTTTTAACTTTGGTAGTCACGACTCTGCCTGTGTGTCTGCAGCCAGGGAGCAACTGCGTGTGCATGTGCGTCGACACAAAGGCATGAGGAAGTTTCAGTGTTCAGACTGCGGCTACAAATTCACCCGGCAGGTAAGGATCCACTTTTAATCACTAAATCTGGGCGTGTTATCGGGGAGCAGTGCTGATATTTTGGAGAGTTTGACTCTCGCTGGTGCTGCATGTGTGTTTTCATTCCCAGGCTCACCTGCGGCGGCACGTTCAAGTTCACAAACGCACCGAGAACTACAATCCCCGACAGAGGAAACTGAGGAACGTTATTGTGCAGGAAGTGGACATGAATCCCTCAGGCCGTGAACATCCTGAAGATGCGGATGCCTCAATGACCTCAGAGGACCGAGGTTACGTCACAGGGAGCAGCAAAGAGTCCACAAACCCGGAGCCCAGCAGCGATGGGGGCCTTCAGCCTGGTTGCATGACTGATGGAACCGATTCCAGGCACATGGTGACGGAGGTGGGGACCAGCCAGGACCTCAGAGAAGATGTGGCAGCAGGAGGTTTCTCTGCGTCAGAGGTGCTGCAGCAGACACAGCTGGTCGACTCGTATGGGTCATCCGTGCAGGAAATGGTTCCGAGCATATCAGAGAGCAAGACCTGAGGACCGGAGGGCAGAAGTGGCTCTGCACCAGTGTGAGGACACTTTCTCAGAGAAGATCCGAGTGATCAAATGGCTGAGTTTGTAGAAAAGAACAGCATTTTATGTGTGTTTAAAATCAAAACATGTAAATGAAGTAAAAGTGAATATTCAGTCTACTGTGTTTTTATTTTTTACACATAAAATTCAACAAAAAGTAA
Source organism: Pao palembangensis (assembly GCA_015343265.1). Taxonomy (NCBI): domain Eukaryota; kingdom Metazoa; phylum Chordata; class Actinopteri; order Tetraodontiformes; family Tetraodontidae; genus Pao; species Pao palembangensis. The sequence goes on along the minus strand of CM027090.1, from coordinate 658,163 downwards.
AAATTATATATCTGGCGTTAGGGTGTAGTAACATTTTCCAGCCATCGGGTGGCGCTTGCACATTGATAGTATGGGTATACGCCAATCTGGTGATTTCCTGTCAAAATTGTCTGCAGTACTTAAAGTATCAATCAATATTTACGGTAAAAAAAAAAAAGACATTTTTCAAATTTGTGTTTATTTGTGGGAATTTCATTTAGACCTTGCATGCAATCGGGAATATTTTAGCAAGCATGAAAAATACCAGAATAAAACCGCAATGCAAATGCTGACAGCAATCGCAAATTATACATTTTATAAACTATGACCATAATATTCAAGAACAAACTTAACCATTGCAGCAAACTAAAGCTGCAACAGAAAACTGACAGAGATGAAATATATGTGAAAATATCCTGCTTTAAGTGGACTAATGCTGTTAAAAATATATCTGAATTTAAAGCCCAGCCACAGTTATAATCAATTATTCTTAAGTAAACTTATCAAATTGTGATTAGACACAGCAGGAAGCAGTCTATGAATAACCACATCAAACACGGTAGCTATTTTCAACTGTCACAGAAACATTCAACCAAAAGCTTGTAAAAATTAACGTAAAAAAAAGTACATCTGAGCAAAATGAGATTGTTTTTTACTTCCAGTTGCGACTGACACTAGACACGTTCTTCAAAAATGTTCTGGCTTTGCAGCTGAACGACTACAGCACACACATCTATAAATAAACATTCAAAAATATCTGTAAATATACATTAATTCATGCACATTTGACTGGGGCATGAGAGGCTGGTTTCAGGATTGTTTACCAAAAAATACAATGAATATTTTCCTGTCAAATAGGTTTTTTTCTTCACATTCCGAGAGTAAACGCGTGTCATGGTGCTGCAGTGGTTCTTTACCCCGGCAGTGAACTGACTCACCGAGTTCGCCCACAGTCTGAGCAACCCAGAGATGAGCGCATGATGAGTGAACGCGTTATGTTCCCAGGAGCCGTTCTTTTAAGGCGCTGCTGTGTGGAGCAACCATCTACAGCAACAGAGAATCACACAAGTAAAGTTTAGTGATGACAGATGTTTACTCAGACGAAAGGGCCCAGTTCTGCATCCGTGACTCAGCACATTTTCAATCTAAACAGCTGACTCTGAAGCTGTAGCTTTACTGGGACGTCCACGGCAGAGGGAATAATGATAATAATGATAGTTAAATACAACTCTTTCTCCTTAATTATCATTAAAGCAGCAAACCAAGATTGTCTTTTCTTTCCTTCACTGAAACTTTAACCACTAAACACTTGAGATTCGGGGTAGGTAGCTTGTTGTTTAGATTCAGATTTAGCCTTAGGTTTGTGAATTCAACACAAATTAGCATAAAGGCTAACAGAGCTATTAACACAAAACAATCGAGGCAGATTTTTCACATGGAAGCACTAGAGAAAATGTCCATTTTAGTTTTACACCACATGATCTCACTTTTTCTGTAGATTGTGTAAAGCGTCATGTTACTCCAACATGTTTTTGTTTTTTTTTTCCTGGCTGAAATGAGCTGTCAGCATCACAGGAGCGTAAGGATGCCTGTAGAATAATGTCAGAGGCATGTAAACAACACCTAAACCTTGTCAAAGATTCATCTCCAACCTTCTCGCTTTGGGATTAGCCTTTCAGAACCTGTGCAAACCAGCTACGATCAAAGCTGGGTTGATAATCTCCTCCACCCGTCAAAGGAGGACGAGAGGTGGCTGCATCCAGTTCCACGTCAGCGACCTGGAACCGCACAGCGAGACCCGGCGAAGGTCTCAGAGCGAGACAGCGCAAGGCTCCGCCCACGTCAGTCTTAACTACAGCATGGTGATGAGGTAAACTACACAGAACACAAGAAACAAACATGGAGGGCCAGACTCAGTGTGCTGGGTTCACGTCCTGGTTCTGGTTGAGATTATTGTTGAGGTTGTGGAGCGCCTGTAGACGCTGGTGTCGGTGCAGGTGGATGGCGTTCGACTCTGGAAGGTCAGCAGGTTCGAACGAGCTGGAGACCAGAGGCATGAACTGCCGGAAGATGCTGACGCTGCCGTGCCAGAAGGTCGGCTGAGGGAGGCGTCCAGCCAGAGTCCACCTGCGTACGGACGGGTCGTAGGCTTCCACCACGTCCGACAGCTCAAACGTGTTGTCGTAACCACCGGAGACGTACAGTTTACCGCCCAGCACCGCCACACTGCCGCCAACATGGACCTGGTAACACAAACCAATGATCTACTGCACTTAGACCGTATGGTACTGTATTTTCCAGACTATAAGTCGCACTTTTTGTCATAGTTTCTCTGGTCCTGCGACTTATACTCAGGTGTGACTTATTTGTAATAAAATGTGTTAATTCACACTGACCGACATGACCAAGGAGTAAATATTACCTACAGGCACCAGGGGGGCGCTCTAGGCTTGTGACAACTACCAGTTTGTGCTACTCCTGTACCACTGAAAATGAATTTAAACATTAACTTAAAGACATCTGAGAAGGACTGATGAACACAAATGCCCCCTAAAGAAACTCCTCTTCACCGAGGATGAAGAATTCAGTGGATTCAGTGATGTGGAATGAGATGGAGATTTAGCTAAACTTGCTAACCAGTAGCTAGCTTGTTAGAGTCGCCAGCTTGTTATGTTAATTCTGCCTTTTCGGCCTCCCACGTATGTTCTTTATGCTCTTGTGTAGCTGAACAACTGTTAATGTGTTACATTATTACTCCTGACACCTGTTCAGCCTGTTGTTCTAGATTCTGTTGTTATTATTAGAACTTGTCTTTCCGGATGAAATGTCTGTTCTTGCGCTTGGATTTTGTAAAATACATTTCGCACAAAAAAATGCAACATACGAGTTGCAGTGCGAGTTATATATGTTTTTTTTTCCTTCATGATGCATTTTTTGACTGATGCGACTTAAACTCTGGAGAGATTTATAGTCCGAAATATACGGTAATAACACCTGTATCACGGCCTGAGGCGAAATATTGCTTTAATAACAGTGTAGTTTCGGTGTGACACACAAACCTGGTTCATGGGAGTAATCTTGTCCCACTCGTTTTTTTGGGGGTTGTAAACATCAACCTCCGCTGAGTCGTCCCTTCAGACACAAAGAGCAAAGTCAAACTGTTGCAAACTCTGCCTGAGGAACCGTCGTAATAACACAATGTTTGTGCTTAAACGCTGCTCACCATGAAGAAAATACTGAAGAATATCCTAAACCCACCTGATGAAGTAGATGAGGCTTTTTAGGGTGACGGTTTTTGGTGTGAAGGACCACGGGGGCAGCTCTCCACAGTTGACCATGGCCCAGCGGTTGGCGTCTGCGTCGTAACACTGGACGGCCATGGTGTCCTCGCCCGTCAGACAGCCGATAGCGTACAGGCGTCCGGCACACGTGGTGGTGGAGCAGTTGTCCATGGGGTGCGGCATTGGCGGCAGGGCCTCCCAGCAGTCCAGCATGTGGTCGTAGCGCTCGGTGCTGTCTGACGCCACCACGTAGAGCTGACCCCTCAGAACGCACGAGCTGTGGTACTCGCGGGCCTTCAGCATGGGAGACACCTCCGTCCACTCGTTGACGCTGGAGTTGTAGCGCCACACGCCGTCATAGAGGCGAGAGCCGTCAGAGCCTCCTGGAGGATGGAGACACGTGGATGAGTGCTGTATAATACATGTCTGGAACAATCCTTTCATTTGAATTACCGTATTTTCCGGACTAAAAGTCGCACTATTTGTCATAGTTTCTCTGCTTCTGTGACTTATACTCAGGTGCGACTTCTGTATATTAAAATATGTTAATTCACACTGACTGACATGACCAAGGAGTAAATGTAACCTACAGCCGCGAGAGGGCGCTCTAGGCTTGTGACAACTACCAGTTTGTGCTACTCCTGTACCACTGAATATTAATTTAAACATTAACTTAAAGACATCTGAGAAAAACTGAACAAAAATGCCCCTAAAAGAAACTCCTTTTCACCGTAGATGAAGAATTCAGTGGATTCAGTGATGTGGAATGAGATGGAGATTTAGCTAAACTTGCTAACCAGTAGCTAGCTTGTTGGAGTAGCGAGCTTGTTATGTTATTTCTGCCTTTTCAGCCTCCCACCTATGTTCTTTATGCTATTGTGTAGCTGAATAACTGTTAATGTGTTACGTTATCACACCTGACACCTGTTCAGCCTGTTGTTCTATATTCTATTATTATTATAACTTGCTTTTCTGGATCAAATGTCTGTTCTTGGTCTTGGATTTTGTAAAAGACATTTCCCCAAAAAATGCGACTTAAAGTCCAGTATAACTTATATATGTTTTACTCCTTCATGACACATTTTTGACTGATGCTACTTACACTCTGGAGCCACCTATAGTCCAAAAAATACGGTAACTTGAAAAAAGTCAATGATCACAATGCACATAAATCAACACATATATAGGGCTCTGTGTCAACGAAATTACATCCACGGGTATGAAAACTTTATCCGGCCTTCCAGCTATTACACAACCGTAAGTTGCTCATATTTCAGTCGGTGATACGCTGAAGCAATTTAGCTAAATTTATCTCCCAACTCCAGATCCACGCAGCCTCTGGGTAACGGTTATGACACCAGCAACCCTGCAGGTTATTTCTAACCTGATGTCCACACGCCGTCCGTACGTGAAGAGCCGCGTCATTACGTCACCTACCTGAGACGTACATGTCGTTTCCGAGGGCAGCTATGCTGTAGCCTCCCCCCAGGTGATCGGGAAACTCCGCCAGGTAGCGCCACTGTCCAGTTTGAGGGTTGAAACAGTCCACTGTGACCAGTTCATCACAGTCCTGGTCACAGCCACCGATCACCACCAACAGCTCGGCCAAACCCGTGGACGGCCGAGGGCGCATGCGGTGGCAGGGCCTGTCGTGGCGGTCGTACTCGCAGGACTGGAAGCTGCGCGCTTCGTTGACCATGCGGAGGCAGGTGGGCGAAAGGTAAACCAGCGGGTCGCTCTCCACATGGGCCAACAAGAAGAACCTTCTCACAAACGGGAGTCGGACCTGCTGGAGGAGCTCAGGCCAATGGTGCACCCTCCGCTGGAGGTCGGCCTTCACCCAACGCACCGCGATTTGATAAACCGTCTCCTCCTTGTCCACGCAGAGCTCATCGTCCGACACAAACTCCAGGAGTCGCTTCCACGGCAACCTTTCGAAGTCCGTGCCTTTAGCCAGCTCCATGATATTTTTCAGGACAAAGCGGCGAGCGCTGGCTGCCAGCTCTCTGCAGGCGTAGGCCTCTGCAAAGTCCTGGATCTCCAAGCAGTTTGAGACGTCCAGCCGCTGCTCCAGAAAGGCGCAGCACGCCTCTTTCACCGAGGGGAACTGAAAGAGATCGGCCGTCTTCAGGAGGACGTCCACATTGTCCTGAGTGACCGTGACGCGTCCTGTGTAGCAGAAGTCCACAAGGAGGCCCAGAAGTTCGGCTGAAACTTCGTGAAGAACCACGCGGTCCATCACGCTCTCCCTCAACGTTCCGGTAAACATGGCCCGGAAGTAGGTGCTGGCAGCCGCCAACACTGTCCGGTGGCAGTGGAACTCCCGGCCCTCGGCGCACAAAGTCACGTCGAAAAACTTCCGTTCAGCGCGGAGCTCGTGGATCCCCCGCAGCAGGTTGAAGGCGTGGGCCGAGTCGAAAAAGGGCAGGGTGGATGGTTGAGTCTGCAAGCCGGGCCTGTCCATCTCTGCTGGCTGGTTTCTTCTTCAGAACAATGTTTTCATCTGGATAAACAGAAAAACAAAGATCTTCTCAGACCTCCACACATCACGGTCGTCCACAAATTGGAATTTTTCCTGTTGACATGGCAACAACCGACCAATCAGAGCTCAGCGGGCAACTTTAGACAAGAGCAAAGAGATTTCTTGACATTGTCTGGCAGATTAAAGGTGTCTTGAAGACAGAAGGTCCTGCCTGCTGGGTCCTTTCAGGTACCTTTCACGATGAAGAGCTGGGGCGAGAGTCTAGAACATACCACAGCACAGCTCGCCGTGACTCTGGCGGATACTAACAGCTCCCAACTCGTGGTTAAGAAAGCGCACGCTTGTGCTCAGGTTCTATAAATACAGCGGTGTCCATTTCCAGGCATCCTGGGGGCGGGCGGGCGGGAGTAATGGAGGAGAACACCAAACAGACCGCTGGTGTGACTCTGAGGCCAGTCAGTAACTGGAAACCAGCATGATCACTACAGACTGGCTCAATAACATCAGTAATCAGAAATACCAGCGTGACTGAATGCACCAGTGTGACGCTCAGGTAGAGATAAAAACAATCACGTTCACCCTCAGTTAGCGGCTCGGACTGAAACAGTGGAAGAAAAAAAGCCTTTGTCACTCTACTGCTTTTCTGTTCAGGGTTTCTTCTCGTGACGGAACGTGGACGTTTATTTCCATTCCAAACCTCTTCAGTGAGTCACCGCGTAACCACCATGCTCCTCTTTCTTTGCACCCAAGGATTTCTAATCTGAGGGCACCTACACAGACAAGCTGCGCTCACATGAGCCACGGGTTGTGTCACAGCTGTCTCAGAATCATATTAATATTTGGGGGTGATTTTTCCTGCCTGAAATACACAGCTATCTTCTTACGGTGTGTTTCATGGCTGTGATACAGCCTCCGGCGGTCGAGCCAAAGGACACATTCCCATCAAAGCTTCGACAACGCGATGTTGCACACGGCTCAGCGAGGATTGACCTCCTGAAGGGCAGAGGAGGCTTTTACGTTGGAAAACCTGTCTCAGCAATGACAGATAGGGAAGGAAAATACCCGGAGGAATAAACGCTAAAACGCTGGTTCTGATGTACACCATCACAAAAACTAAGGGGATTATTTCTTCAAATAATCACAAAGCACAGAGGTTTCTTCAGGTTCCATCCAACTCAGTTTTTAGGGAATATAAAGATGTTTCCAGTGAGGTCATCCGTTCCCACCTGCACAGGAAGCAGCGTGTTGGGTGTTTGTCAGGTGGGTGGGCGTGTGAAGGCTGTTACAGCCAGAATGTTTACTCAGAACAGCTGACAGAAATATATACTCCCACAGGAGCCAGTGAGGAGTGAACAACAGCACCAGTGTGCTTTCAGAGCCAGGCTGGCTCCACCACCGCGGGGCCTCTCCTCGGGTACCATAAGTCTCAGTCTGGAGCTGAAACTGCACCGACTTTGACCAAAGCGAGCCGGCTAAATAACCTCTGTGAATTAGAGGCGAATCATCCAGACGTGCTGGCTGTGTTGTTATTTAATCGAGCCTGAACATTTGTTGCTTGGGCGACGTGGCGCTCGCAATAAAACAAGCTGATATTTTTCAGGTGATATTTGTGTTCAGTGTGTTGATGTTGGCTCATGACATCAGACTGAGAGATAAAACTCTAATAAAATGCAGAGTGGAAGAAGCCTTCAAAAACAGTCTTAAAAAATAAATTTTCATCTGTCGTGCTGAGGAATTTTTATGGTTTGTGAACTGGAAGCACCACAAACAAAACCTGACTTGATATATTAGGGAAAAACAAAGGAAGAATAAGAAATCATGTAAAACTTGTAACAGTTTGGTTTGTAGTTTAAAAATATAAAAAAATGCATACCTGTTTTTATACGGGTGACTGGAACAGCGCCTGGTGGGTTAACAACCTTATTAACGACAGCTTCTCTCGGGGAAAGGCAACCGCCAGAGCAGAACATAAACCTCCAGCCCTCCACAGCCGAGCCTGGCCATAAAAAGGCAACCAGAGCTCATCCGCCTCACAGAGGAGGGCCTGCAGCAAAACCACCACCATCACCACAGCCTAACAAGGGACTATTTAGGTAGGATGGTTCGGTGGAGACTTTCATTTCAAACTGGACACAGCATGAAGCCAAACGGGTCCAATTCAGCTTTCTATAAAACACAGGAAGTGAAGTGTTGATGCTCTCCAGGATGAACCTGAACATCTGGATAAAACATCCCGCACCTGAGGCCGACCTGGCTGTGGTCTGGACCCTGGACATCAACACGTCAGAAAATAATCATAAAAGTTCAACTATATTACCCACCAGAAAATCACTTCAGTGCGCGTGAGATTTAAAAAAATAATAAATAAATAAAAAAACAGGGAATTAGCGTCGATCCTGACAACCTCAAGCCCTGTGTGCATAGATCAGACTTTATAATTTGAAATATCTAAATATGCATGTGAGAAGGTTCTAGGCAGGTATGCAAAGTGGCCTCATTTACATTTCAAAGTTGCGGATAATATTCAAACGCAGCAGCTAAACCTGGATGGTAACTCAAATAGTAAAGGTAAATAAAAGGTGAAACACAACACGAGGTGATGAAAACTGTGAGGGTCTTCAGTCCATCTTCATCCAAACTGGTGTGATAAATTAGTCTTCAACGATGCGTTTAAACGCTTAATTGCGTCATGTACGATCAGCTATACGTTAAACGTGCTTCGGTCCGCCCGGGGAAAATGCAAAAACGGGCGAGCTCGGTTATTTTCAACTCACCAATGATCGTGTTTTGGTAATGTTGACGATGTTAAAGTCTCCTCCTGAATACAGTCGCAGACATCGAGCAGAAATTAAAGTTGTTCTTTCGGCCTCGTCGCCGCCATGATGTGGTCCGTGATGCCTTCAGGTGCTGCCGTAAATCCCGCACCCTGCGCGCGGACTAGCTTTATCTAAGTGAATTGTAATTTGCATCGCAAACGAAATACCTGCAGACAATATCACACAGCCACACTCGTACATCATACACCTCAAATTGTAACTTAGTGATCACTTCTGCTCTGTTATTGTAAAATATTTGTTTGCATAGCTGTGTCGTTTTTCAAATGATCACCAGCGCCATCCTGTGCCCCCGTCGTGCAACTACATGTACTTTATTGATCTAACATCCATCCATCTTCTGTACCTGCTTTAACCACACATGGGTCGCAGGGGTCTGCTGGAGCCTATCCCAGCTGTGAAGGGGCGAGAGGCGGGGTCCACCTTGGATGGGTCGCCAGCCTATCGCAGGGCTACCACAGACAACCATTCACTCACACCTATGGTCAATTTAGACGTGTTTCTCAGTGGTCCTCGGGCGACCCCTAGTGGTCTGCGAGATGACACTTAAATCACGTTTTAAAATTTTTAATTTCAATACTAAAAATTCAGTGTAAAATCAGTGTTTCTGGAACTCCCACTATTTAAAGAATTCACTCTATTGTATATTTCCTGATGCATCTGTCAAACCAGCACTCGATCGTTACTAAGCATATTGTTTTGGGGGCTATTTTGGTCAGTTAAAAAAGTAAGAGTGATTTGCCGAGTGCTAACTAACCCTAACCCTATGATCACATCATTTTCAACAATAAGCGATGCCTTACCTTTACCCAGTGAAGAGTTCCAGTCATCCACCTCCATCTTTGATCTACAGTTATTTACGAGGACAATTTTAAAAAAGACTCTGGAACCAAGTTATGGTACTCCATGTTATTGATTATAAACTGACACGAGACACGTTTCAAACTCAGTGCTTGATGAAAAAAAAAAAAAAAAAAAGAAACTTTGTCTTCATTAGAAGCCAGTCAATGTACAAAAAAAGCCAACAGCAGAAGCTCATTCAAACACCGACCGCTGCGGCAAAGATGAAGTCCGTAGCTTCATGTGATCGCCACTCATTTCTTCCTCCTCACTTTGGGTTTCTTGACCGGCCGGAGGTACGGGTTGTCGATCATGCTGTCCTCATTAGCCTTTGAGGAGGGAACGACCCCACTGGGAGGCAGCATGGAGTTCTCTTTTTCAGCGCCAGGATCATCCTGGAGGACAAAATGGTTGCACATAGGAAACCATTTTCCCTTAATGAAAGTGGTAAAAACTGAAGGAAAATGAATAATGGCTCTACAGCTTGAAACCTTACAGCAATGATATTCCCTGCCGCGTTCTCGCTGTCTGTTTGGTCATCCTGCTCAGATGAGTCAGTTTCCTCGAGACTCTGCAATTCCAATTCCGAGGGCAGGAGGGCACTAAGATACGGAATTGAGCTCGGTCGAGCGGCGATGACTGGCGACACACACAAACCCAAACGCATTTAAGCAGAAAGCTGCTATGTGCAAACATTAATGCAAATGTTTCCATACAAACGGACTCACGTGGGAAGGTGGTGATGTCATCTTTGAAGAGGCTCTGAGTTTCTCCTGTCTTTGCCATGAATCGGGTGAGAGCTCGCTCTACATCTCTTCTCTGACTTGCTGCCTTCTCCCTCAAAACTTGATAGTCAGACACAGGTTCTCTGAACGTCTGGAAAAACACCATTTCATGTCATATTTAAGTTGAAAGAGCAGAAAGGAACGGAAAACTCCAGCCTTTTGGGGTTTTCTTTCTGATAAGAAAATGAAAAGCAATTCTGACTCACAGGTGTTTTGATGTAGGTGTGAGGGTCTGGGAACTCTGGGAAGTGGCTGGGAATGTAGGCCGGATGTGAGCGCTTATGTCCAGCCGTCAGCGCTTTTGGTGTCACAGGGGGGTTCGTCACCGGGGCTTAATAATAACATAAAACAGACACAGTCATAGTCACAGGCTGATCATACAAGCCTTTTTCAGTAATCAGATGAGAGTCGGGGCGGGATGTGAGTGTCATCTTACGAGCAGTTATAACCATCCTCTGTGATCGCTTGGCGTACACGGGCAGAGATTCAGCATTAAAACCTGCAGGGGCAGAAACACTTGAATTCAACATATGTATGACTGCACACCCCAAACCACCAACATCATGATCATTAATGTACAAAAAGTCATGGTGAATAATTTCACAATAATCTAATAAATTTATAATTATTTTGTAGATCTTATTTAGAATTCTGACTTTTATATGATTATGGTTAAATGCAACTACTACCAGCTCTAATAAATACTACACACTTCAAGAACCAGGAAATTTACTCCCCCTATGGCTGCGTATGTACATCAGGGATATTTAGATATTTAGTTTTCCTGCAGCTGCATGACAGCTGGGTTAACTAGTTTATGTGTTGGGTCATTAAGTACTCACCCATTTCAATGAGCGTGATCACTGTATCTGACAGCGTTGGGATGCTTCTTGCTGTGTGTTCACAGTACGCTTTAGCACTCCGGCCAACTTCAGTAATAACTTCAATAATAACAAAGGGAAAAAATAAAGATTAGTTTCTGTATACATGCTTTCTTATCCTATGTGAACAAAGCATTTTATGAGTCAACAATATAGAATCTTTGAAGAAAATGAAGAGTATTACACACAGATGGCTCAATTGTACAGTTCATACATACAGCTCTGCATCATCTCTGTCAGTGTCTCCACGGCTGCCTTCTCCGCACTCTCAAAACCACACTCGGTCAAGAGGGCACTGACCACCACCTGAAGGGTTCGCCGCCTGGCTAAATGGTAGTTCTCTGCAGGACTGGAAGCTGCCTTACTGCCACTCCCGCGCTGAAAATACATTAAATTACATGTGACGTAGAGAAACGGAAAAACTTGCACGACCTGGCTCATGACCCTACAGACGATCTTATGGTGTAAGAGGCGGCATTGTTTATAGAGGTACAAGTGTAAAATTGTTTCTTTGTTATCTTCTGTTCTTTCTTTGTTGATAGAACTATTTCTTCAGGAAAATAGAGACGTTTTCCAAACGTAAACTAAACATGGAAGATGCGAATCGAAAAATAACGTGCAACGTCTGTGTTAGCATGTTAAAATCTCTGAAAACACACCGCCAATTTAAAGACGCAGAGCACAAACATAACCAACTGATTATCCAAGAATTTATTCGAGTTGATAAATTACTTTATTCGACACTGATGCACGATTTAGTAAAATTATTTCAAGTTAAAATCAGAACAGAGGAGCAGGCGAATGTTTCTGAGTAAAAACTTATCTTACCGCTCCTGAATTCTGTGAACCCCCAGAGGGCGCAACGGAATCCGCCATATTTAGCTACTGATGTAAAACTGATGTATTGAACAAATTTAAAGCTAACGTCAAAGCGAAAAGAACTTTATTTTTTTGATGAACGTTTTAGCCGCCATTTGTAAACACGGCGTGTTTATGACGTCACGTCCTGTTACAGACGAAATTCGCACTATTTACAAGAAAACTACCGCCATCTACCGAGTGGAGTTAAGAATAGCAACGTGATAAAATGTACATATGAAAGATTCGATTACTTGAACGGTGATCTAATAGTATTATTACTGTTTGATCACCTAACACATAGATCCCAATGCTCATCTAGACACTGGTTAATTTTGCTGTCAGAATATTGAGAGGCTGATGCTAAGACGCACCCTTCAGTGGGACCAAAACTTGCACATTTTCACTTCCACATTATCATCTTGTGTAGTATCGTGTCTGCATTGCGCAAAATGTAAAATAATAGAATCATTGAAAAGTGATTTACAGCACACATTTTGCTTCTTATTTTCTTTAATTTGCTGCCCAGCAGCCAGAGATTCCAGTATCCTGCACTTTCCCCCACACCCACGACCCCACAATTTTCCCCTGTAATCAGGTCAACATATATTTTTAATCACAGTAATAAAACTGAGCAGTATATATATTGTTGATTTATGTCCCCACCAATATTGTCAGGTGTCCGTCTATGTTTAAGAAGCATGTGAACGGTTTGCTGAGCTCCTCTGTCCTGCAGGCTGATGCGTGGAAGCCACCTTAAGCACTAATGGCTTCTGCATGTCCATAACTGCAGGATGAGCCAATTCAGGGTTCCACCATTGCTGTTTTTCCCAGATCGACTCTGCTGGTGGCTCTGTAACAATCTGCTGCTCCACAAATGGCAGGAGCAGTGTTTTCACCAGCCCGCCAACCAGCCCAAGCAGAGCCAGACTGGAACCCAGCATGTAGATCTTCAGCATGTGCTTGCTGGGCCGTTGGTTTAGCATCTCCTTAGCAAATGGGATCACCTCACCCAAGGATTCCATATTACACTGCTGGATGTCTCTGTTGAGAGACAGTGGATGTTGCACTCACATGCTTTAGTAGTAACAGTTTGCATAAACTAATCGTGTTTCCATTTAACAAACAATATGTTGATGTGCAAATACTCACTTTGAAGTTCAGCCCAGGTTGTTCCTCAGAGTTCAGTGCAGTCAGGAATCCAGCAGCACAAATTCAAGGCTGGAATTTAAACACAAATGGAGCATTTGTGCTAAATGAGCATGCATATTCATGAGGCTGCAGCAGTTTGTTTTGGAGACCTGATTGGGGGAAAGGGCATGGCTGTGATGTGACGCTACACATCATGTAAACATTCGCCTGACTGAACATTGAACAGCATGATTGGTTGGTGGCTTTCGTGGCTTCTTACCATAAACATTGATCCTCATCAGGAGAGTCTTCACACCGTCCAATCACAGCATGGGAATGTGAGGACAGTCAGGTCCTCTTATTGGCGAGGAACAAGGATTGATATCGGTGTGATTGTGCATCACCCTCCTGACCAATGATTAAACCAGATGAGATGAAGTTCTGTATGAGCGACAGCTGGTTCTGATCACGTTCGTGAGCTGCTTCGGCTCGTGATCACAGTCAGGTCAGATACTATAGCTGTGCGTGTGTCGTCTGCTCAGCCTCTCTGCTCTTTGACCTCATCCATCCCTGTTCTGTGGTGAGAGCAGTTGGGAAATATCACTTGATTGTTACAGAGACGTGCGTCATCATGACAAAGGAGAGTCTGGTCATATCTGCCGCTGGTTCAATACAAACGTGTGGCTGCTTTAGAACACTGGGTTTTTTTTTTCTCCTTCTCTGGTTGTGGCAAAATATACGTCAACAAATTTGGATTATTTTTCTTCCCTTTTGTCCTGATCAACATCTTATGCCTAATGCTGCTACATAAATAACGTACACACAAAACAAAACCATTTTTAGTTGAAAAATTTTGAGATTTTTTTTTAATGACGGTGAATCTTCAGCAAGAGCGTCGACTGCAATAACCTGGTTACCTTTTTGTCTGTGCTCTGCCAACGGCTCTCAGCTGACCACCCGGGTCATTAGCGTGCCAATGGTCCACAAGGGCTATTTTCAAGCTCTGCCCCCAGCAAGTTTAGAACTGAAGAAGCCTTCTGGAGAGAAGGCGAAACGTCTTCAAGGAAGCCTCACAGTCCAGTTGCACACAGAGATCTAACTTTGGATGGTTATCTTTTTCACAGGCTGGGATAGACGACAGGTGCACCAAAGCACCTAAGTTAAACATTATCCTTTAACCTTTTCAATCTTCCAGGTAAAAGATTAACACTTACCAAATTCAAAATTTGTAGATATCTTTATTTTCATTAAACGTAATGTACTGTGTACGTCCCTGACATCAGAAGTTTTGACACATGCAGAATTAAGGCACCGTGAAACTATTTGCTGTGTGCTGAGATGACAAAATATACATAAATAAATTACATGTCAGAGAAACATTATTAATCTAATGGCACTTGTTTGTTTTCTGTGAATAAATCTACACCCAACAAACATAAAAACACACATTTGTAAGGCAGTTCCAAAACAGCGACATTTAGTCTTATTTACAGGCACTTTTTCACACCAGCAGTCTTTAAATTACAGTTTTGTCATTTTAAAAAGTAAGAACTGAGTTTGGAAAAGGTCTTACAGCATTAAGGCAACATTCGTGTTCACATTCATCCATGCCGGTTCACGGGATATTTTTGGAGCAAGAGACAGCGGCACAAAAATGATCTTTAAGCACAAACACACACTCAAAATCAACCGGTTTGAAAGTGCATTCATTTCGGCACTTGGAAATGTGAAATAAAGGAAACTGTTCTTTACAGGAAACGACCCCAAAAAGGAAAGGAAAACTACACGAAAGAATAAACAGAAGGGAAGTCAGTGTGACACCTTCAGAAGGCTCGTTCAGAAGCTACAAGATGAGGGGCGACTCTCCTGGATCCTCCTAAAGACTGAGGAAGGTTCGGAGCTTCATTCCGTCTGAGGTACTGAGATCGACGGACCTTTTGGGTCGTCAAATCGATCCATGGTGTTCAAATGCATGATCATGTGCAGGCCATAGATGAAAATGAGCAGCAGGATCAGCGAGGTCAGCAGGGCCATCCAAATTCCTGGGGTGAAGAAACCAGCGCAGTCGCTGGCGTAGGAGAAATCTGTGCCGTTGGCCAGTCCAAAGCCTTGAATCTGCATCACAAAAGAGCGAGCATGAAACACAATCAAAACGAAAAGCCTCAATTCATAATTCATGTACAGCATGGTAATGGAAAACATATGTTATTTGTGTATAAAGGGTTTGCCATATTTTTTATTTTTATATTTTTCTAAAGTCTAATATTTATTTCTTAATGTATGCTGCTGCTCGAACACTGCAATTTCCCAATTGTGGGATAAATAAACAAATTCTTATTCTTCTTATTATTCTTCTTTAAAAAAACGAGTCAGAATAGCAAGAGGCATGCATACTAAAATTATATCCTGTTGAGTTTCAGCCTAGTTGGTATTTTTCGTTACAGCAAGTTTATTTGTAATTACATTCATGCATCTTTACTACTACTACTAATAATAATAATAATTCAATGCAGCACCATAGTTGTACCTGGAAGTCTACAAAGTCAAGCCTCCAGGCTGAAGTACTTTGGTTGGTGGAGCTTAGCACAAGCAGAGCATCATCCTTCACTGAGCCTGTGACAGACTGGCAGTGGTAAGAATATTCTGCAGGGGCGTAGATGAAGCGGCTCCCACTGAAAGATGCCGTCGTGCCATTAGACTGCAGCTGCACAGAGTCCAGGGTGAACCAGTTCCGTGCAGACACAGGATAAAACCGTTGACTCATGACAAAACTGGAGGTCAGGAAAAATGTTACTGAGCACCGTAAAGACGTTGTATTATAGATGTGATTCATAATATTCCGGACAGCAACAAGCTGCCACAGAACAATTTATTGTCTTACCTTAGTGTAATGCCTAATGGATAAGTGAGGACAAGCCTAAAATAAGACAAAATTACATGTTAAAAAAAGCTTTTCCCTCATCAGACAGCCTAACCAAAAGCTGTAGGTCATCTCACTGCGAGTTTGTGCTGTTACACACGGATCCTGCCAGGGAAGGGGTCTGTGTAGCGAGATCCAGCCACGCTCCCGAGGCTGAGAAGGCAACATTGAGTTTGTCAGCCCAAAGCATTATGCAAGGACCTCCAGAAGAGTTAAACATGATGGGAGGCTTGACGTCAGCCGTTTGGAGCAAGGACCTCCCTACGTGTTCGTTTGACACTGAAATCTCTGGAATCACCTGCAGAAAGGCAATGGAAATTAAAAAGTCATCTGTCCTACTATGTCTCCTTTTATTGTATAGGGTGTTGGACCAGTAGAGCCAAGATTACAACACAAACAGAAAAAAAAGTGTCTTACTCTCGATGGCTGGAGTCCTGTGTATATCGCAACATATGGAATGTTTTTGGCTTTCATGCTGCTCAGAACATTCCCAATAATCCCATCTGCAGAAAGAACATTGTCCATGTCAGCAGATGACATTAACTTAGTGTAAGAAAATATAAAATATGCAATTCCTTAACAGGAAACTCACCATTGTCACGCAGCAGTTGCTTGCACGACTCCTCTGAGCTATAAAATGAATAACAAAGTTGGAATTTGTCAGTATAACTGTTTATGATGTATAGTTGGCAACGCGTTGCACCAAAAACTACACCACACAGGCCAAACGGTGTCTCTGCAAATGTGCAGCTGGCTTGTCACATGATCCCACGTGCACTAACACTATAGTATTACAGATGGTGGCTTCTAAAACGTGCAGTGACGACAGACGTATTCTAAAATTTCAGCTCTATTTTAAATTGTGTTCTCTAAAATATGCAAAAATGACACTGCCTTAAATGCCTGTTTAATAAGGTCTGTTTCCAGTTAAAAATGCATATCATATTTCAGTGTTGAAAACACCAATCATTACATTTTCTTTTTAACCTCGTCCAAACTTCATTTAACATTTTGTGCTTCAATATAAAAAAAGAAAACACTCTTACTCTGTACAGTAGGGAAGATTGATGAGCAACAGACTGCTGACAGCTTTGTCGAAAGTGAGATGCGCCAGTGTGTCTGCATCTAGAAGAACAGGTGAGACACCCAGTTTTTCCTGCAGTAAAGCCGGAACGCCAGAGGAGCCCAGCCATTCCACAGCAGGAAGACTGACTGAAGAGGAGGAAGTCTGCAGCGCAGCCTGAAGGGAAATGGGTGAAATGAAGGAACAGTATTGTTAAGGGCACCATGAAATCATCTCAACTACAGACTAAACTGCAAATGACAAAAAAAACTTGCCTCAAGGTTTTGAAAGGCACTGTCCTCCTTGTTTCCATACACTCCACCAAAGACTGCAAAGTCCTCTTTGCTTAACTACAAACACAAATCATCATAATTGATGCTCATGAGAAGTTGAAGTGAACATCTGCAATACAAATGAAACAAAAATAAAAAGTCCAAGTCGACTGTTACAGAGGAACTAAGAAATAGGAAGGAGCACGAAAGGTCACGGTCACACAAGAATGAGGAAACTCCGTCACATGGGACAACAGCACAAATGCATATGACTCCTGACTACCCTCATTTTCACATCCAGGCACTCTGTACATGCTGTAAAACTATTCAAATCATCGAAATCCACTTGTTTAAAAGGCAAAGTCCTCCTCAAAGGTTTTTCCATTTAGGCCCAATATATTTTCATTAGTGACAACTGGAACCATGGAGTCCAACCTTGGCCTGCAGAAACAGTAGCACAGTGTGGGGGTCAGAGCCAAACACAGAGCTGAAGTAGGCACCCAGTTCTTCAATGGATGTGATGTGACCAGCAGCCAGTGGGGCCAGCGGTGGTAGGCTACGTGCATGTAAGACAAACGAAAAGGCAAAAAAGGGACTGTAATGTTTTATACGACAGCAGTTGTATTCTGCAGCAAAAAATATAGAGCCAGTTCCTGCCACTTAAAGGACAATCCAAGACTGTCAACATTAACAAAATAAATGGATCAAATTAACAATCTCACAGGAAAAACATGACAGGAAAATCTAATAAAATCTACACAAATCTAGCAAAAGTGCCTCTTATGAAGCATACAGTTATCGCTCTTTTTTTCTGAATTTTATTGTATTTTTATCAAAGTACATGCACAGTTCCTGGCCAAGAGTGCCTCAAATGAAATGAGCTGCTGTGCTTACTTTACTTACATAATTTCTGAAGTTACAGTAGTTACATTATCTTTAAGACTTTATGTGACACCATGGTGACTAGGTGCAAATGAAGTCCACATGCAAATAAACAGAAAGTAGAATGAAGAAACTATTACAAAAGCAGGAAACAGGCACATTCTCACTGGCTCCAGTGATGTGTCGAACCATTAAGTGATACATTTGGGTATCAGTTTAAGTCCATCTATACTGGGAAGAATTTAGTATTTTGTTTGTGTTTGACGTGATGCTGTAGGACGCATACATGTAGTTAGCTCCAAGAGTTAGCATTAGCCTGTTAGCCAGCTGGCCGGTGTTTACTCTTGATAACTCATTTGAAAACGAAATATTACCTCTCAGTCGACCATATCAGAACTGGAACTTGGGCAGTGGAGCTCACCGTAACAAGACACGAAAATAAAAGGACATTTAAAATGATGAATCGCTCAGAATTCAAGTCCCTCGAACCTGCCATTTTTGTTTCCGCAAAGCTCTGCTCCTCACGTGACAGCGCACACCAGCTGACAGTCATGTGTGCAGCAGGAGGCGACTGCTTCCGGTTTCCTTCACTCTGCCTGCCCTGCCCACGGCTGTGTTTCACGGTTAAATGCTGCGGAATGGCTAGCAATGAAACGTCATATAGACGGACAGCAGCGGGTTTCGCCAGTGCAGCGTTAAACCAAATCAAGTGAAGTTGCTGTTTTCTAAAATAACGGCTTGAAAAAAAAAAACAAAAAAAAAACAAAAAACTGTTGGGCTACAAACGAACTATGCCACCGGGATGACGTGATGGATTCCTGTCCAGATTAAGTCCATTGTGATCCACGCACCTGCAACTTTCAATGGCACTGAGGCGCACTTTCAACCTCAGTTAATGTGTCACAATGCAAAGTTTTAAGATGCTTACTGCCCATCTTCCCGGGAAGATGGGCAGTAAGCTAAAAACAAACAAACAAAAAAGAGTAAGAAAATACTTAAAAACAATTTTTTTTTAACCAAGAAAACGTCTGTGTGCGTTCAGTGAAAGCAACTCCCATTGAAATCTGTGGTGGCGGAGGGATATCCCTGTCTGTATCCACGCGACCCCGCAACTGGAAACGAAGCAAAAGCAATTGGACAAGATGTAATAAAATAACAAAGCGTTATGTTCTATGCCGAACATTAACACCGAAGCTCTTGCGCCGTGTCGTGCAATCAAGGCAGCCCAATAAAAGTGTGACTTTTTTGCTTTTATATCCGCTGTAGTGGTAGAATGGAAATCGAGAGGGCGGACTAGTTTCTGACGCGCACCGTCATTGTTCTGGAGTGCTCCGCTATCAGGGCCATCTTTGGTCGTCTTCGCCGGTGACAGAGTGGACTGTGTATTCCATTAGTCATTAAATGTCGACGATTATCAAATAATATCTCACCCTGATCGAGTCGTTTAAAACAGAGAAAGGCAGACAACACCCTCCTTGTTTTGTGGACCCTCAGACAGACCTTCCTGCAGTAGACCTTCATTTCTTTCGCTGGAAGAGAGCGACGGGAGAGGCGCTGATACAACATGGATGAGGAATATGATGTGATCGTTCTGGGCACCGGACTTACAGTAAGTATTCAGGCTCTTATCCCACCGCAAGCAGACAAAAGAACATATTATAGAACTGCCACGTTGTTATTTTCTGCAGCGCACGGGCCTTTAATCCGCTATCAATGCAGCCAGAAGTGAAAAGCTTCCACATCCCTTGTTCGCTTATGTCATTATATGGATGCAATAATAATAAATACGCGTGACATATGTCGCTGAATTTACCAGTCCTGCTTGGTTCGCATGTCAGGAGGCGAAAAATCCCCGGGGTTTTTATCTTATATTCCGGGTTTTATCCCGGAATGCGCTCCGTGATCCACCCAGCAGCATCATTTAGGCGTAACCCCACACTGTCGTGGTCTTCTGCAAAGACAGGCCTCCATCCCGACGTTGGCGCAGGCCTGGCTGACGCTCCGCCGCTCCTGTCGTCGCATTTCCCTTCACCCATCACGCCCAGTGCGGCAGAAATGTGCCGCATGCGATTTCTGGAGGTTTTTAACTGGGTTTCAGGACGCGTAAAAGTCGACATTTTTAAAATGATGGTGGGGTATCAGATTACTGCTCGTCATTGTACAGCCATAACAGCTGCACTGTGATGCTATGATGATGTAAGTAGACTATTCATACAGTTGTAGGTGGCAATAACAATTGCAATAATCCTAAGATTCATCATGATAATAATGAAGAGAACGATTCGCGCATGCGTAAATGCGTAAAACTCGCCCTCCTCCATGCCTTCCCCACTATTAATATTTAGCTTTGACTGTTACATTGTAGGTTTGTTTATCTTCACAGAATATATTTGGGCTTCAAATGAGGATGATTTTCAAACAATGTAACAAATAAAAACTATTTTCTTGAATAGATCAGTTAATTTTTTCCGTTATTTTCCAAGTTGAAAAAAGGAAAAACGTTTTGATTGATATCTTTATTAATTAACAATTTTCTAAGTTTGTAAGGTGCGAGATCTTAAAGGTTGAATATGTCCTTTGCTCTGACGTCGCATCAGGTCAGCAGGAGTTTGTCATCTGTTCATTTTCATATGTTTTGCTGCTCTTCATGACTGTGGTGCCTTGTTTTTCACAGGAATGCATTCTGTCTGGGATCATGTCTGTGAATGGAAAAAAGGTTCTTCACATGGACAGGAACCCCTACTATGGTGGAGAGAGCTCATCCATCACCCCCCTGGAAGAGGTAACGGGCTCATGAGATCTGTAAAACCAATCAGTATATTGTATGTCCGTCTGTCCGTCATTTCCCCGCGGTCATTGTGCAGCTGTGCCAGAATCCCTAATTTCTGTTTTCTCTCCTGTTTTACAGCTTTACAAGCGCTTCAGTCTTCCAGACTCTCCACCCGAGTCAATGGGAAGAGGAAGAGACTGGAATGTTGACCTTATACCCAAGTTCCTTATGGCCAATGGTCAGTTCCACCTCACCAAAGCTCTCGCGTGCTGCTAAAGAATTGGGAAGAATGCGGGATAATGGATAAAGAGCTGCTGACTGTAACTGACGTAGAATGTTTGTGATTGCAGGACAGCTGGTGAAAATGCTGCTATACACAGAAGTAACACGGTACCTGGATTTTAAAGTGGTGGAGGGAAGCTTCGTCTACAAAGGAGGAAAAATCTACAAGGTGCCATCGACTGAGACTGAGGCGCTAGCTTCAAGTGAGCATTTTCGCCGTGACCTACAAGTTCCAATCACTGACAGCAAGTAGAGATTGTTGATGCCCCCACTTTATAACGTGGCATAAAACTGAAGGAGACAGTGGTGTTTTTTAGTCTGCACAGTAGCAACAAGGTAGTGAAGCTAGTCCTGCATCTAATTCCAAACAGCAGACACTCAGGATGTTTCAGTCTTTAATAGTAATTCAACATTTTAACCTTTGACGCTGTGGTTACATCCCTGAATCTGGACGCTTTGTCTGAACCTCCAGATCTGATGGGAATGTTTGAGAAGCGAAGGTTTCGGAAGTTCTTAGTCTTTGTGGCCAACTTTGATGAGAACGACCCCAAAACCTTTGAGGGGGTGGATCCCAAAACCACAAAGATGAGGGACGTTTACAAGAAGTTTGACCTTGGCCAGGATGTCATTGACTTCACTGGCCACGCCCTGGCCCTCTACAGGACAGACGAGTAAGAGCAACAGCATTTGGATGCATTTTTGTGCTTAAATTTCGATTTATAAAAGCTCAAGTTGTTCTTGCAGACTGGCTGTCGTATAATTAGCGTACCTCTGTCGGTTTCTCCTTCAGTTATCTCGACGTTCCCTGTTTGGAGACAGTTAACCGTATCAAGCTGTACAGCGAGTCTCTGGCGCGGTACGGGAAGAGCCCCTATCTGTACCCCCTGTATGGTCTGGGAGAGCTGCCGCAGGGATTTGCCAGGTCTTTTAATAGATGCGCCTCGTTATAGAGCCAATAGAAGTGCTCTGCAGTTCCCCAGTTCTCATTTACTCTGTGTTTTAGATTGAGTGCAATCTATGGAGGCACCTACATGTTGAACAAACCTGTGGATGAAATAGTCATGGAAGGCGGCCACGTGGTTGGAGTAAAATCTGAGGGAGAGGTACGCAAAGCAAGTTTTAAAAGTGACCAAAAGCAAAGTTAATCAATTGCTGCACCTGCATGATTCTCACTGATGCTGCGCCCCTCTCAGGTGGCCCGCTGCAAGCAGCTCATCTGCGACCCCAGCTACGTTCCCGACCGCGTCCGCAAAGCAGGTCAGGTGATCCGTGTCATCTGCATCCTCAGCCACCCCATCAAAAACACCAATGATGCCAACTCCTGCCAGATCATCATTCCTCAGAATCAGGTTAACCGCAACTCAGGTGAGCCAGGATAAGAAAAAGCTTTTCACTAGCTAAGAATGAGCTTTTTAATAGTAAAGTGCAGGTTTTATGTTGTCCAATTTGCCTGTATTTCAAAGCTTTTGTTTCTACTCTCCAGACATCTACGTGTGCATGATCTCATATGCTCATAATGTGGCGGCCCAGGGCAAATACATCGCCATCGTTAGCACCACCGTGGAAACCAGCGAGCCTGAGGCTGAGATACAGCCGGCCCTGGAGCTGCTTGAGCCCATTGACCAAAAGTGAGCATTCCTACATTTCACACTCTTTTTTTTTTACCAACCTACAGTTAAATGGAACTTGGAGAGTTGTTTATTTGAGTCTTTTCTATTTATAGATTTGTGGCTATTAGCGACCTGTATGAGCCCACAGACGATGGATCTGAGAGCCAGGTAAGAAAGTGGATGGATGGATGGCTAAATAACCATCAGGTGCTAATATGACAAATGCATCAGGAAATATACAATAAAGAGAATATTGGGAGTTCAAGAAACACTGATTTTACACTGAATTTTAAATATTGAAATTTAAAATTTTGAAACGTGATTTGTGATGTGTCACCTGGCAGACCACTAGGGGTCGCCAGCGGACCACCAGTGGTCCGCAGACCGCTCTTTGAGACACACTGATGTATGTGAAATGGTGAACAAGCACGGGACACGTTTACTGCCATTTCCTACTCTTTGCTGTTTTTTCCAGGTCTTCGCCTCAAGGTCCTACGATGCCACCACCCACTTTGAGACCACTTGTAATGACATCAAGGACATCTACAAACGCATGACTGGGAGCGACTTTGACTTTGAAAACATGAAGCGCAAACAGAACGACGTGTTCGGCGAGGACGAGCAGTGAGGGGTAGAGAGGGTGGGGCCTGGAGAGGGGGCGGGGCATCCTTTCCCACTCTTTATACACAGAAATGCTCACACACACACACACACCCACACAGTTCAAATACTCTGTCACAGAAAAGCAGGGTTGATATGGTCTTTCATTCATTGTAGAATTTACCATATACTCATGTCTTAACTATTAACCTAGAGGTGAGTTTATTACTCGTTGGCATTTCATTCTTTCTGTAACTTCTCTCTTCATATCAGAGGTCGGCAGGAAATGGATGGCGAGCTCTGGCATGAGAGATCTCTGGAAGTGTCACCTCCAGTTGACAGGCATGCATCTTTTCCACAGTAGTATGTACATAGGCCGTAATCAAAGCTGGACCGTTCCACACTCATCGCTCCTGTCAACCCTGCTTTCACTTTTCTCTTACTTTACTTGTGTTTCTTCAAGAGATGCTCCTCTTTTCGGCTACGTCAAGCTCAAACAACAACTACAAAAAAAGACGAACTACATTAATGGGCTGTTCTGTCGACGTTGCAATGCTGTTGTGTTCCCTGTGCTAGCGGGCACGCTAACCAGTGGCTATTAACTGTCACCCCACCTCCAAAAATACGTTCCTTTGCTTACCTCTGTTGTGTCAGGTCAATTTTGAATTTGCATAGGTGATTTTCTAACATTTTAAACTATCGAGGAGCTCTGCTAGTGTGTATTTGGTCCACATTTCACTGGCTGAAGTTATGAAGTTTATAGATTTGAGGTTGAAACTGTGGTCTTTTTAAAGGGAATATCGGGCTGTTGTTGTGTTAGGTGAGGTTTTATCAAGTATCCTGGTATACGCAGATCTAAGAAGGAACAGTGGAGTTGAGAAGTGTAAAAGAATGTACGTTGGGGAGGAATGCTTGGAAAGTTTTAAGTGGAGAAGATGACTGAAATTTCGGCTCACAGTGAAAACGCCAGATTGTTGTTTCAAACCTTTGTGCTCATCATTCTCAGAACTTTGAGTCACAGTCACAGATAACAGGAAACTCAGAGGTTGGCACTTGCTTTTAGCCTTAATCAACAGTCATTCTGTTGCTTTTATTTGACTCTTTGGACACTCTTGCACCAGATGCAATCCAGTGCTGTGCTGATGATGGTAGCATTGCCACCCCAGCGCAGGTGATATCTCTGACATTGGCCAGTAAATCTGCCGGGCCCTCTGCCTGCACAAGAAGCTCGACGGTTGGCCGACGTCTCCACAAACTCCACAGCTCTGTGATCTAAAATGATTTACACTAGCAGTCAGTTCATAATTCTTTAATTACTGTAAATGATAATTCAGCTTACTAAACCGCCTGTCGGGTCTGAACAGATCAGTTGCTGATAGTTGGAGCAGTTTTATTGTCTGAACAGGAATATCGGTCCAGAGAAACAAGGAAACTGTTGTGATCTATAACTAATATAACGAAGACATGCCTGATTCCACTCATGGAATAGCACATGTAAAAACATCTGGAACAGTTTGCACGCAGGTTTGGGTCCCATCTAAAACACTACACAAAGCCGACACACTGGTGATACAGGTGGCGCTGTTAGCTGCCGCGCCCCACTTCTGGCTAACCTAGCATAGTGCTTTTGTTCCAGCGGTCGAGGAGAGCGGATGTTCGGATGGGTGAATTTGGTGGATTTGGTTACTTCCTGTTGTAGTGTAGGGTCGTGGGCGGGAGGTCCGCCTTTCACCGGGAATGGTGCAGCAGACGGGAACACCGATGCAATTCTGAAGACAAACAATGATGAAGGAAGTGGCCGTGTGTTTGGGGTGCAGACATGTCTTACTTATCCTCTATTTATTTGAATTTCACTAACGTGTTGTGGAATAAAGGTTTATGTTAAATGCTGAATATGCTATGCTGTTATTTTATGCTCTGGTGATAAAAATGGATTTTTAAAAGTGATGCACACCCAGTTTTGTTAATTGCCGTGTCATTTGTTATGATCATTCCAGCGTTGCATCACTGTAGTAACATGTTTATTGGCATTCCATGAAAACAGATTGTAGTGGAAGATAACGGGAAGAGGTGGTAACGGGACTGTGAATCAGCATAATTCAACACCGCGGTGTTCATCCTGGAAAACACCATCTGATTAAAACTGGAATACTAATTACTTATGTATTTAATGCCCATTTCCCATGAAAAACAGCCTCTTCTTATTTAATTTATTGAAAACGGAAGCCTCTTACGTGGTTGTACTGTTTTAATTTTCATCCGGATTGGCCGCTTGGGAGCCACCGTTGAGAAAATCCCTTGAAACGAGAGATGAAATAGTTCAGGCCGAGTCGTAGAAAACTTGCTGTCCTTGTTTGATCACTAGTATGTGAATAATGCCTAATGTCTTGTGTAACAAATACAATGGATTAAACTACAAATGAAATCATAGAAAAAAATAAAAAAGCACATGGCATACCTGGAGTTGGTTCTGGTTTGTTTTGGTTTGTCTTTTGCGGTCGCTACATTCTTGTGATCAACCTTTGGTGGAAAGATGATCTACACACACTTTAGGTACATTGTAACTACTGACAATCTCATAAAGTCTTAATCAAAGGTGACTGGAATCGAGCATACGTGAAAACATTCAAGATATAAATATAACTGATCTGATAAACACGATAGTATGTAGGTTATTACTATTGAATGTTTATCATATGGGACAATTTAATCTGACTCTGAAATAGTCAATTAAGCAGGTTTATTTTCTTCTTTTCGTATATGTTAGAAATGATTTGTTATTCTAGTTTTGTGATGACAGAAAACGGCCGATTCAACCAGGCCTGGCTGTGGCCTCGCAGGGTCCCAGTTCCCCATCGCATCTCCAGAGAGGCAGACGCAGCTAGAAGGACACATGCTCCACCACGTAGCTCTGGTACGGGTGAGCCAGCAGTCTCTCCACCTCCGCCTTGGGCACCACCCAGCACTTGCCTGTGTGGTGTTTTTGGACGGTGTCTTTCAGCGTCTTGTCCTGCAGGGTCACTGGCACGTGCTCGGTGCCCCGCCTCAGGAACCCATTCTCGCGAGCTCCTTCGTCCTTCACGCTCACAGTGATGTTAGCGTGCTGGAACTGACCTGCAGACACAGGACAGCAGCGGAGGAGAGTGACAACCAGCACCGCCTACAAACTACACAATTACACATTTACAACTCGTGTTATTACCACAAACTCATCAACATAAACAACAGGAGGGCGTACCGAGTAGACCTTGCGTGGAAGCAGACAGTCCTCTTCCATCTACGATGTAAAAACCCAGATGAGCTTTCTGCAAGTAGGTAGGGTGTTGGTACGCGTGGAACAGGACCAGAAACTGGATGTCCTTGGTCATCTCCACCCAGCAGCTCCGATGGTTGTCCACGGTGACGGTCACCCCCTGCCTCCTCACCGATCCCTGCTGATTGATGGGAAGAATGTCCCTTCCCTCCCCCTCCACCACCACGGCGTCCAGGGAGAGCGTGATCGTGATGTCGCCGGGACCGCCTGCGTCCGTAGAAATTGTGAGACGGTCGAAGTACGTCCGGGAACGTTCCTCCACACCACGCTTGGGAGGAGCCCCCATTAGGTGGCCGTCCACAATGATCCCTTGAAAAGATGGAAAAACATTTAAACTGGTCAAACTGGTGCATGTAGCTGAAGCCACGTGCACATACCTCGGTCAGGGTCCTCCAACAGTCTGAGAACATCATCAGCTCTCCCATCTACAGTGAAGCACATGTTCTCGTGCAGCTTCGGCAATGACACCACAAAATGAGGATCGCCGTCAACTAGAAGAGGCAACAAAAACCGTTGTCACGTCAGTTTTGATCAAATTGTTGACACGTTTGGAAATGAGGACATAGTAAGGTTCTGACCCGATGAGGAGAAGATCCGGACAGTGTCGACTCTGGATAAAGGATCTACAAACATAAGACATTCAGCTGAAGGACAGTCCACTTTGTCTCCAAGCACTGGGACCAATGACAGAGCAACATAGGTGCTGCAAGCAGCACGCAGACTCACAATGCTTACCGAATGATTCCGCGTCTGCGGTATCGTCCCCTGCAAGAACAAAAACTGAATTTGCAGTAAAATCTTAAAGGAAAAGCAGCTACAAGAAAACAAAGTACAAAGATTTTATATTCATCCGTGTAACACAGAGGTGGGCAAACTGAGGCCCGGGGGCCACATGTGGCCCGATGAACTATTTAGTCCGGCCCGCAGACCCTTCACAATCATTTCTCCAAAAGCCAAATGAAGAGGGTTGTCAGTTTGATGGTTAGAAAAAGGTCCAGACCCCCCTTCACCTAGCATGCGTACATGTCCTCTCAAGAAGGTGGGGCCAAACATCATTTGGAGCTTCATCATCCATCTCTAGTTGGACCAATTTACAGCCTCTTCACAATATTTTCTCTGCCAATAGTCCATCAGTTAACCTCCGATCCTCATTTGGGGGGTTAGTTTCCTGCACCACCTGGCTGGCCCCATCAAGATCATCAAGATCTACAACCCAGTTTGGCCCTTCAGGCTAAATAATTGCCCACCCCTGGTGTAACATATACAGCAGGTATTACTGCTAAGGGGACGTTTAAATCCTTAGCTGCAAAGTCAGAGTCTCCCTAAAATCCTGACACAGAAAAGGCAGGAAACTTACAGGTGTCATAGCTGAGGTCGTAGTCATAGTCGTAGGTGGCATCGTAATCTGAAAACAACGGGGGGCTCAGCACACATTCAGCTGTTTGTGATTTTACAGAAGCATTAAAGGTGAACCTCACCTTTTACAAGGTCTACGTCTGTGAGAGGAGAGAAACAACAACAGGTGAAGAAGAGATTTCAAGCGTTCTCAAGACTATAAAGAAACTCAGTCACCTTTTCTCTGGATGACGGTAGAGACATCTAGTGGAGAAATATGGAAAAGCACGTTAGTTTTTAAAGAGGTGTTGATGTGCATTTAACCAGAACAAAAAGTTCTTATAATGTTAAGAAAAAAACTCAGAACTGCTGAACTTAACATCACAAAGAGACTTAAAGAATGCCCAGTATAAGCAGTTACTGGAGGCATGTTTTGCTATGCTTTTATATGATTTTATCTCAGGTACAGGTCTGCAATCTCTAAATACTAGATCTCAAACTGGTACCATGGTGTCAAACCTACCCAGGAGCCCAACAGCCTCCCACAGATTTGGCTCGTCTGTCACACCCGGCATGGGAGCAAAGGTCGCTGACACAAAAGTGGCAAGGCCCGGGGCCACTGCTAAGTCTGTGTTATTGGGCTCCACGGCTGGAACTGGAGCTGGGGTTGGAGAGGCGGGTGGAGATGGGAGAGATGGGAGAGATGGCAAAGATGGCGGTGGAGCTGCGATGATTTCAGGCCCTGGAAACTCTGGAGCAGCTGTGACGCTGGTGTCAACTTGCGGCGCTGTTGGCAACCCCAGTGTAGCGAGCGGTGGGGTAAGGGGTCTCCCATACTGGGCTCCAGGGCCAGTTACAGGTGAACTGAGTGGAGGTGAGGTGGACGTGCTTGTTAAAATGGTCGGCGAGGGAGTGGTTGTTTGGTTCTGGGAAGTGGAGACTTTTCCAGGCGCTGGAGCCGCTGCTGTTTTCGGAGGATTAATTAGGGAGGTGGGAATCCTACCACCGGCAGGAGGGGGCGCAGTTTTGGAATGTTGGGTGGTGCTTGGCTTCTTACCACTGAATGGTGCTGGGGGGCTTTTGCCAGAACTGGGACTTGAGGTCGTGGTTCTTTTGGACGGTGAAACAGCTGTTTTTGGCGTTGATGCTTTCGGTTTAGTCGGCGGTGCCTTGGGATGGGGTTTTCCTTTTGACAGTGGGCTGGGTCTCTCTCCAACCGCAGCAGCAGCAGCAGCAGCAGCAGATGCTGGGTTGGTAGCAGTACTTGTTGCAGTTGTGGTTATAGTGGCTGCAGCTGTGGTGGTTGGAGAGTGGACGTCATCCACTTCTGGTTTGACAACAACCAAAGACGTAACTGGGGTCACAAAGTTATATGTGAGGGAGAGGTTCGTGGCTTTGTCCACCAGTAGTCTCTGGGTTGCAGGGTCCGTAGTGTTCAGTTTGGCCTGCAGCAGCTCTTTGATGGTGAAATAGGCCCAGAGGCGATGCACAAAGTTTGGGATTCCTTCCAAGTTGGCTAAACAGTCCAAAGAATCAGTGCTGTCATTGGCTTCAGTTTGGGAAGTCAGCACAGTGTTCTCCAGCTTGACGCGCTGCCTGGAATCAGTGGCAGACATTGAAATCTTCAGATCTGTAACACCGGGTTTGACCTTTCCAGCCACGACCAACTCGGAACCTTGGAAGTAGTTTGGGAAGAGGGAGCGCGTGATGTCAAAAGCCTGATCATCCAGGTATGACAGCTGGATGTCAGATAACAGTGGGCTCGCTACCTCGTCATAGAAGCCCTTCAGCTGCAAAGCAGCGTCCGCGTCCTCGTACACCATCCGAGCCACGCCCCGGTTATCCAGAGCCAGGCGCTTCAGGAGCAGGAAGTCGGCATCGTCCCCAAAGGCAAGGCCAAACAGAGAGGCTGAGCCCAAAGCCTTTTTGGCATTAGTCAGGATGGCGTCGCCAGCCGTTACCCCAATGGTTGCCTCGCCATCGGTGAGGAAAATGACCAGAGGAACGCGATGGGATGAGAGATGTCTGGAGGGGGATGGAGGGTTGATGAGCTGGGCAGCTGAAAGTAGAGCTGCATTGATGTTGGTCCCTGATGGAGAAGAAACAGAACATTCATACAATAACTCACAATGGTTTTTTTCCCAAAATGCCCAGAAATAAAGACAGAGTCAGGTTACGTTCCATCACTTTAGACTCACATCCTTCCGCAATAATCCTCCTCACAAACGCTTTGGCGTCCCGTACGTTCTGTCTGGTTGCTCTCACCGTTCGTCCCTTCCTCCAAGTGCGTACTTGGTCTGAGAAGGTGATAATGTTGAAATGGTCTCCCTCTCTGAGGTCAGCGAGAATGGTGCTCATGGCCTCTTTGGTCTACTGACAGGAATGGTTAGGACTAGTGCCAGATGTCACTCTGGGTTTGCAGAATGCACGAGATTTAAATCACAGTCTACATTACCTGTTTGATCTTAGTACCTATCATTGAACCACTGACATCAATGACAAATATGACATCTTTGGGAACCACTGGGAGCCCTTTTGGTGCAAAATAATGCACAAAATATCCATCATGCACCTGAAAGTAGATCAAAATACAAGAAGACATTTGTGTAATTCGCATTTACATTATTTCTGTGTACAAATTTGAAAAAAAAACAACCCTTTTCTCACCTGTACTTCACCCAGGAGGTCTCTGAGCGCCACATCATACTGAATAATGAAGTCTGCATGGAGGCCTTTGGAGGAGACGCTGCTCTGCTGCTGCAGGGTTGGACTGTAGTAAACCCGAGCGCAGCAGGCACGCTGCTCAACGCGAGCGGAGGCCGGGGCTTCTGCATCAGCTGCAGCAAAGATCGAGCACGGCGAATGAAAACAGGCAATGCTCTGTAGTTTTTGTATTTAATTACCTTGAGCGGTGCTGGAGAGGAGCCGGCTTGTTTTGAGAGGAAGCACTTTGATGAAACTGATGCCTGTCAGTTCTGTGACGCTGACCTCTACGGTAAGGTTCTGCACAAGCTGCCCGGGCCTCAGACCCAGACTGAGCTCGTAACGACCGAGTCGGCGCGGTAGCAGCTCCTCGTAGCTCAGGAAGAACAACATCTCAGCCCCGGCTGGTACGCTCACAGCGACACGGAACTTGTCGGTCTCCCTCTCTCTGGAGGACAAGAAGCGCGATGAAAGGTCACAATGCATCTTCCTCAGAGCTGTCAATGCACAAGAACGCATGCAAGGATATTTGAATCGTTGAAAAGCCTTTATCAGACTTTGTGGCAACGAGGCCAGCTGCTCTTCCTCGCTTCTTCGCAGCATCATATATTTTCCTGGCAGCAGCTCTTTCCTTCACCTGGGCCACATACACCTTGCCCCTGGAGGTACTGATGGGAAAAACAGGGGAAATAGTTGTTGGTGTGACTCATAGTTGTCAGATGATCATTGTCAAGGTATCAGATGAGGAAACTAAACACTCTGAATCACTATTTAATGCTGGATGGAGTTGTCTAGAAAGCAGGGCTTCGTTTCAGAAGCTTGGATTATTTAGCATAATTAACGGTTCTGTTTTTTAAAAGCAGTCACACAGCATCACACCGCAGATCGGGGTTGCGGTGGCAGGGACATAGGGGTCAAAAATAGGCTGGGCGAAAAAAAAGAGCAATTTCCCTTGAAAAACAGCATAAATGGAGAGAGATCGTGCAGTCTGATGACGCCCTGGGAGTGCCACGGAATGTTACACCCAGCAAAATCCCAACCAAAACCGTGGCTCAAGAGCAGGACCCGGCTCACACAGGGCATTTCGTGCGCTCCAGTGACCACTGATGCCATGTGGAAAATGAAGGTCAGATCCATTGAACAAATACGTCCAAAGAGAAAAACCCCCGTCACGGGCCAACTAACATAAACACGCATGCTTGAAATGGCTCTTGTTTGAGAAACAGAGCAGGAAAACACGAGGATCGGAGTGGAAAAATGGAGGCGCTTGTATTTGAATGTGTGGTGGTGAGTGGAGGGGCTGCAGGAATGACCCGTGCACACAACACAGAGTTCTCAGTTTCAAAACACCAGAGATGCAACATGGTAGCCACAGGCTTGAACCTCCATCAGACCTGCAGGCGGCCCGACGGGTCCAAAATATGGGCGATGTGAGTGCTTAGAAAACGCGTGACCTCCAAGCTAACGCTAGCATATAAAAGTGTGTGTCTGCGTGTGTGTGCGTGTGTGTGCGTGTGTGTGTGAGAGTGTGGTTTCTACACTGGCAGAATGCCATAGTAAACTGACATTTTCTCTAATAGCGTTCTAACTTGCATTCACAAAGCCAGCATTCATCAGGTCTCGGGTTCCTCCTCTCGACCTCCATTACCAAATCCTGCTCAAGGGTCACTGTTTGACATGCAATGTTGACTTATTTGTTTCATTTATATTTAGCAGTTTTTCCCAAAAAAAAAAAAAAAAAAAGACATCTCTGTACCAGAGTTGGAGCAGAATCTAAAGTTTTATTTCACTTTGATCATTAATAAAAACACATTTTTTTAAAGATTTTTTCATTTTTCTTTCAGAGAGCTATGTGAAAACTGGCTCAGTGTCTTTTTTTTATTTTATTTTAACCCCGAGCCTATAACTGGTCATTAATGTCACCTCAGCTACAGCAAGTTTTAAGGTTTTTCCCCTCAACAGTTGACTTTATTGTCATTATTTTATTTAATTATAACTTCTTTGCCTTCTCTCTAGTGGGAGGGCACTTCAGAGGCAAATGTCATGTTTTAGCCACTCAACAAAGTTAGGAAAGTGGGAGAGAGAATAGGACTGACGTACATGGTGAAGTTGGAGATGAAAGCTGAGGACGGCAGATCCACCTCGAAAGCGGCTTCTTTGGTGACGGAGAGCTGGTTCCACACTGAACTCTGGACTGTGGTCACAGCGTAGCGGGACACTACTGAACACCTCACATGGTAGTCTGTCACCTTCAGCTAGTCACAGTTTCAAATGGAAGAGCAATACGGAAGCTTATTCTCTGAGCTCTGGGTCAGGGAGGCTTCTGACAGACAACCGAGGGAGGTCAGAGGTTAAACACCAAAACTCACCGCTGGTTTTGTTGCTTTGATTTCACGTTTGATCCTCTGGAAAAGACAAGATATCAAGGCGAAAGTGAGATGGTTTCAAGCATCATCATCATTTTCCTCAGCGATAATGTTTTTAAATGTGAGATCTATACTTTTCCTTTCACAAGGCCGTGTATTAGGGCCACACCTTTTTTACTTCCCCAAACCTCTTCTGTTGAAGTGATCTCCACGATCTGCCAAGCTGAGGGCTGGTCAAGATGTTGGCTAAAAACGTCCAGTGAATCAAAGTCATTCATGACTTTGGGGAAGTGGGACTGGAAATAAATGCTTCCAGTGTAGCTGAGCCTCGCACGGTTTGCTCACAAGTGTTAATTTTGCACACTGGCCACTGCAGCATCAACATATTAGCACAAACCCTCATGTTTTTATATCCTTTGCTTTTAGGAGTTAAAGGCCTAACATTAAACTGATATCGAAAAAGCTCTGGCGTGCTGCATCTAGGGAAGCTATTTGATGCCGTAGAATAAAATAAATACCTGTTTATTTGTTTGAAAGCAAGAAGCTTTTCAAAATGTTGAAAAGTTGAGTGAAAAAAATCCTTCAAAATTAAACCTGACTGTGTTAAAAAGTGTTCCAAAGTAAATGTTATTGTAGAATTTTACAAATTCATATTTCCTGATGACTCCCTTACTGAGATTGGTACAAAAAAGGGAAATAAATATCCCAGGATACTTCCCACTTAATTAATCCTAGTTGAATTCCATCACTCCCAGAGGAAAAGAGTAAAAACATACCTGTAGCAGATGATTAGTTTTCAGGTTTGCTTCGTCGTCCCTGCTAAATCCTTCCCGCACATAACAAATGACGACAACTAGAATCCAGAGAGCTTTAAGGTTCATCATGTCTATGATAGCGGAACAATAACAACAGCAATAATAACAGCAATATTAACTCCAGGATGAAGGCAGCTGACGGAAGGACTGACGGCGTGAAAATCTCACATTTTCCAGTGGTGATGTGTCTCCTGCAGCTCACCTCTCCACGTCCCGCGTTCACAAATATGCTGGGATTGTATGTTCAGACGCAAACGTCCGGAAACGTGACGCCTATAAGGGCTGAAACTCAGTCTGGAAGCTGTGTGCGCTCCGTGTCCGTGGATTTGCAGAGAGCAGCTCCCAGCGTGCGTTCACGCATGCTGCAGATTTCACGCACAACTGCTGCCGAGGTGCACCAGAAACGAGGGGCCTATTAACCCCCGCTGGGATTCACCCCCCACAGCCCACACACCAGCCCTTTCCGTCGTGGAGAGTCTTCAGAAAGTTCCATTTTCCCTGAAATCGATCCCAAAGGTGTTTTGATCTTGTTTGTTTTCACCGTTTTTGACTGAGAATCAGAACTTTGGGCGTTAATTACAAAGACGACAACAAACTCAGCTCTTTTCTTTATCAAACACGGTTTTCTTACGGAAAAAAAGAAGACATGTTGGGAGAATGATTGTATGTACAGGTGTGGAGGTGAAAACAAATCTAAATATGTCTCCGTCTCTATTGTCCCTGACATCCAGGTTGGACCGAATCTGCGTCCCATTGTTTTGTTTATTTGGTGCTGTCCATGGTTCTGACCCACGCCTCCATTATCAGCACACGAGGATTAAACTGCAGCTCCTGAGACATGTTACCCCAAAACAGGCATCATATTTCACTTCCTGTCAGGGTCACCACTGAGTCTCCGGCTGACTGGTGCGTTCATGGTTTTGGACTGTGGAACAACTGGAGAAAATCTGCATCGACACTTTTTTTTTTTTTTTTTTTTTTGCTGTCCTGATTAACAACAACAGCAAAATTCTAAGAAAAAAATGGAAATGTTTTGAAGAAAATTGTGAAAAAACACATTTCAGTTAGATTATTTGCATGACTTTAGAGAATCCCAGTCCTGCATCTTACAAGACATTTTTTCATCTGTAACACAATTTTATGCCCTTAATCTTTGTAAACGATGTGCAGAAGTCTGAGTAAAACAACTGTAGTCGGATAAGACACAGGAATATTTCACACGCACATGTTAAAAACAGTCTTGAGCAGTTTCACCTTTACGCCACTGCTGTTTTCCCTGGAGTGCCTGTCCACACGAAAAGCAGTAACGTGTTCAGATTCACACGGCTACAGTCCTTCACTCCATAAAACTGTATTCAGATGTGCTCAGGAACGGTCTGGAGGGCGTCTTCTGTGTTTCTTTTGACGTCGACATTCTGCAAGGACAAAAACACCCAAAAAAAAACCTTTTCAGCCAGAAGCGTGCCTCAAATATTATATTTACACTGCTAAAATTATTTAAAACAATAGGCACACCGCATGCAAAAACAAATAAAGCAGGTCATAGATGGGAAAAGTATGATCAATTATTTGCAACTGCACATTAAATTATCGTGGGATGTGCAGGGATTTCGGTTTTTTTTGTATTTTTAATATGGATTTGTAAATATGGATTCATGTCGCCACCTCCTGGTCACTACGGTAATTACACGAAGAGCTGACGTGAGGATCCGTTATCTGACTGACTCCACGCTGGCCTTCAGATAACGCCGTTTACTAATTTGACCTCACTTGTTACCACTCTGAGTAAATGATTCCACTGACATGACCTGATTTATGGACTGGTTGATAATTACAAAGTTACTGGTGTGTTTCTGAGGAAACGTACCACTGGCTTCTCTCTGTGCGTGTTCACAGCTTCAATATTGAGGAAGAATGGCTCGACCTTACAGCCTACGTTTGAGGAGAAAGAAACACAGTCAAAGAACCGAAAGACCGTCGACCGCATGTCTCACTGCAACCATTAACTCTACCATATGCCACAGGTGTGAGTTTGAGCACCGTGTGAAGGGGGCACCTCAGGTAGGGCAGCTCATCTGTGCAGGTGAAGAGAATGACACTAATCATTTATAAGATTAAACCAGGTGTGCCAAAGGTCTGGAGGAAGGTGCTCTGTACCTGCAGGCTTGTCCAGGAAGTAGGCCAGCAGGCAGCGCATGACAGCTTGGTGGCAGATAACCAGCACGTTTTCCTGCCTTTCAAGCTCCATGATCACTGGCTCCAGACGATGGACCAGGTCCTCATAAGACTGCACAGGCGTAAGTTTGATATTCACATACTCAAAATGTTTGGAATCCCACTCTGTCCGTATAGGTCCAGAATGACAAAAGTTCATTTTATTCTCAGGCTAACATGGTGTTTTTATAAACCTAACCTCGAACCTAAACTGGCCAGCGCTAACCGTGTTCTTACCTCGCCCTTGGGGTAACGGTAACGATACTTGTCCTGGTCTCTCAGCGCAAACTCTTCTGGGAAGTTCCCCTGAATCTCCTCGTAGGTCAGTTCTTCACAAACACCCTTAATGAGACACCACAGCAGAAGCAAAGGTCCGCCGCTTTAATTCAGCCGATACGCTTTGATTCTGGCTGAAGTCCCAAGTTCTAAACTCACAGCGTCGATCTCATTGAGGGCCTTCCACTGCTCATACTGAACTCCCAGCGTTTCTGCAGTCTGGATGGTTCTCTTCATGTGGCTCGTCCACACCTTCAGGTCCCGGATGTTCTGGCCTCGGATGAAGGTCGCCAAGGCGTTTGCATACTGGCAGTAACGGTTGCACATTTCAAAAACTGCCTTGAAACTATTTAATTACGAGATTAAGTGTGTGTGTGTGTGTGTGTGTGTGTGCCTGCCTGCCTTCTGTCCACGGGGCGAGAGGCCCGAGTCTCCACCAATCCGACCCAGCAGGTTGAGCTCGCTCTCGCCGTGCCGGCTCAGGTAGATGGACCTGGGCGTGACATGGATGTTCATGAGGTAATAAACGATCCTGCTTTGAATGTGGTCCTGAACCTGGTTCACCAGGTATCTACTGCCCACGTTGAAGATCTTGATGTAGGAGTGCTTCCTGTCATTAAAGAAAAAGGAAAAAAAAGCAGGTAAAAGGAATTTCCACACAGTATGTTCTGTATATTTACACGTGCAGGACGGTCATGGATTGTATTGACGTGGACTCGTGTACCTGTCCCTCTCATCATCTATAGGCATGTAGCTGGATTTATAACACTCGATCCGCTGGATGAAGTCCTGCATGGCCTCCTCAACATCGCGATCTGCATAATCCGGACTCCCAAATTTAACTTGCTGGAAAGAAATGCCCAACTGAGCCGCAGATTCCAGGAAATCAGAGGCCTACAGACGTCCCTGCGGTGCTCCTCACCTTGATGTTCTCTGCAATGATTTCCGGGTCATCACAGATTGATTCCACAAAGAAAACCTGCACACAAGAAGTCATTTAAACGGAAATCTGCTGCGCGTTCAGAAGCAGAACGTTCCCCTGGTTGCTCACTTTGTAGCCTCGCTCTTTGGCAAAGGCGAGGATGAGAGCCCTCCTCTCTCGGGTGGTGTTGGTGGCATCAAAAACCTGCGTGAGACAGACAGCAGCCAGAGGGTTTTTACTGCGCTGGCTGCTTTTCAGAGCAGCCGGAACCTTGGCTGCGTTTACTCACAGCCACTTGGCCCTGCTCCTTTGTGAAGTAGGCGGCGACGTCTTTGAGGGCGGCGGCTGCACAGGCCCTGAGAGAGAAGTCACACTGACTGACTGCTGAAAACCGCAAATATTTACTAAGGTTCACGTCACTTGACTGACTGTGCTTGGTCACAGGGTGTGTTTTTGTCTTACTTGCGGATCCTCATGGCCTCCTCGTTATCAGGCTTAAAGAACTCAAAGTTGTCGTAGATCTTGACAGCCTCCCGGCGGTACTGACCCACGTTAAACACTGTTCGGACACGAGCAACAGAGCGTTTCCCCTCAATGTTTCAAGATTTTTCTTCAACAAGGACACACTTTGGCTGCACACACTGACCTTTAGTCGGAACGCCGATCCAGTTCAGGTAGCGGGTGAGCTTCTTGGAGATGTAGGTCTTCCCTCTGGCTGGCAGGCCCACCATCACGATCATCGTGGGACAGTTACAGAACTGAGGAACTGATGCTGAGGCAAAGACGGGAACACAAACACACTCAGCTGGAGCTGGGGAAGGATCTGAAAACGGTCTTTTCCTGCTGAATGTTTTCTTGACGAAGTTAAAAGCTCCTCTTCCCTCAGCGGAGCAGCTCGGTGTTCCGCCCCGGACGGCTGACGGAACACAGCCCTCCTAATCTGTCTGTTTCTGCTCTAAACCTTTCTGTAAACTTGTAAATGTATTCACTTCTTACCCAGACACGGTGACTCAGTGGTTGCATGTTTGTCTGTCTGTGGTGGGTGAAAAAAATGCCAGTCATTTATAACGCAGACTGCCCAGGCACTTCCCGCCTGTCCATACAAGGACGGGGACAGTGGTAACCTCCAGGCTGTTCGATTCTGAATGGAGTACGCTGCATCAGCAGAATGCTGAAAGGACCACGTCAGACACAGCACAGAGAGCCTGGCCTGTCTCCTCTGGCCGTCATCCACGGCTGACTCGTCTGTCCCTCAGACCGGACTGAAACAAACTACAGCTGCTAGCAGCCGACAGTCTTCTGTGCACTTCCATCTTCTCCTGTGGTTCAGGTTGCAGCCCATCCATGGTACCCAGAGCTTGGGTGAGGCATTTCTGCTCTGTGGACGTGCTACTGGTGAGAGCCATGAGCCTAAGATGGCAGAGAGAGAGAGAGAGCTCTACTCTGTGTCAGTGCAGAGGTGGGGGTGCTCTGCCAATCCATCTGTTTATCAAGTTATCAGGTCTAAAAGCAGCTGCCAAAATCACTGCGGTGACACCAGAGAGCGTCTAGAATAGATCCACCTACTCCATGTTCCGGTGCAGCAGTTGTATCACGTGCTCTTAAAAAAAAGAAAAAAAAAAAAAAGAAAAAAAAAAGCCTGTATTAACTCTCTCTTTCCACTAGAGAGCGCATTAAACACGAATCTTACTGGAGTGTTTCGCAAAGAGCGAAAGAACCTAATAAAGGCGTATTTTGCTGCATATTAGCAAATTGCAAATATTAGATTGTGTGACACGATTTTTTTTTAAATTGTCCTAAATTCACCCCCGTTATTGCTACTTTGTTTTTGTTTTATCTTCAACTAGTCTGGGATCATGCAGGCAGCGTCCACATTCGGACCCAGACCCACATTCGTCCACACCAGACCCTTCTGAAGACCCTCCAGGCCCAGAAGACGCTCAACCCATTCCCAGCCAGACCAGTTTCACTTGGTTGGCTGTTATAAAGAGAGCGTCCTGCTTTGAATCAGTTCAGAAATGCAAACTGTAAACGTGTGCAGGAGCAACGTGTAAAAACCTGCTCATTAAGACTAGGTTAGTTAATTACGTTTCATTGCAACGCTCAGAACCTATTTTTAGAACGCTGCACTCGTGCAGCTGTTTCGCTGGTTTTGCAGTAAGCGTCCGAACGAGTTATTTCTGTCCTCAGATCTGTGCTGCGTTCGCAGAATGTTTGCTGCACGCTTGTTCTGGCATGCTTTGCTGGTCTCACCTGCACTGTCACACCTGCGGAGTCTCACGTGCTCCAGCTGAGGAAGCTCCATTTTATACTCCAATGAGGCAGCCGGTGACCCAGCTCTGGAGACGGTGGCCAGCGGAGACGGCCAGAAGTAAGGCTCTAGTTAAAGAAACTACGCCCCCCGCTAAAGAGCTTCCGACTGCCCACCATGACACATGGACATATGATAGTAGCACGCTGGGCTTGTCCTTTACGGTGTGCCAGGGCCAGAGTTCACGATGTACACACACACCACACACACACACAGCACTGAGAGGGTGTGTCATAACAAGTGCAAAGGTCGCGAGACAACTGCTTGTTGCCCAGGCAGATTATATTATATTATATTATATTATATTATATTATATTATATTATATTATATTATATTATATTATTATAGATGTGGGAATGTTGGGAATGCAGCCACGTGCTGGTATTCATGCCATGAATGTGTTCACATGTCATTTTATGTTCAGTTCAGCGTAATAAAATCCATAGGTTAAGGCTTCTGAGCAGCCACTCAGAGCTGAGGCTGAAGATGAAGAGACAAGGACAATTAACACACACAGTAACCCGCCATTTATCTGAAAATGGGATTTAAAGTCCAATCGAGGAGTTCTGTGTGGGGGGTCTGGGTGCATTTGCCAAGAGCTGCCTCTAGGGGGCAGCGTTTACCCTAGTTGGCAGCTTATGTTTATCATTAATCATTAAAGTTTCTTTTGTGTCTTATATTTAGAGTTTCTTTTTGCTGGAAGCATTCAGATTCAGATTTTAACGTATCTTTTAATGTTTGCTTCCTGTCATTGTTAAGTATGTGGAAGCGGTCGTCAGACCGTGCAAAGAGCTCAAAGGGGACCTCTTGCCCAAATGACCAGATTAGTTACATATTCATTTGTTTTCCAGTGGACATGATGCCTTCAGCTCGCACTCACTTCTGCTGAGGAACAGAGGAGAGAAGGTGAGGACTGATTACACACTCGTCTAAAATGACAAATTGTGTGCTAATGCTTGAGGCTGAAAT
Organism: Pao palembangensis; assembly: GCA_015343265.1. NCBI lineage: Eukaryota > Metazoa > Chordata > Actinopteri > Tetraodontiformes > Tetraodontidae > Pao > Pao palembangensis. Next base: position 617,468 of record CM027090.1, on the reverse strand, counting down.
ATTTACAACAAAAAAATTGACATAATATAGCAAAATAGAGATCAGAACAGTTAACAGTCAGAAAAATTATGTTTTTAAAATGCTAATCGAAATGTAAATAAGAAAAGGATGGTTTCTTAAATACTGAAACCCTGAAATGAATTTATTATAATAACAGAGAAACATATCACAAAATCCTAAAATGCCAAGACTGAAGCAAGATGAAACAGAAAAACGTTTTTGTATAAAGTGTCTTTTCAGAAACTGAGGAAATCGTTGTTGACCATTCTGCACTGAAATATTTCCTGTTTTTGCTTCATGCACTTTCCCAGTAATCCACCATCTTGTTTCCACTGGGCATTCTTTAATCAGCTTTAGCTCTGCAGTAGAACTGAAAAGTCCTTCTGTGGGAATATTTCAGAATCCAAAACGTTCATGCATCTTCTCCAGCAGATGGCGCTCAACCACCGTTAGACTCGAGAAGTTCAAGTTAGCGTGACCTCGTTATTAGTTTATTCAGGTGAACAGTCACTTGGACCACTTTCAAAACTGTTTCAAAATCTACAGTCTTTCACACATTAATATTGATTGATCCTTATTTATTATTTATGATACACAGACAATAGCTTGAATGCCAACAGTGTTCAGAATCAGAACCAGAATCAGAACCAGAATCAGAACCAGAATCAGAATCAGAATCAGAATCAGAATCATAATTAGAATTCATACCTAACCCTAACGTAATTATAGCAGCCTAGAGGTTGTGTTACTCCAAATTCAAATAAATAAAAAAAGTATGTACAAATAGTCTAAATAAAATGGAAATAAAAAATAAAAATAGAATTAGAATAATACTTATAAAAAATAGACTAGAATTCCTTATAGACATGTACCGCCTGCCAGCCGGCAGCAGAATAAACCCATATATTCAATCTAATTTTATCCTGAAGTTCTCCGACCTGATTTGTTGGTTCACGTCTCACGCGTTTTAAAGACTAACCCTGCCGACACTATCCTGCCCTTATCATTTAATTCTATTACGAAAACAAACTGGACTCTGGCACCACGTAAATTGATGTGATCAAAACTGATTATTCCGTCTGACATGATCACCAAAAATCATCATCTGGACTGATCTGACTGATGAAGCGTTAATGACCTTTTATTGATCTGTAGATCACAAGACCCTCTCATCCTATTCGGAGAGCTATAACTGGTGGAAAAAATACAGTCTTGGACTGACTATGTTCCTATTTTCCGGACCAGACCGTCACTGCAATATTTAAAAACTCGTCTCCGGCTAATCTAATTTGGGGTTTTGTGCCATTCTTCTTCCACTGGGTCCAGTTTGCTATGCAATAACCTAATGGTCCATGATGACTGACTGTGTCCCCACAGATGGCGTCATATCCAGCTCTGGCCTTCCTGGTGCTCTCCTCAGCAGCTCTGTCCTCCACCTGCGATGGTGGAAAGGTGCTGGTTTACCCCCTGGATGGGAGCCACTGGCTGAACATGAAAATCCTCGTGGAGCTGCTTCACTCTCAGGGCCATGAAATAACGGTCATACGGTCGTCCACCAGCTGGTATATTTCCGAAGTCTCGTCCGACTACACCTCCATCACCGTCACCCAGGAGCACTCACAACACATGGAGAGTCAGGAATCCATGACCTCCTTCCTAAAGAGGTCGTTAGACATCCGTCGCAAAGAAGGTTCAGTCTGGGGGTTCTTTGAATTCTATCAACACCTTTACAATATATTAGAGCAGAGTCAGAACAATGTGGCGAAGATGGTCACCAAAATCTTTGAAGATAAGACACTAAGTGCAAAGCTGAAGGAAACTAAATACGATTTAATGCTGACAGATCCGGCGTTTCCAGGTGGAGTGCTGTTAGCTCGCTATCTCCAGCTTCCGATGGTTTTCAACGCCCGCTGGTCTTTTAGTAGTGAGGCGCACTTTGTCATTGCACCTTCTCCGCTGTCCTACGTTCCTCAAATATTCTCTTATAACTCTGATCAAATGGACTTTTTCCAGAGAATGAAAAATGTGATCTCTCACATCCTGTTGGTCTACATGACCTACTTTGTCGTAAGTCCCCCTTACCAAGCCGTGTGTGGCAAATATTTTGGACCTGAGGTCAACGTCTTGTCTCTCATGCAGGGAGCTGATCTGTGGTTAATGCGGGTTGATTTTATATTCGAGTTTCCTCGTCCTACCATGCCCAACGTGGTCTATATCGGAGGGTTTCAGGGCAAACCTGCCAAACCTCTTCCGGCTGATTTAGAGGAGTTTATGCAGAGTTCTGGTGAACACGGGGTGGTCGTCATGTCACTGGGGACTCTTCTGGGCGATCTTGGCCCTGAGCTATCAGAGATCGTCGCATCAGCGTTTGCCAGCCTTCCTCAGAAGGTCGTGTGGAGACACATCGGAGAAAGGCCGAGCAGTCTGGGAAACAACACCCTGCTGGTTCGCTGGCTGCCTCAAAATGATCTCTTAGGTCACCCTAAAACCAAACTCTTTATCTCACATGGGGGCACTAATGGCATTTACGAGGCCATCTACCATGGGGTGCCAATCCTGGGCCTTCCTCTCATCTTTGACCAGATGGATAATTTTGTACGCATGAAAGCGCGGGGGGCCGCCGAGACTGTGGACGTCACAACGGTAGATGTTGAGTCTCTGACAAATACTCTGAGCAATATTCTCGATCCAGCAAACCCGTACAGAGAGAGAATGAAGGAGCTGTCGCAGCTTCTTCATGACAAACCAATGAAGCCCCTAGACAGCGCCCTCTTCTGGATAGAGTTTGTCATGAGGCACAAGGGAGCCTCGCACCTGCGCACAGAGTCCTACAAGTTACCGTGGTATGCCTACCACTGTCTGGACGTGATGGCCGCCTTTGCAGCCGTTGGCTTGGTAGTCGTGGCTTTAGTTTGGCGTTCCTGTCGATGTCTCATCAGAGCTCTGATAACAAAGTCAGCAAACAAATCTAAGAAAGAATAGATCAGGTAATAAGAAAAACTAGCGTTTGAATCTTGCACAATCTTTTAGTAATTTTAGTCATTTTATTCCTTTTGAGTTTTAGCTTAAATCCGGGCTCTTCATTCATGGAATGTGAAAATAAAAGTGTAACCTTGTTGGAGAAACCTTGTGAACGAAGGTTAATGGAATAATTGGAAATAAAAAAATGGAATAAAATATTCTACTGAGCTCATGTCCTTTTAATTATTTGTCAGCTGTGTTTGAGTTCATCCGATACAAAATAAAATTCCTCCTGTGAAAATCAAATCTGCCCTTCACGGCCTCGTGATGTCCCGTCTTTGAGTGAAAGTTAACAACAGTCTCACCATTTCTGAACCTGAAAAATAAACTTGTTATCCGTCTAATCGTTTGCTGGTTGTCAGGAACAGCTGCACACCTCATGCACTCTTGTGGTTTTCCTCTGCATGCTTGTACTGATAGTTCTTTTCACTCTGTGGCCCCCTTTGTGGCTCTTTTCTCACAGTTCCTGTTTCATCTGCACGCAGATAGAAGCTCCTACCACGACCTGGTTCAATTAGAACAGTAACAGCGACGTTTTTCAGACCTATTTAGAAATGTTTTATTTCAGAAGCTCAGAAGAATCACAGAACCCGTAAGTTAAATCAGATACATCAGATGGCCGATGGAGGAGGGACACGAGTAGAGAAGGTGATCAGCTGCGTGGCAGCCTGCTGACCTCGCCGCATACAGTTTCTAAGAGAAGCGGAGATGTTTTCATCTCCATGGAGGTAAACCAGAGGGTTGAGAGCGCTGTTCAAACACACCAGGCCCCGACTGAGCTGATGAGCGATGTAGACACTGTCAGACCATTCGTGGCACAGCTTCCAACCGTCCAAAAGTCTAGACCAAAGGTTGAGGTTCCTCAGTACGTGATAGGGGATGTAACAAACGCAGAAGAGAAGAACCAGGATGATCAACAGCTTCATGCATCTCTGTTTTAGCACCTTGTCAGTGGTATTTGTCCGGCAGAGAACGACAAACATGTGTCCGTAGCAGCCCAGCGTGACGAAGAACGGGATGCAGAATCCTGCGAACGTCCATACAAGACTGTACTTGAAGTAACTCTCTATGTGCTTCTCATCGGTGGTATCGAAGCACTTTTTAGCCTTTGGCCAAGTTTTGGTGTAGAACATGTCTGGAAGACATTGAATCCCAACCAGCAGCCAGGTGGTGACAGAGATAACCACAGAGTGGGTGACAGTGATTCGTCCCATCGCTCTCATTGGATGGACAATAGCCAGGTACCGGTACACGCTTATCCAGGTCAGGAAGCCGATGCTGCCATACAGATTCAGATTGAAGAAGAATCTCGTTACCTTGCAGAACGTTTGTCCAAAAATCCATTGACTCTTCATGAAGTAGTACACCACCAGAAAGGGAATCGTCAGCAGGTACAAAACATCTGAAATTCCCAGGTTGAGCACAAACAGGTTGATGTTACCCAGTTTCTTCCAGTTCTTCAGCAGAGACTTCAGTCCCCAGCCATTAGCCAGCAGCCCGACCACGAACACCGAGATGTAAACAGGAGGGAGGAATCTGCCCGAGAAATCAAAGCTGACACGAGGACAGTGGCTGCTGTTCATTGTCTTCTGGACAGAAATCAGATCCTCTCTGCAAACGTGCAAATGTGGGCACTTCAGACAAGACTTCCTGTTTTAAGTCAGTGCCGACGTGACAGCAGGAGACTCAAAGCAAGAGGCAGCGAGTCGGAAAGAGTTGATGTGTAAAATTGAAAGCGTAATTCTGAATAAAAATTAGTATTCACTGGAAATAAGTGAGGATTCCAAGAATACTCGCAAAAAGTATCTGGAATTGACTTTGAGACTCTAAATACAAAAGAATTACAAAGATCTGAAACATGAGGAACAGGCAGGAGGACGAAAGCAGACAGGAAGACCCTTCAAAATAAAACATTTTTAATCTGTATTTACGTTGAAATGTCACGTCACAACAATAAAAGAATCAACCAAGTCCACCTCAAACTCTTAACAGCCCTCAAGTAGGCTCAAGTACCCGACTACACGCCAAAAATACCCCAAACATCATCTCGAACAAATATGGACGAAAGCAGAGGAAATCTTACGCCCCCCATGTCAGATATGATAGGTGGTTTTACGAAGAAAAAATGACAGATTACAAGCCACAACACAACTCGTGTCTGAAATATTAACACACGCAAAAAGACAAAATATAACTACAGCATATATAAGAGACATCTGCACAGAATTATCTACAACAGTAAATGAAGAAGTGCAAAATCATCACAAGCAAAACTGTGCAAACACAAGGTTGCATTGCTCACATTAGACAACAGAGTCAGCCAACACAGAGACTGGTGTCATAAAATTAACATTTCATCAAATATTTATAACTCTGGAACCATCAATGCAGAAAAGATGCTATTAATTATAAATTAAGGTCAGACTTTTAGGTTTTACTTGCAATTTAATGTCTTTATCAGTGCACTTTCTCTAAAATAATTTAAAAAATCAAATAATTATCTAAATTAAATCCACTTCTGTCCTCCTGACTAGAAACATGTTTTGTTTTCCTGGTAACTCTAACGTGTTCTTAGCGAAGATGCTTAATATTAGTGGTGAAAAGTTCCATCATTTGCTCAGTTTTTTGTTTAAAGGACCTCCATACTGACTCTGACCTGTTGATTTTAACAAAAAACTGTGGATCAGCAGGACGAGATGGAGGAACTAGACATGAACTGAACTAATCAGGTAAAAGTGAATAAAATAGATCCAAAAGGCTGGATTAGTAACTGCTGGTGCTCTCGTTTCTACGGGGATACTAACGAAGCAAATGTCAGCAGCTGTCCCGACTCACAGTTTTTGTGTCTCTAATATGGTTCACTGCTGAAAGAATGTTCACCCACTTTTACGCCTTCTGTCACCGGCCCCAGTCACTCAGTCAACGTGGACTCGTCAGGGCCTGAAGGCCCCGAGTGCTGGGTTGCGAAAAGGCCCGTAGGGGCAGGTGTCGCCGCACACACACGAGTGTATCATCATCACAGGCCGCAGTATGAGCGCCCCCGTCAGGCAGCGGAAGGTCACCTGAGCAGTGCTGGTCTGGTGAGGGACGCAGCAGCGCAGGTCGGTGCATCGACCGCAGTACCGCAGCCTGTAAACTTGAGTACTGATGCAGCCCTGGTGAAGCAGCCGAACGGGGCCTGGCGAGGTGTAGCTGGCCTCGCACTGCCCCTGCGGTCCTGCCTGGGGATGCACAAACACGCGCAAGTCAGAGCAGCACCAAAGAGGGACGGGCGAGGTCAAAGGTCACAGTGGAAAGTAAACATGATTGTCATTCTGGCTGGCGAAAGTAATAAGGATGGTTTTAGTCACGCGAGTGCTCACCATCGCTTTGGGGGCTGGGGGAACTGTATAGCAAGGCCGCACTTTGCAAAGTCTTGTTTCCATTTGCAGCTTGCAGGCTGGGTTCTGGTTGGAAACCCGTGTGGAGACCCCGGCCCCACAGCTCTGGGAACAGGGACTCCACTGGGTGCTCTTCTCTGGGCAGGTGGAGCTAGGCAGAGGACGATGCTGCGGGAGAGACGGCCACAACCCGGTCCGCCCCATAGCTAAAGAAAACAAATAAAAAAGTAAAAAAGAAAAAAAAGAAAAGCTCATTTTTGATAGCTCATCTATTTTAGCAAGATAAAGAAATCCATCAGAAAAATCACCTAAAATAAATCACTTAAACAACACAATGTAACTCCAAGGCGTTGTAGGGAGGTCATGCAGGCACGTGGAGGCCACACACACTACTGGGCCTCGTTTTGGCTTGTTTTAAGGACATTACAAGTTGAATCAACCTGTAGTGTGTTTTTCCACTTTAATTTTGAGTGTGACTCCAAATCCAGACCTCCATGGGTTAATACATTGAATTTCCATTGATAACTTTTGTGTGATTTTGTTGTCAGCACATTCAACTATGTAAAGAACAAAGTATTTAACTAGAGTATTTCATTAATTCAGATCTAGGATGTGTTATTTTAGTGTTCCCTTTATTTTTTTGAGCAGTGTGTATATATATATATATATATATATATATATTTTTTTTTTTTTTTTACCTTTGGCAGCGAAAAGCATGTTTGTTGTCTGACTCAGACGGACACAGCTTTTTCTAACGGACTAAAATTGTCTGTGCTGTCATTTTCAAACGGATGTTATGAAAGTAGGAATTTAGTGACTGTGAAAAAAAAAAAACGTTTGGACTTTTCCAGACAAACACGAGTTATATTCAGACTGAAGGTTCCTTTGGTCAGACGCGCCCCAGTCGGAGGCATAAAAATGCCCCTGTAAAAAGTTCCAGACGTGACCTCTAATGACAAACCTCACATAAACAAGAGAACAGCGCTGTCACCACAACATCCAAGAGGTGAATTACAGGTGAGTAGGAACCTGTCGGCAGGTTTGTGGGTAAAAACCGACGGCTGGAATATCAGGGCCAACCTGTGATGGCGTCCTGAATGACGGTGTTCTCCAGGTTCTCACACACCCACTGTTTGCAGCATTTCCCCGGTAACCGAATGTGCTGCGGGTTGGGACAGTCTGGAGTGGGACGGCGGGCATCCAGAGGGCAGGCTGGCACGCAGGTCACCCCGCCACCGCTGCAGCGACAGAGCGTGTCGCAGGAGGGCTGGAAGGCCTGGCCCTCGTGGTAGGTGACGCCGTTCAGCTCGCAGCCCAGCTCTGCCTCACCTGAAACAGAACACAGGTTGTCTTTACCTCCTGACCTACCTGGACTGGACGGGGGGAAGTGGAAGAGTTAGGCCAGGTGAGGAGGGTGGAAACACAAGCCTTGCTGTCTGAGCCAGGCCGGCTTTATAAGACACCGACGACTGAGAACGGCCTGTTTCTCAGTGGTGTTTCTGCAGTCTGTCACACTCAGACAGCAGTCATTACAGCAACAGTGTCAACACAAGTCCCGCAAATAGAAGCTGAAGTGTTTCTCCAGACTTTAAACGCCACTCGTGCAGACTGAGCGTCTGTCCTGCCCACGCACACGTGGAACCTGCTGTCTGAAACTCACCGACACATTCGCCTGGCTCTCCGGGGAAACCGGCGCTGTAGTCGCACTGCAGCCCCCTCCGACGGTCGCAGGGAAACCTGTCGCTGCAGGGCTCACCCAGCTGCCGGGCACACACCGAGCAGCACCGGCAGCCATCCGGCACCAGGGCGACCCCTGGTGGGCACTGAGGGGCAGCGGTGGGGCACAGACAGGGGCCGTCACACAGCTGGGACCAAACCTGACGGGAACACACACACACGGGGGCAAGTTACAGAAAAGAAAACTGCCTGGAACCAGTGGAACACCTACAGCATGTACGCACCCACGGTTTGCACACGCGCATGCTGAAAAGATAAAAATAAACAAATGCGCATGTGGTCACCGTCATACTGACTCCCCCATCACACACAGGCAGCTTTAATGTGGAAGAGACGCCATCATCAAGGAAAAGAACAGTCCTACAGAAACATGGATGGACCTTAACTTAAATTCATATCCAAACTCACATAAAAGACAAAAAAGGGAGGAAAAAAAGAACATATAAAACAGGCAGTTTCCAGAAAGAATAGTCAGAAGTCCCCCAGTTATCTTCTATAACTGGGTTAGAGAGGCTCACCTGCGTAAGCGCACCCAGCAGAACAGCCAGAGCGATCAGCCCGTCACTCCACAGTCGGTCCATGAGGTCTGCCGCCGATGATGGGCTCGTCCGTCTCAGCCAGTGGCTGCTCATTTTCGGCCCTGCTGACATTTATAAAGTCTGGAGGCTGATGTCACAGCCTGACGACAGTGTAAACAGCTGCTGGAGCAACATCTGAAATGGTTCACATTCCTCCTCCCAGCCGTGCGCGCAGGCGGGCTCCGACTCGCCGCTCTCCTCCCTCTGCTTCCAGTCTGAGTTTGCACAGCTTCAGACGCGCTGACGGGAGAAAAACACACTAGGTCAAAGGTCCACCAAGCAAAGAACCTTCTGGGATTTTGCGGCAGTGACTCAAATCTATGTTGATCTTATCTCGCCGGTGTTTTTACAGGCTGCTGCGTTCATGCGCACTCAGGGGAATACGCCCGAAAAGCTCTCCTCCAGTCAAATGTTCCCTCATTTCTAATGTGTCACTTGGATCAGCGGATCCTCCGTCTGGTCTCCGTGGTGTCGAGGCAGCACGTCTGTTGCTGGCCTGACCTTGAATCATCCCGATCTCCTCCACTGTGACACAGGCGCCTTTTTTCCATAAACGGTGTGAAAGAGCTCCGGGCTGAGCTCACACGCGTCTCCCTGCAGGCGTGACCGTGCGGAAGGTTCGGTCTGTTTCTGTGGACCAAAGAATAGCACCACCGAACTTCATCACATTCTAAAGGCCGCCGAAAACTAAAAAAAAAAAAAGGAAACTTACATAATCCCAATTAAACCAGCATCATGGCCCTTCAGCCAGTAACAGGCAGCTGGTTTACTGGTGCCCAGATCACCATCGCAACTGTGAGAATGCTTTGGTCAAGAACACGTTAACCGTTCTTCAGTGAGGGGTTTTTTCTAGATATTCTCCGAATTTGAATATCAGACATTCGCAGACAGTGCTGACACCCCCCAGTTATAAATAGAATGAGGAGAAAGGAAAGAATGCACGACTGTGTAGGTGGGCTCCAGGTGGTCGTTGTAGATGCTCTGCACCGGTTTCTCTGAAAAGAGGACTTCCCGGCAACTGCGCCACATGTTTTCCACGATTTCCAAGAATGTTGGAGGCCTTTCCAGTTGCTCTACAGATTTTCCAAGCAGATCTACATTTAAAAGAGGCGTTTCTGCGAACTGTTGCCAGTTTCATCCAATCTAAATCGAATCCACGTCTTTTACATTTCTCACTCTGAAAATGAATATTTCTGTATAAAAGCACCAAATGAGCGTGGAACGCAAACACTCTTATTAAATGGAATTATTACTCATTCTAAAAGATGAAGTTAAATGGCTCATTGTTCATCACATCTGGCACCGGGGACCTAAAATAGGAGTGGAAAAGATATTGCAGAAGTTAGTGTTTAGTGACGTTTACGGATCATTATTCTCTCGAACGGTGCAATCTGAGGCCACAAGGTGGCGCTCAAACACCTTCCCAGTTGCGTAATGGTGAGTAATCGCCGCAGTCTAGTGTTTTAATGGTGTTTTCACGGAAGTCCTCCCTGAAGTTTCCATCAAAACTTTGCGCCAAAGTTTAAGGTGGATTTAGATTTAACTTGGTCTGTGGTTTTGGTTTGAGCCGTGAAGTTATTCATGAACTGAGCTCATTTTTCCCTCAGTATTTTCCTTTTTTTTTTTTAACATGTTGTGACCTCACTGAATCCAGACAATGGTAAAGTCTGCCAGTTTGTGGGTTTGGGCAGTACCAGCTCGCTGGGGCTGATGTGCACACGTCTCAGAATAAACAGACTGTGGGAGGAAACGGCTACACACAAGGCTCGCATCTCTTCCAAGGACAATGTTTGACACATACCTAACACGCTGAGCAGGTCCAGTTGCGTTCGGTCATGTTTGTCTGAGGTTTGGGCCACGTGCGCTGCTGAGAGTTTTCCGGTCCTCAGGTTCTCCATCAGGGAGAAAGTACAGAGGACAGAGACGTGCGGCCTTGCGGCCATGAGTCAAAAAGCACGTGTAAATGAAAGTGTAAGCATGATGTTGATGAGCTACACTGACTCATAATTCCAGTAAAGCATTCAGTTCTGTAAAGTCAGACGTCCCTGGATCAGCACCACACCCACAAAATAAAGAACCAGAATCACAGTAGCAGCCCAAACTACAGTGTCAGTTCCTCTTCCTCCTTTCTTTCCTTCGCTCTTTAAACACTTCAGCCCAAATTTAATCCTCTTTCAAAGACACGCGTTTCCTTTCCTTGGCCGTGCAGGTGATGATGTCATCCCTTAACTTTGGCCTTGACATCAAATATCACAACTGAATGGCTTCCGCACGAACTCTTCATTCAGACCTTCAACAGGGAGGAAAAATAAGGGAGGAAAGCGTCGGGAAAGGGTTCAACATTTACAGAGAATGAAGAGGAATTTGTTTGAAAAAACTACACCCAGCGGTGCAGGTGTTTCCTATGAAAGAGCTCTGCAAAGGAGAAGCGACAGCTGAGGCTCTTTTAATAATATATGCTTCCCAAATTGCATTAAAAGTATAACTATATCCAAAAATATCAAACTCAGACGTGGACTAATTTGCTCTAACTGCTAAGCCGACTGCTAAGATGCCAATTAGCTCTGATCCGAGAGACGGAAGTTGGCAGGTTTGATTAAATAACGGCTGAATGGAGAAGCAAACGGAGGATTATTCAGAAGCCGATTACCTTCATTGTGTGTGTGCTTATCACTGCCAGATTATTGTCGATGCGGTCCAAATCTGAGAGAAACGCACACTCGGCGCCAACAACACGGGTGCTTCCAGTCACAGCCAAAATGTTTCCCTGGAATTCCAGACATTCTGTCCTGATGTGTGAAAATCCCACAGTGTTGCCACAGGAACACCACCAGCCGAAGGGAAGAACGCCACACACTCAAAGGTCACCTCCTGACGTACGCAGGGTCGAGGTCACAGGGTGGGCCCATGGCCCAGGCGCTTCTTCTCCCCTGTTCATCAGGAAATCGCAGGAAGTCACGGTGGCGTGCTGTATGAAAACCCCGGGAATGCTGCCGTGATGACAGGTGAGGGTTTCTCTTTGGTCTGATTGTCCGTCTTCCGAGATCTGAGCTTCCTTCCTTTGTGGGTCACACAAATGTGCTGTTTAAGAAAGCTTGTAGAGCATCAACACGGTCATTCACAGACAAGCCATGAACACGCTTTTGTTGCTGACAGCATCCTGGATGCCTGCAGGACGAACGCACGTGGCCTGCAGGCCGCGGCTGGAGCTGGAGATGGAACTGGAACTGGAGCTGGAGCTGGAACTGGAACTGGAGCTGGAGATGGAGATGGAACTGGAGCTGGAGCTGGAACTGGAGCTGGAGCTGGAGCTGGAGCTGGAACTGGAACTGGAACTGGAACTGGAGCTGGAGCTGGAACTGGAGCTGGAGCTGGAACTGGAGCTGGAGCTGGAACTGGAACTGGAACTGGAACTGGAACTGGAGCTGGAGCTGGAGCTGGAACTGGAGCTGGAGCTGGAGCTGGAACTGGAACTGGAACTGGAACTGGAACTGGAACTGGAGCTGGAGCTGGAACTGGAACTGGAACTGGAGCTGGAGCTGGAGCTGGAGCTGGAGCTGGAGCTGGAGATGGAACTGGAGCTGGAACTGGAGCTGGAACTGGAACTGGAAAAGGTCATTTTACTTATAGCTACTAGAGTAAGTTTGTATGTTTGTGGAGAGTTTTTTTTTCTTCTTTTTTTGGAAGCACAGATTAAAAATAGTATCCCGCCTTTAATCGTACACCAAAATCAACAAAACATACATTTCTGGCTTCGGGACGGGTTGCTAAAAATAATTAAAACAAATAACATCAACAACAAGGATCCAATTCATGAACGAGGCCACTTCCAGCATGTTTTTTGGGGAGCATTATTCAACAAATGACATGTTCTTTCCAGACAGTAGACAACATCTCAAACTGGAACCTGACCTCTTAGACTGATATACTCTTGAGTTTCGGTGCTTAAACTTAGCAGAGGAATTTAATAGATGAAATGCTGCCTTCATCTGATAATAACACTGACCTGGTCAAACACCGAAGAGTGTTTAACTGTCTGCTTACAGGCTGTTTTTAACGGTTAACAGAGACCTCTAGTGGTCAGATAAAGAATCGACACAGAACCAGAGGCGGTCCGTAATGTGTTTACGTTCGCATCCCTAGAATTTCTACTTCTACAGATCACTGAAGATCACTTCTACAGATCACTGAAGGGCTTTTCACATACTGTTGCGTCAAAACCCAAAATTCTGAAGATCAAAAGACGCAGCTCAATCTGACAGATCAAAAATGAGATCAAAGGAGCCTTTAATGTTTCGTAATGAAAGGACAAGGAGGTTTGATGTAAAGCACCTACTTAATGTGTTACAGTTATAACTAAATTAGACCAGCGCTGCTCCTGATCAACCAGAAGACGCCACTGGTAGGAAGCAACTTTGAAAGTCTGAGCTTAGCCAAAGGTTAATTAAGACTGTTTCCTTGATTGCGTCATACCGAACTATTCTCTGGTCGTGGTAATACTTGTTGTATTAGTAGTAATGTTAAGTGTCGTGCATGCAAATCGGATACAAATGTGTACAAAAAGTATGTTCTGTTTATCTTCAAGGTTATCAACCTTTTCCTTCCTATTCCTAATCTGTTAATTAAATTGGTGGATGAGGGGAGGAGTTGTTCCTTGTATCCTTCAATGTTTGATCAAGCAGTTTTCCAAGTTTCCGCACATAACTTGACTTAAACTTGTATACTTTGGTGTAGTCTGCATGGAATGTTTCTTTTTAAACTTTCCAATTATGTAATTATTCAAGTCTTGAGTTACCGTTTCTATACTTTACACAGTCCAAGTTTTCACAAGTTATGATGCAACTCCTCCACGTCACATGATTTTCCTGATTATTACACGTGTATTACCAGTTGCACTGCCCTCCTCTGGCTCATGCTCTTTCTGTTCTAACACCCTCTTTAATTTCTTTCCGTGAGTCAACATTTTGTCGCGGTGCCTTGTGTTATGAAACGCTCTCTAAAAAGCACCAGGAGAATCCTGAACGTGAAGCCTGCTGGTTGAATTACACCCACGTGGTTTCCGCCAACACGAAAACATCTGACCTGCAGCTACGCGCCTAGGTGAATTCCTCCGAGCTTCTCGTTTGGCAGCAAGTGAAAAGTCACATGCAGAGGCCTGGTAGAGGCTCCCGCTGTTGGGAAACAGCAGCCGCCTGTGGAAGCGGAAGCCAAAGAGCACCAAGACGGCCGTGCTGAGGAGGACAGTTTCAGGAGATGGCAAGATTTCAAAATGAGGCTTTTATTTCAAGGCCGTTGACCAAGGCGTTAACCTTTGGCCCTTGGTTACAGGTACACCTCAGGGTCAGGGCTGGCACTGTGGTCCTCTGTGCGTCCTCTTCCTCTGATGAAGCTTTCCAAGAATCTCTAATTATTCCTGTCCCACTGAGCTGGCTGTGGTTTTGTAGCCACGAATGAACCTTTCACTCACCTTACACTTGCTTTTGTTGTGTAACGATTGGACAGAATTAATTAGCAAAGCTCTCATCACATGGCTGCAAAGCTGCTGCCGCTCAGGGGGGTTAATCCTCTGACATACTGTCTTTTAGAACGCGCACTGTCCCGCACGGCTCTCTGCTCCCGCACCGCTTCCCCGCAGGCCGAGCGGCGCTTTTGTTGCAGCTGGGCGGTAGGAAGGCGTGTCCTTGACGCATGCATATAATCAGCAGGCGCGCCGCGCTTGCTGGATTTGGCGCTGTGCGCACCGGCAGGGTCACCGGCATCCACAGGACCCGCACAATGGCCGAGATCTCCGATCAAGCGGTGTTCAACAAGCCGAAGGTAGGTTCGCGGCAGGCGCGACGACGCGCGGTTCAAGCACTCCAGGCTTCTGTTGCGGACACTTTCCTGTCGGGTTTGAACACGATTACCAGCCCGCGGATGGATGAGCGGAAGTCCTGCTGCGGCTTTACAGATTTTGCACCGCCGGGAGGAAAAAGACGATGCTTTAAAGAAACGAATCCTCCTTTAATGAAACCGTAACGCGTCTGTGCCGACTAACAGGATTTATTTTGGAGCCCTAAAATTTCAGTTTTCTCCAGGTTTTGTATTTGCACCTGATTTTCCATCACAAGGACTAAACGATTCCCGAACAGCTCATCTTCAATGATGAGATTCTACTGGAAGATCCGTAAATGGATTTGAAAAGTCCTGATCAAAACGATCAGAACACTTTAAAACTGTTGAATTGTTGCTAATACAGTCCTTAGAGGATAAAAAGAGAAACTCAATACGCAAAAATTCTATACGGATTTCCAGGCGAAGAACCCTCAGTGCTCCAGTTTGAGCATTAATTCTACGTGTTGAAAATGAACCCACATGGTGCCCTTTGGAGTCCATGTGCTGACATAGCACGTGATCTGACAAGAAGAGAGTGAGGGGGAAACACACCCACACACACACACACCCACACACACACAGTTATGGCTATCTGTTGGTGACAGATATGTTTTGTAACACAACCTCCCGTCAGACAGTTAAAGTTGGTGTTTAGTGATGTCACTGTGTCTTCTGTGTTACACCTGCTGGCCGCAAGAATAGAGAAGGAACCCAGATCAAGGTCAAGGTCGCGTTTAATTATAGAGCACCTTATAAACAAGCTAGGTTCACCAAGGTGCTCGGAGAAAAAAACAACAGTTTGACCACAACTTTCAATGTTGGGTCACATCCGGATGCTTCGTTCATCAGGTTCTCCACACGTCTTCAAAGAGCCAGAGGTCTTCTGATTGGAGAAGCTTCTGTTCTCCTGGTGGAAGCGCTGGTATGATTCCAAAGCAGTGTCACAGTATTGTGATGGGGGGATTTTGTTCTAATGACCACAGTGTGATTAGTCCCTAATGAAGGGCCAGTAGAAGACCAGACCCAGAGAAAAATCCCCTGCCCACAGATCCACCTCGGACACAGACCTTGGAGGAGAAGCTTCAGCTAGCGCCTGGAGTCTTCCTCCCCCAGCCCTTCAGGAAACGGAGCCTTTATGTCTGAACAGTTTGTTCAGAATTGTTTCAACCAAGAATCCAAATACAAAGAGTGTCATAAACACAAGTCATAAATATGGAGCATCAGCAGATCCTGCGGACCAGCAGAACCACTGGAACAACCAAGGACTTCCAAGTTCTTGCGTAACCACAGCCTATTCCATCCTGCACACAGCGCGCAGAGACCCCTGAAGCCCAGGGTGTGCTGTGAACGCATTCCCCCCAAAAATCCCTCCACTTGGAGACGGTTGAAGCAGCTGTTGTGGATCGTTTTGTCATGCTGGCGACAGCAAGAAGCAACATTAATATACAAAACAGATGCCAATACTTTCAGCCTTAGCTCTAAACGTTTGGGCGCAAACATCCTCTTTTTGGCACAGGCGGACGTTAAAAATGAACAGACGAGTGAGAGAGGAAATAACATCTGAAATATGGCTGCAGCACAAATCTGATTTCATCAGCAAGTTCTAAAAATGTAGATTGTTGGGAAATGAGGAGTCAGTTTTCTGACTGGCTGTTTCCCTGAGAAAATCTGCTGATTTCGTGACCTTTAAAAAACATGTAACAGATATTCATCGACCAGTTTCCCTACTTGTTTATTTTCAATGATTCCAGCTCGGGGGCTGCAAGAGGAGCCCCCTGGAGAGGAGAGGACACTTTCTCTGCAGCTTTACTCGACCTTTTGTGTCTCCCGTCTGCAGGTCGAGCTGCACGTTCACCTCGATGGATCCATCAGGGTTCAGACCATCATTGATGTGGCCAAGTAAGTTCAGACTCTCCACCTTTCAGCAGAAGTGTTCAGGACAGGAAGTAAATGTTCAGGACAGGAGCTGGGGTGTGGCGCTCTTTTCTTCGAAGACATCCCAGCCACGGCGGCGAGCCGAGCCTCACGCTAACACACTGGGGTGATCTGCTGACACGCTATCAGGCTCTGGAACGATGGGGAGGCTGCAGTAGTGACACTAGACCAGGGGTGGGCACTTATTTAGCCTGAAGGGCCACGTTGGGTTGTAGATCTTGATGAAGGGGCCGGCCAGGTGGCGCAGGAAACTAACCCCCCCAAATGAGGATCAGAGGTTAGCTAAAAATCCTGCTTGATGGACTGTTGACAGAGAAACTAGAGATGGATGATGAAGCTCCAGATGATGTTTGTCCCCACCTTCTTGAGAGGACATGTTAGCATGCTAGGTGGACCTTTTTCTAACCAATCAAGCTGACAACCCTCTTCATTTGGCGTTTGGAGGAATGATTGTGAAGGCTCTGCGGGCCGGATTAAATAGTTCACCGGGCCACATGTGGCCCTCGGGCCTCAGTTTGCCCACCTCTGAACTAGACTCAAGGTTCAGTTGTCAGTGCAACAATCGCTGCCCCTAGGAGGGTGTTTACCGCTCGATTAACCATACGTTGACATCAGTAATGACACCTGAGACAGCTCATATCAGCTCATATGTTAGTGAGCTGATAATCCACAGAAGATATCAGCAAGAAAAACACTAAAAGAATCAATCAATCCTGACCACGCCTCTTTTAATGTGGTCATCATGTACTTAGAGTAAATCACCCATCATGTACGCCCGTGTAAGACGCATCCCAGAATTTCAAAGCTTCCCCATCTTCATTCCTGTCTTCCCCCCAGGAGACGTGGCATCCGTCTTCCAGCCAAGACGGCGGAGAAGATGAAGCAGCTGATCATAGTGGAAAAGCCGGCCACCCTCACCGCCTTCCTGGGCAAGTTCTTCCAGTACATGCACGTGATTGCGTAAGTTGCCCATCATGTTGGGTCACAGGAATGGAGTAAAGTCCGCTCACGGTGTTTGCTATCACACATGCAGCTATACTGTTATCAGACGTTCACAGCCCCTTAAAGAGGCAGTTCGCCACGTAATGAAGCTCAACTCTGTCATTTGGGTTCATAAGAGTGTTTAAAACCTACAACTGTGGAAGAGAACTGTTCTATCTGGAATTCTGGTGTGTACAGGTGTTTTAAGGGTGTGTGAACCGTCCCTTTAACACCAGTGTGTGCGGTGTGATTAATTGCACGGAAACCCAGCGGTCTTACGCAACGTTAGCAAGCACAAAGGTGGGGCCGTATTTGAAATGCCGGACGTGTAGAACATCAAGTGTAAGAGCAGAGCAGAGTCGGTGGGAGGCCCTTCCTGGTGTCTGGCTGCTATACATCCAGTCCTCTGGTAGCAGAGCTAAACTGTTTATAAAAGAGCAGAAACAGTCTGTCAGAAGAGCCGTGAAAGCCTTTAACAATGAGCGTCTGTTGTGGCTGCACAGTTGCGCTGAATGGACCCTTCTGCACTGCAACAATATAGAGGAACTTGCTAGCTGAATTTAGCCAGTGCCCACGAGCTGTGTGTGTGTGTGTGTGTGTGTGTGTGTGTTGACTTTTGGTGTCAATAAGCTGTGTTATGCCCTGACAAGGCTTCCAGTGCTGACTTCAGAGGGTAATTGTTGCGTTAATGGATTTTGTCCTTCAGCGATAGTGAAAATCAATGTCGTTATCAGTTATCTGTGCTTTTCTGTTTATCTTTACTCTTTTCCAGTGGAGACAGGGAGGCAATAAAGAGGATAGCGTATGAATTTGTGGAGGACAGGGCCAAGGAGGGTGTGATTTACGTGGAGGCCAGGTACAGTCCACACTTGCTGGCCAACACTCAAGTGGATCCTATACCCTGGAGCCAGAGAGAGTAAGTACTTCCCCTAAAACACGCAGCTTTGGACACAATCTCTGTGTCTGGCTAAAACCGCAGCTAAGTTTAGTAATTGGTTACATTTTTGACAGGAAACTGTATAAACATCTTATTTTCTCGACAGATTTTTGGTAGCTAAAGTAATTATGATTTATGCCGCTCCCTTTTCCAAGCTTCCTGCATGAATTCCTCCATCTGTTTTTCTCCTGGCAACACTTCCACTCTCTCGTTCCCAGCTCCTAAATAAAGAGGCCGAGCGACCCCTATAGAACCCCTGTAGTGTCATTTTCAGTCAGATGAATTAGAATTCACTCTCGGTGCCAGTTACAGACACTGCAACCTGCTGTAAATAATCCCAGGTTTTGCAGGAACGTGCAGATCCATGTCGGTGGGCGACGGGGATTGGGTCTGGCTGGTCACCTTTTTCATGTTTCACGCTGTTTTTCTTTTATTTTCTTTCCTCAGAGGTGACCTGAGCCCAGATGAGGTGGTTCACCTGGTTAACGAAGGCCTCAGCGAGGGGGAGAGGGCCTTCAAGATCAAAGCCAGGTCCATTCTATGCTGCATGCGCCACATGCCAAGTAATGAACTGTTCATGCTCCCGTCCCAAAACACCCTTGTGAGATAAGGCTCCTGTGCTCTATGTCCGTCCCGTGTCAAAGCTCTTCCTGTCCTATTACATAACGAGCAACGCTGAGAAACAACAGGAAGTTGTGTACGTTTGCTTAGCAGCACGCTGACAGCGTTTAGACTACAGCAGGGGTGGCCAATCCAGTCCTACCAGAGCCCCAGTCCAGCAGATTTTCCATCCTACCGGGTGGACAATAGGTTTCACCTGGAACTCGTTACCTTGGTGACAGCAGTTGCCTACCTGGCGGCTTCAGGTGAACGCTGTTGTCTACCCGGTAGGATGGAAAACCTGCTGGACTGGGGCTCTGGTAGGTCTGGATTGGCCACCACTAAAGCTCAAAAAACACCTGAGGCGAGTCTGTGCTGATGGGAGGACCACAATCACCCGCTTCTATAGCGGAATTCAGAGTCACCTGGCGACTTTGTGCTCGGCCAGTGGCCTCTCCCCAAGGATTAACCCGAGGTGCGTGTTGGCACATCGACTTGGCTTCTGTCGGCTGTTTGCCACTGAGCTGAGCAGTTTCCAGCTTTGAAGCTTAAACTGAGAAACATTTTGAACTCTGACTTTGTACACAGGCTCTGACAATATTTTGTTTCATTTGTTAGGATTAAGAATTTTAAAGAAACATACAAATTGTTTTGTGCTTTTATTTTGTTAAAGCTTCTGCAGGCTGCTACTCCTCCATACTATTACCCGCTATAATAATATAATCTGGAGTCTCTGTCCACGGTATTTAGTTTAACAACAATATAATACTCTTTGGGGAACAACAGTCCCTACGTGAGACATGCATCTGCTGCAGGCGCGGTTGTCCTCAGAGGGAAACAGACTCCGGAACGCTGAATGCATGTCACAGATGTGAAAGCGTGGATGTCGTGTGACGCAACCACCAGATTGATTCCGATCCGTCTGTGCTGGGTCTGTGTAGTGATGTCTGTGTGTGTCGTGTCCTCCAGACTGGTCCATGGAGATCGTGGAGCTGTGTAAGAAGTATCGGCACGAGGGCGTGGTCGCCATCGATCTGGCCGGTGATGAATCGCTCAGCAGTGAAACCAACCCTGACCACAGGAGGGCTTTTGAGGTGAGCGGCACGGCTTTCATGATGAATTGTCCTGCATTATGACCGTTAATGGTCACCGGAACCAAAGTGCGCACAGAACTTCCTGTGGTTTTTGGATGCAGGCCTGCTACATGCAGAGAACAAGCATCAGCGAGGCAGTTCCTCATGATAGAGTAAATCTTTAAAGCGATTTATTCCTCTAAACAGTTTCCCTTAAACGTTTCACAAAATGAAGCATCGACAGAACTGTCGTGATTAAAGCACGTCCACGACAGATGAGCCGTCTCTGACAATCATCTGTGGAATAAATGAATCATTTCCAATTATCGACAACGAGCAGAACAGAGTCCACACTAATATCAGCGGTTACCTTCGCCGTAGCCGCGCCTCTAGATAAGCATGTGGCGAATCAGCAGCGAGTCCACGGTTACAGGTTAGCTGAGGTAACTAGGTAAGCCTTCCCAGGTGGTGGGGACGTTGCTGTTCTGTCAGTAGTCGTTGACTTGAGTGTTTCTGGAAACAGGAAGCTGTGCGCTGCGGCATCCACAGGACCGTGCACGCAGGAGAGGTGGGGCCGCCGTCTGTGGTGAAGGAGGTAGGCCGTTAAAGCGTGCGATAGAGTCGTGCCACCCTGCCGGCAAGCGTCTGTCAGAGCAGCCTGTTGGATGTTTTAGGCTGTGGAGATGCTGAAAGCGGAGCGTGTGGGCCATGGTTACCGAACGCTGGAAGACCAAAGCCTGTACAGGAAGCTCCTGGCTCAGGACATGCACTTTGAGGTAAGAGTATCATCCGGTGGAACGCAGCCTTAAAATAGGAATATTTCACATTTAACTTCTCAATGAACAACAATCTACTGGTGCTCTGATGTTCCCACTCCAGGTCTGTCCTGTTTCCAGTAAACTGACAGGCGCCTGTGACCCAGACTTCACCAAGCACCCCATCATCACGTAAGCCATCAGGCGCCATGGTTACCTTGCCGGGTGACTGTTTAGACTGGTTACCAGTTAGATTTCACCTTTTCCTGGGCACAGGTTCAGGAAGGACAAGGCGAACTACTCCCTGAACACAGACGACCCCCTGATCTTCAACTCCAGCCTGGACCTCGACTACAGCGTCGCAGCCAAATACATGGGCTTCACCGAGGACGAGTTCAAGCGGCTGGTGAGCAGCTGGCCAGGGAGAAATTGAAATTCTATTTCCCAAACTGCACGTGAACGCCTCTTGAATCTCTCACTGTTTGTTGTAGAACATCAAATCGGCAGAGTCGTGTTTTCTGCCTGAGGAGGAGAAGACGGAGCTCCTCATCAGTCTTTACAAGGCCTATGGGATGTTGAAGAGCACTGCCTTCTGAAGACGAGGCTTCCACCAGAGCAGTATCATAACCCAGGGACAAACCACTGTGACTATCGCAATAGCTGCACAACAGGACAGAACGTCTGCGTCATCGAGCAAACGGACAAACGGGGCAACACCTCCAGTTCGCTGCTTCCTTCGTGTACGCGTTTGTCACCAGTGGGGTTTCACCAGTGTTCTCTGTGGTTTTAGTTTACTGTTATATTCCTGAAGGTGCCATGAAAGTGTTAATAAGAATCTGACTCCACGTAACATCCTCAGAATCAGGGAACTTGTTCATTCAGTACGCCGTGAGTCATCGTCTTGTTGCTGAGCAGAGAAGTGACAGACAGGATTACCTGCAGAGTAACACGTGCTTTTTAATCTCTGTGGTATTTCTATGTTTACTGGTGAAGCGAGGGACCTTTTTAACACTCCGCAGATCATCTGCGTCAGGTAAAACAGCTCAATACCAAAAGTACTCTACCATCTGACCACTAGGTGGCGGAATTGTGCCACCAACGTGGCCAAAAGAGGGTTTACTCGTGCCTGTTCCGCATTTCAACTTTACACTTCTATTCCCTATCATGTATGTATTTATTTGAAAGATTTTAAACTCAATTAAAGCACTTCCATCTTTATGAGATACGGGAAGCCCAATAAAAGCTGTACTGAACTCTTCTGCTCGTCTAATCGTCAATAATCTGCACCCACTTTACTCTCTGCTGACTTTCCATGGAAACATCCATTAAAGAGCTATAAGAAAACTGAAAACAGCACTAAAGGATAAATTCTAGATTTGACTACCTATATTAATGAAATACCTAAATAAAACCTTGGATTTTTATTACTTTCTAAAAGATATATGTACTTGAGTCTCGATGTGTTAAATGACTCCCAACTATAATATAAACTGACCCTCACATAAATCTTACAAGTGGATGTCGTTATTACCATTAAAGAGGCCAAAAACGATTTACTGAGGGCCTGCTCTGTAGAGATAAATGGGAACATTGGGGCCCATGTTGGCTACAAATGTAAGCACCGGTGTCCCGCGGCAGCCCTAATGTGCACAAAAGCTGCATTCACCAATATTTATGGCTTCAGATCCGTTGAATCCGGGCTGGTGGGTGCCGTACCTGCTCAACCTGAACATAGAAACCCAAAATAATACAACAGATACAGTAATTCATATCTATTTTATTACAATTGCTATCACAAATATATCACTGAACAGTAATAATAAATATGAAGTCTGTACACAACAGTTTAATAGCAACTAAGCCTGTTTATGAAAAAAAATCTGAAACTGAGCTTCACAAACAAACACAGAGAGAGAAAGTAAACGACAGACGGATGATTATGAACATGCCCCCGGTTACAACGTTCAGTATCAGGCAGTAAAACAGTCAGGGGTTATAAATGCTTTCAGTTCTCTCACGTCTTCCGAGTTCTGTCCTTTCTTGTCTGATCAGGATTATAAAAAGATCGACAGAGGAAAGAGCAGCTCGCCGTGTTTCAGTCTGATCCCACGGAGAAGACGAGCGTCTGGGCTGCAGCAGCTGCAAACGGGCCGGCAGTGAGTGAAGGCGAGTGAAGCAGGCTTTCCTGCTTCCACAGCTCTGCCTTCAATAGTCTGTACTCCCCCCTCACTCCTCAGTCCATGGTTGAGTTTAGGACGGGCCTCCACTTCCCTGGGCATCATGGCTGGTGGAGCCCTCAGCCTCTGGGGCTGGGGAGGCCCCGGCGGTCCCTTCTGGAGGAAAACACAGACATTAGAAATCAAAGAGAAAACCATCGGCTTCCTGCGGTTTCTGGGCAGAAGTCACGGCTGCAAGACGGTAACGCTTATAAGAGGGGTCAAGTGGTTTGACCTTTGGACGACACGTAAAAGCTTAAACGCTCTGAGCTGCATGAAATTATGATACAAATATTAACTTGTTTTATGTCCAAATTGAATGAATTTACACCAAAGCTACGCATCGGTAATCTTCTAAAACCTCTGAATTCTGCACATTATAAACGTACTACAGTCAAACTACAAATCCCTCTGTGTGCACAGCTTCAGCCACGATGTGAGATTATTTCCAGATTTCAGGCTTCCCACGGAGCTACCGCGTCATGGGAGACTCCTCTCTGACTGAGAAGGAAGTCAGCAAAAACAACCGTCGTGCGCAATGGTGAGAACGGAGATATGGACAACCAGACTGTCATCTGTCAGAACGGGAGGATTCATCCCAGTCGCTGTAATGATTCAGGCTGGGAAATGCAGAACTGCAGGGACCCAGGGTCAATTTCACAAAGATAATAGCGGCGCAGAAGATTTAAACGGGCCATGCCTGTTAGGAATTCCCCCAAATTACCTTCTCATTACAAATGTTCACTCCCTTTTTTTAAGGCAAAAATGCTGAAATGGTTAACTTGAAAGATATTTGGCATTTTTGACATATTAATCTGAGTTTACCTGCAGCTTTGAGGTCCATCTCTGCCATGTCTTTGGCAAGTTCACTGGTGCTGGCCGGCACTTGTTCCCCTTCCCTTGTGATGTCGGGCACGGCGTTCCTGCGACCTGTGCGATCACAGTTGATGAAGTCTGAGTACGACGCCTCTACGTCCATCATCTGTCCATGACCTGCGTTCTCATTACACCTGCCAGGGGGAGGAGAAAGAGCAGTCAGGTCCAGGTCCCTGAGACGGGGAACCGTGTCCCGTGACCTCCTGCATCACAGTCAACACGAGCGCAGCGCAGACACACACGAGCGCTGAATTATTGAGCGGGCTGAGGGGCGAATATAAGCACTTCAGAAGCTTTGACTACCAGCTCAGACGTTAGACAAACAGAATGAAGGCGTTACCATTTCCCCACCGGCACTGCTGCTAATTGGTTGTCCCAATTATATCAGGAAAACAAAACCCATTTTAAGTTCTCTGTAGCTCTTCACCAGTATTTATCTGTGGCTCAAGCACTGTTGCGTGCACGATCAGTGAAATACGTCCTACGCTCATGTGTCACGGGAGTGATATTAAACCACGAAGGCCCTGAATGGAGGAGCGCTCAGCCGAACCAGAAGGGCTCTTAAATTACAGGGAGACGTTTGAGGAACTAAAGCGCGCTGAACTTTTGGCTCTTCCTCCTCTTCCTTCATACATTCATGAGTTCAAGCTCTGTTGTTCTTGCTCGTTAAACTCCTTTTCTCTCCTGCCTTCTTCCAACCATCTGAGGAAAAACAAAACTCAGTTATCCATTCACTGGCCCTCCGACTCGGCTTCTGGGTCCACATTTAACTAGGTCACGGATACCAACCATTAAAAGGCCACACAGCTGGCCAATCCTCGGAGGAGAGAAGAGTTGTGCTCCAGAAGTGGGAAGTGACTAGGAAAGAATGCAGTAATGGTGGTAAACACAGAGCAAGAATCGATTCATAGAAGCTTTAAAAGCTCCTCTGCAGCTTAGCTGTGAATCTGGCAAACACAAAGAGGACAACGGTCTGGGAGGGAACTCCAAACACAACGCTGACCCAAGGCCAAACTGTTCCCGCTCTGGTCCCTCACATTCCTTTCAGATCACTCAAAGGGTCCCACAATTGTTTTCTCTCTGTTCTGGACAGTTTGTGCTCTTCGTGCCAAAAAGGAAGCGGCGTGGAGCCGTTCGCGTCGAGGTCACAAGCGGCACAGATGCAGCCAGCATTTGTTTTTGGAAAAATGAACTCAGCAATAAAGGGCAATCTGTAGGGCCCTGGAGGTGAGAGCGGTACCTCGGGAAATGTCACCGTTTCTGGACGGCTGACTTTTCCCGAAAGCTTAAACGAAACACACGAGACATTTCTGCATTCTGGCTGCACACGGCGGCGCAGACAGACAGGTTGTCATTAATGAGCCGTATCAGAGTGGCTTCCCGGAGGGTTGGCGGCTCCACCAGCAGCCAGTGAGTTGTCCATAAGCTCAGTGCCAACTGAAACCCTTTCAGCAGTTTAATCAGTACAGCAACACTGCAAAGGCCCCACCGTCTCTGTCCTGCATGCCTGCGTCTCCTGGTCCTCCAGCCAGAGACCTCCAGCTCTTCAGGACAAGCAGGCTGAACGGGGGAGGTGGAAGTGCTCTGGTTCCGGAGGAAACACCTGTCCAGCTGCTGACTCCCACAAAAGTGAATGCGGAAAATCACTTTTTCTTTTTTTTTTAAAACAAAAATGAAGAAAATGTGTGTGTGAAGGAGCAGACAGATCCAGGATCCATCAGCCAAGCTTCCGCATGACAAACAGAGCTGCCCCCTCAAAAGCAATATGACTGTTTAAATCTGGTTATGATGGATTCAAAGATTTTAACGGACAAAACTTCCATTAAAGATTTGATAAAACAATCAAACAGCGTCGGCGCGATGACTCCGTTGGTCAGCTGTGCTGTTTGCCTTCTTCCACCGGCCCAGCTGGCTTATGGGGCCGCCATGTAATTGCCATTTGTTTGTTTAATTAGTCAGCTGTGCATGTGGTTGTACTCCTGTGCTGAGATCATTAACAGGTTTCCATGGAAGGAGGACGGCTGCAGCCACGTTTTCCTGCAAGGCCTCAGCCGTGGTTACCAGCAGTCAGAAACCAGCCTGATCGCCGCCAGCGCACTGTTGTGATGAAGAACTGGTCCTTGCTGTTGTCAGGATGACTGAAGCAGACAAGACTGATGTAGAATGCAACGCCGTGACACTCACTCTGATGACCTTTTGCGTGTGTTCCATGCAGGGTTGCGGGGATTTGACTGATCCCACAAAGGTTACGCCTTCATGGCTCCTTCAGAAGTCAGGCTCTGGGTAAATAAACCAGGCAGAGCTGAGCGTGCTGGATCCAGAAGAGGCTGTTACACCTTAATGTTTCATGAGCAGTTCTGTATTTTGTGTGCCTGATGTCGTTCCAGAACAAAGGATGACTCATTTAACAGCCAAGAGGCCTGAAAGGCCATCTTCCTCTAAAGGCCAGAGTACAGATGCAGGGAAGCTCCATGTTGAGCTCAGCTGCAAGGTGCAACAACACAAACCCCACAGGTATAGTTTTACTGCCATGACAACAAGGCTGTCAGGAAATGGCGGTGTGGGTCATGAAAGCTCAGAACTGTTGTGTTCCATCTCTCACTTTGCAGTTTGTCTCCGTGAGATCAGGCAGAGAATCTCTGCTTCTCGGAGCAGGAGCCGGCGAGCTCGCTGGGGCTGGTTGGGAACTCACCTGCAACCACCCCCCGACCTCGAGTGGCTGAGGATGGGGAGCACAGCAGCGACAGTGAGACTGTCGGTAATGTGAGTCAGCAAGGCCACTTACACTCGGCCCATTAGAGAGTCCAGCTGGAGCCTTTTAAACCGGATTTGTACGTAATAAACTCACATTATCTGCACTAACCTACAGAAAGACTGGTGGAGTAGAAAACGCTAATGGATGGAAATCAGGAATGTGGATGAGGGCGTAGGAAGCTTCTGTGGAACTGATGAATCAGCTGGGTGTATCCAGCCTTGGATTAAACCTCAAAGAATATCTTTGATTCTTAGTCCAACTCTGGCGTCTGAAAACATCGCTGAGGAAACACAAAGTTGACAATCTTACCGCAACTCTTTCACGTGTCTCAACTACCCACACGACCCTCCGCAACCATCCTCCCGTCAGCGTTCCAGTATAAAACCAGCGTTTCAGCTCTCTGCCCTCCTGCTCGCCCTCTCAGCCGCTGTCAAATGTGATCTGGGCTCTGTCTGTTCACATGATGTCAGCAGCAGCTTGGTTGACACTGAGCCCACTTCAAACAAAAGGGAGCTGTTTTCCTTGCTGAGATTCAGCATTGTTTGTTTCCCCTCTGCAGCCTTCCTCTATCAGCGCTCCACATCCCGCTCTCCTGTGTATATTTGCCCCGTATCCTTCCTCTCCTCATGGGAACTACAGGGTGTCAAAAACTAATTTCCCCTGGTGAAGGAAATAATGCTGCTTTTTCTCTCCAACAGTCAGCTTCCAACATAAAAACTTGTCCCCGCTGAAGAAACAACGCTTCTACTGTCACACAATTACGTTCCAAGCTGTAAATTCACGCTGCAGCTCTCCATCTTCTTTTTCAGACGTTATCACTAGCTCCACAACGATCCCTGCCACTCTCCTGTAACTGCCTTCCACAAGGAGCATGCTGAGATCGCATGACTGAAGGCATTATCATCTGTAGAGCAGGAGATAAGAAGCCTGACCGGTGCTATTAGTATCAGCTGCGTGGAAGAGACTTGAGTGATCTAATGAATAAAACCAAAGGTCCAGGCCAGGCCGCTTCTTCAGAAGGCTGCAGCCAAATCAAAAATCAATCCAGCTCCGACACATTATCTCAGGGGGCACATGGATCAACCACAGCTGTGCTTTGGTTTCTCTCTTCACAACTTGAAGCCCATCTCAGATCAATTCCAGCGAGAGATCAATACACGATGAAAGAGAAAAACCGTGAAAAGGGTTTTTGATGTTGAATGTTAATATGCAGGGATGCTGCTAACAATCATGTTCTGCAGCTTGGAGTCTCTGGCATTTTCACCATACTCTTCGCTTTGCAGTCGAGCTAAAAATAGTTGCCCAAAAACAGATTTTCACTACAACTCAGCCTTAGCGCTCGTGTTGTACTACCCTGCAAAAGACTTTCACAGGATCCAGTATGATCCACCCACCCCCAGTGATCCCAACTAACATCAATCACATGACCTTCAACTGCACTGCAGCAAATACCGCTGAGTAAATGAATATCGACAATCAAACATTATTTATAGAACCTCTTTATTTGAAGTCTGTGGAATGAAACTTCCCCTCAGACTGCTGGACTGACTCACGTCTGTTCATCACACAGGCCGGATGATAACGACCACCGAGGAGCCAGATGGAACTTCTGCTATAAAACACGTTCCTTAGCGCAGCCCACTGAGCAGCGGCAGCCGCGTCGATCAGTGTGAGTTCTTCAGGCCTGAGAACGAGTGGAAGCCATGTCGCTACGCCCTCACGCAAAATAACGAATAACCGCATCTCCGGATCAGGCGTTCGTGTCTGGAGGTTACCGAGGGTCATGTTACACGTACAACAATGTGCAGCTTGTGCAGCTGCTCCTGTGAAGCCAAATGTGCAAATAATCCAATTTTGAATGGATTCCTAACAGGTGGTGCCGACATGTGACCACGTATCAGAGTCAACAGCAGCAGCAGGCTTCGCCTCGAGCTGCAGGGAATCCCCTCGGTGGTGTATTTGTGTGTGTGTGTGTCTTTGCATGGAAAAAAAACATGACTCACAGCTTAAACAAGACCAGGTGTTCAACTCTACATTACAATCTGGAAAAACGTTAAAACAACAACACATCTCTGGTGTCTACCAAATATCCTAAATATATTTTTACATGCATCGTGAGAATCTTTAGATCTCTTGGCAGGACAGAAAAGAGCAGTAGATAGTTTTAAAATGTTCTTCTTCTCCTGTATCGATCTATCCTCCAACAGGACTGCAGGCAGAGAAAGTGATTCAGCAAATTTTCTCTGTCCATGTCGGCCATGAGCAGTTTTCCCGCTTGATAATCGGGACGTTAAATATCTCTCTGCTGGTCGGATGGATGAGAGCAATCGACGTGATTATGGGAATAATTATTCCAAGCAATCATTTTAAACAGCTCCTGTTCTTGGAAGTTATTATGCAGATGAACGGACTGATCAGTAAAAGGAAAGTTTGCGTTTAGCATAATAATTTTCAATAAATCCAATCTGTTTCTGCTGTTTAAATGGCTATTTTCTCTCCACTTCAGTGCGCACTCAGTGACCGGCTCAAGTCAAGACTTCTCTGAAGTACCCTGCTGGAGCGAAACCCGCAGTTCTTTGATCCAATCAAACAAACTTAAGAATCTATAGATGAATCAGGGAAATCGGTATGACGATGAAGAATAAGTGATGAGGTATAAAGACGGCTAACTCACAGATTTCAGATGAAGATGTGTTTTTAAATTACAAATAAATAAATCCAAATTTGCAGGGCGTAAACAGATTTTTCTCCCGTCGGCCATCTATTCTAATTCTACTGTGAGGTCTCCTGCTTCTAATTGGGTCCAGATAACCAGCAGAGCCCAGCAGGAAGCAGGCGTTTGCTCGCCCTCCCTGTTTACGGCCTATATTTTCCCTCTAAGCACATGCTGGAGGCTAAATGACATCCTTATGTTGATGAAGAGGAGGAGCAGGATGGGGAGGATGGAGTGAGGATGAGAAACAGATAAGATGGAGTGATGGAACAGGGAGGCGGAGGAGAAGAGGCGCAGGGTGGATGATGAGCAGTGTAGTAAAGAGTGACCAATGGGCGGTCTTATCATTTTTTTTTTTAAATTCTAAGCTTTATGGGAAGAAATAAACAAAGTAGCTCAAAAAGAGTCTTGAGTACTGAACATGACTGAAAGCAGTCCTGGATAGAAAAGGAGATGGTGGAGAAAGAATGCTGCCAGAAAACGAAGGAGGACGGGCAGAGCAGGGAAGGAATGCTGTCATGTTTATTGTGCTTTCTATATACAGAAAGGAACATTCCCCACAGACTCCAGTGTTTTTGTTACACTTTTTATGCATCAGAAACAGACCTCCTCCTCCTCCTCCTCCCTGAACTGCAGCACGAGACCCTCACGACCACCTCGTTAACCCCTGAAACTTCCAAACATGAAAACTAATACCACTGCATTTCAATAAAACATATAGTGTTAATTATAAAGAAAAACTCCCTGTGGAAAAGCCAAAACTTTGTGACTGTCACTGATTTGATCTGTTGTGTAATATGTCTGGGTGGATGCTTTTATTTTGTGCGGTTTTAGTTCTGCTTCCTGTGTTGTGTTTGTGTTTCGTTTCTTGGACTAATTGTGCACACCTGAACCCAGTCTAATCACTGTCATTATTTAAGGCCGGGTTCCTCAGGCTCCTGTTGCTTCCAGCTGTGGTTCCCTGTGATTGTGTTTTCTTGTGGTCCCTGTTTTTTTCCCCTCCCTGTGGATCTTGGTTTTTGTTTACCTTCCTAAGTAGTTTAACCTAGTTAATCTAGCATTTTTAGTTTGTTTGTTTTTTGTAAAACCTTTTCCTAGCGCGTGATTTTTAATTGGTTTCTCAAGTCATTTTTTGGACAATAAAGACTTTTACTGCAACTGTTGGGACTTCTGCTTCCACTTGTGGGTCCAGACTCTGTTTGACACGTAACAAGTTGTGTTTGAACTTCTGCCTTCATCTCAGATGGCTGATGCTGACAGCGTTCCTGAGCTCTCTCAGTAATTCCATTCTGCAAAATCATCATCGCCATCGAGGAGGATGTGGGTGTCAAATGATTTAATGACTCTCACAGGCTGGTACGCTGTGGGCATGAACCAGATCATCTCCATCACGCCAGACAGACGCGTGCAACAAAAGAACACTGATGTGGTGATTTGCTGATTCAAAGATGGTTTGGCTGTAAATTGAACATTGTTGTGAAAAAGATTGCCCTGTAGCAGCTGCAGCGGAAAGAAAAAAGGAAATCCTCCTGATAAATATCATCCAGATGTGACTGTTAACCTTCAGGTCAGACGATGAAAGAGTCATCTGTCAAAGAATTTCAACACGCCGTTTCCAGACAGATCGACGTAGTCGTGTCAGTTTTTTTTTTTAGCAGTGATTTCTCCTCCTTTGAGGAGCGCCCCGCTGCTCATTCTTTTAGTCCTACAAGTATCGAATTTAAGTAAATGTGACAGTTCAAGGCAAACTGAAATCTTAGAATTGTCAGAGATAAAGCAGAAGGTTGCTCACAGGCCCGCGTTTCCCTTTTCAGCTCTAAAACGTGATTTCTCCTCATATCTCTTTTAAAAGTCATACATCAAATTCACTTTGACAGGGGCCACTCCATTTAAAATCATTTTTCCCCCAGAAGAACCTCATCAAATCATCTTATGCTTAAAGAGGACAGAAAAAGGCTGAATGAAGAACTGTTTATATAATACAACTTAATTAAATTAAAAATTAATTAAAAAATCTCTTAGTGAATTGATTTCTCGGCTGATGTATGGGCCCAATCCAATTATTTACAATCACCGTTTATAATATGATCCTTTGGGCACTGATATAATTTATATGACAGAGATTGGACATACAGTAGTTTAGTTTCCAGTATTCCAGTTTGGCCAGTTGGGATGTCGCTAGGTAACAGGCAGCCATTTTAGAATAAAGAGGGAAAGGCTTGTTTAAACCTGTTTGAAATAAAAGATAATACAAGTAAACTACTGAGATCTTCAGAATGGATGTATTCAGGGAATCTTAAAGTAGTATATTTAATCATGAATAAAGGTCATCCACCTTTATTTCTGCCTGTGGAATCATACAAAAAGTTGTTTTCCTATGTTATTCTCTTTTGTTTTGTGGTGAAAGTTCTTTCTTTTGTTATTATTCCTGACGATGCATGATTTATGCCACACCACTAGGGGGCCATACTGTGTATGGCTGATACCACTTTTGCGATGTCGAAGATGAATGAGCACCACAGGTAGCATACTAATGCTAACCTTGGACTGATGCTAATTAACGACAAAAAAAAAAAAAACAAAAAACTGTCCTGTCGATAAATACAGTACAAATATTTCCCTCTCTTCTGCACATACGCTAGTTTGTGTCACTAAATGCCTTGATGATGTCATGCTAACGATTTACCACAATCATAATAAAAGGTAGGAACAATCTTCACGAAAATGCATTTTTGTTTATTCCTAAGTGATTTTGTGGGGATTCATTGAATTGAGTTTTTCAAACGTGCGCTATTTATTTTAAATGCGTATTTTGAAGCTACCGATACGCCTAGAAACACTGATCAATACTTAGCCAATTTCAAAGCGGTTGGCCCAGTTCAGTCCCAAAGAAAGACTGCGCTCTTGTAATCCCAAAGCAGCTATAATTACTCGAACGACCATTACGCACGACCTCGGCTATTTATAGCACCGGTGGACCCATTTCATTCGATTTACCTTTATACCATCCCAGGCAGCAACCATCAGAATCTGTTTACAGTGATAACAGAGTCACGCGTCACAGAAAATGAGATGATTACATTTCATTGTTGTTTTACTGGAAGTGTGCATTTCTGACTCTTGAAGCCTGCTGGGAATATTCCATGACTTTGATTCTGACAATGTTGTAATGACCAGATACGGCGATCAGGCTGTTGGTATCAAGCCTTTAACGTCTGGCACATAATGGAGACTCACAAAATCAGGAAGCTTAATTCCTCTGCAAACAGGGCAAAGACTACAGTCAGGGTCAACAGATGAATCCTTCTGTATGTTGGCCCAGAGAATCAGAATACTCCTGCACACTGTTCCGTTTTGATCCGCGTTGGTGCTGACACAGAAAGGTCTTTGCACAGGTAAAGGATTGCAGACATAATCTCTCATCTGGAAGACATTCGAACCAATTCCGAGATTAGGTTTCTATTTTTAACTACAGCATGTGATGCCTTCTGCCCTTGTGGGAAAAAACCCTTCCTGAATCCACTGAATTAAACTGCTACAGAGGAGCGGGCTTGAACTAGAGCTGAAATATATAATCCAACTGAGGGAGGAAAGATAAATCTCATCCTGAAAAGGGTAACTCAGGAATCCTAGTTTTGTTGGCAAGAATCAACAAGGGATAGTATTTCTCTTTACTGAAGGAGTTTTGACCATAAAGATCTGCAGATGATCAGGACCGCACCAACGTGACCTGATTACTCAGGATCTAATCTCCAGTGTCACAGATGACATGAGAAATAACACACAGGGGCCCCTGAGGGTAATCTGCAGTAAAAGCCGAACTATGAGCAGATGTTATCCTGATGGTAACGTGATCTTTCATAGCATCTCTGCAGACTTCCGCAATTCTGACAGGCACAGAGGAAGGATGGATCTGTCCAAGGTCAGCAGAGTGCGACGCTCCAGTCTGTTTTTTTTTAACCATCCCTCTTTTATCTAACGGTTCCCTGCTCCTCTCCCTCCCCTACTTGGCCATTTTGAGGACACCAGACCATGTTTGGGTAGCTGGTGCTGACACGTGAGAGCGATTCCAAAGAAAGCCATATCTGTAGGCACCAACATGTCATGTTAAAGCTGCTCCATATGATTTCGCTCCTGGTTATATTCTCGTTAATGTCATTAATCAAAATCTGGTATGTGAAACAACATCTACAGAGCCTTGGCAGAAATACTACTGAATTCTAGAAGCTTTATTGTTTAGTGTTGTTTAAAAACACCAAGGAGGGTATGTGATAGTTGGTGTTTAACTCTGTTAACTAAATAACTCAAAATTATAAACGGATTTTAATGAAATGTTCGGGAAATGTTGATCATGGGACATCTTCCAAGGATCAAAGGCCAAGTTGCTTTGGTCATAAAGCACCCTATTAAGTTATTTAACCTTTTATTACTACCTATGTAAACTATACAAAGTATTTGGATCCAGGGATTAGTTTTAAGCATTCTTTAGTCATCTCCTGGCAGAGGTCTGTGCTTTTTGAGTGCTTTTCTGGTTGATGAATATTTTCACATCTGGATGAGAGGTGTCACCAAGCAACGCCTGAATCTATCATGTGCAATCTCTGTTGGCTGGTTGTGGGATTTCCAAGCAAGCTCCCAAGATCTACGGCAACTTGAGAGGGTCAAAATACAAGCTGAGAGTGACTTTCCATCAGCAGCCTCCACAGAGTGGCAGCTGGGCTCCAAGAGTTCCGTTTCCAGTATAGATCTACATCAGCAGAGGGACGCTTGGTTTCTATCCTCCAACCACGTGACAGTGAAGCAAAGCCCCACATGCAGGGCTGAAGCCCAGTGTTTATCCTCACTGCTTCTGGTGCCCAGTAACGCTGGCCCCTGCCCAGCAACACTCATGCAAAGTGGGGGATCTCAGGCAGCTCTCAGCCAGCCGGAACAGCATCTCCTCAGCCAGGGACAAAGCTGCTCTGACACAACCGGGAAGAAAGCCGTCACCAACGCTCCCCTTCATCCAGCCTGGACATCAAAGGTTTCCAATTCAAGTTTCTGCCGTGTGCGATGCAGAATAAAGACGAGGAGGTGTAATGGATGCCGAGTGCACGTCATTAGCCCAATGCACCCCCCCCACCACCAGCACCATTGTGTGTGTCGGTGCGCGTGTGCGTGCCAGTCCTTCGAATTGTACACAACAACGACGAGCACAGTGGAAGCACTTGAATGTTATTAACAGCGATAATTCCAGCCAACATTTCCGGACGTGGAGGGCACAAAGACGCAGCATTTGCGCGCCCTGAGCGCGCACCGCAGAGGTGTGTTGTCTAACCGTCGTTGCTCTGCGTGCACAAATGTCTCAATCGAATCAACAAAGGGCGCAGATGTGAGAGAAGCGCGCCACTAACCTTGGTGGGGTCACCTCCGCGTATCCACTTGTTACAAAGGAAATTCAACACCATGGATCCTCCGGTTAAGTTTGCTGGCAGGCGGACAGGAAAGGCTGCACGCCGGGCTGAGGCGGCGCAGAAACGGGCTGCTGTGACCGCAGCAGCGGGGAGCCTCAGGACGCGTGGACGGTTCTTCCTTTTCCCCGGGATACCGCAGCAAAACAACGACAAAAGGTTACGTCTTCAAACAGCTGTTATTCCAAAATGGAGTTAGCCGTGGCCGAGCCAATCAGAGCGCGCCTGCGGAGGCTCCCACTCCTCTGTGGGCTGGAGCCAAACGCCACTGCGCTCGCAACATCACAAGACTTCCAGTTTACAGGCATTTTTCATAATAACCACGGTGATTCACTGTAGCGCTTGTCACGACAGCTTTTATTTATACACCAAAAGAGCGAAAAAAAAAAAAAAACACCCACTGATGAGCCGGCTGGAACCTCCCAGATGTTTCAAAGCTCAAGTCTTCATTTTCCATAATGAAAAGCGTGAAAGAGGAAACAGTAGATTTGTCGGATAATTTAATACGCGAAGTTGGCTTGAAGAGAGGAAAATTGTAACTACACCCAAGCATGTTGGCCGTAATGCAATAATCTGCCATTATTTGAGGCCAGGGTCTGTGCAGAAATCCAAATATTTGCCTTTAGCCCAAGTTAAAATGCAAAAAAACTGCAAATGCATTTTTAATCTAAATTATAGTAACGCCACTGGGTAACTTTAACTGTTAGCTCCTGTTCCAGTCTGATTCTGATTTTGTTTTTTTTTGTAGCTAGACTCATGCTTCTATGTGTGCAGCATATTAATATCTTTCAAAAGTGTAGTCATTATGTGTCATGAAAACGTTTATAAATACTTCATGAGGACTAAACAAAATAAACAGAACAAATTAATCAATGCTGTTTAGTTTTACCAAGTAGTAACAAATCACTGTTTCAACTCGTCTTTACCGTGCAGTTGAAATACTGGGAAAGGGCGAAATACCGCCCCCATGTGGACATGACAGACAATAACGACTGACCTTATGAGCAACCGTTAAAATGGTGTCATAGCCCCAATAAAATTTGTTTGCTCACCGAGTAGTGACAGTGTGAAACCCAAGTATAATGTTTTTTTTTCATTTAGAGAACATTCCCAAGACAAAACACAGCATCTGAAACAAATACACAATTTGCAGTTTCTTCCCGTTTTATTTTACTGCCTTCCCTATCAGCAGAACAATACAGCTTCAACACGCAGACATGCCTAAAATAAAAATATAAAAAGATAGTTGATAAAAATAAGTATTTTCATTCCAGCAAAAGAAATAAATTCAACGTTATTGCACATTCGTGACCATGGTCTGGTGAAAGATTTGGCAAATAAGATTTAATTTCAGGACTGAATGCTGAGTGCTGTGTCACCCTCAGCTGCCATGTTAAGACTGGGCAATAAAACAAATTAAATAGCAAACATGAGGCAGATCAGCTGACCCTGCAAAAGTAATTCTCAAATAAGATTCAAGGCTGAGAAAATTAAAGCTGAAAGAGCTCTGGGATACAGTTCAGCAAAGACTCTGTAAGCCTGAACGTTCTTCTAGTGCAGACAAACCTAACACAATTTATGATACAGAAAGGTATTAAGGCAACATATCAGATGCTTACACACAAACTCCAGATTCAGTTGAAAGTCTAGCTGTCATGACCTATTGAACATTTAAATGGTGTCTGTTTGAACTGGTCTCTTCCTAAAATGTTTCCAGTCTGTAATATTGCTGGTTTTAATGTCGACTTTTTCCTCCTCAATAGAGAGTTGGTTGCATTTTTTTGTCTAAAATCATTACAGAATCTAATACATCACATTTTGATTATCATTACTACTGAAATCTAACTAACTGAAATTTTGTTGCTCAGCCCTCCGTATTTCACGAAACACTCTGCATCCTAAAAAAAAGTTATATTTGAATTGTGAAATCTGAAGACTTTCATGCCAAGATGCTGGTGTGTAATTACAAAAAATTCAATAAAGAAGCCAGTTGATGAAGATAAGTATGCCTGATATTGTTAAGAAGCCATACAAGCAATAAGTGATTACGTTAAGCTTGATTTGTTTGTTACACAAAAAGCTATTCAGCATCAACACATGAAAGGGCAGTATTGATGGATGTAAAAATTAAATCACACTAAACACGATGGGTGAGTAACCGAGAATAGTAGTGATAAATATTTTTAAAAATGACAGAGGCCATCTGTGATGTCTACCCATGAAGCTGCATTTTTGATTCATGTGTGATTTTTACACAAATATTACTTATTTTATCCAAAACATTCTAAAAATCTTCACCGTCAGGTGACAAAGAATGAAGCCAACTGTTACATGTTAGAAGGTGGAGCCTGCAGAGGATTTGATATCACAAACACAAAAATTATTCTGAAAAAGTTGGCCATCGGTGCTAAATTTTCCTTCAACATCTGCTCATGATGTTGCCTGAGATGATGGCCTCTGGATGCTGGGCTACATGTCAACTGGAACCACCAACCTACACCAGTGCTGCTCACTTACTGAAGTGCATTACATCGAGTGCTATTTGCATCTTGCCCTGAAAAAGTCTACACACGTTTCAGATGAACCAGGAAGCGTCCTCCCAGCGATGGTGCTGAATCAGTAACAGTAGTAAAGTTGAGAGCGGAGCCCCCTGAAGGTGTCATCGTCCTGCCCGCCGCCTGCGTGTTCTCCATCAAACAGCGTGGAGTCGGGGAAGACCACGCCCTCCAACGGGTCAGGCTGGCAAAACTCCACTATGAATTCCTCCTCGCTGTCTAGAAGCAATGTGGACCAGGCACACATGTCCAGCTGTCCCGCCGTGCCGCCGTACTCCTGAGGGAGGACCGAGCGTGGAACCTGGCGGTGTAGAGAGCGCAGGTCTGACCCGTGCAGGATGTACTGTTGGAGCAGAGACAGGGAACACGTCAGCACAGGGTCACCCTCACATTAATGCCTGTTATTCAGAGCTTCAGCTGTTGTGATAAACACTGAGCACAGAATAAATGTAAACATTTGAAGGCCAACAATCTTCTTAATTACAAAATCAGGAATCCCAAAAAATGCATCACCTTTTTATGACAGCATTTGTGACCTTTAAGT
This sequence comes from Pao palembangensis, assembly GCA_015343265.1. NCBI lineage: Eukaryota > Metazoa > Chordata > Actinopteri > Tetraodontiformes > Tetraodontidae > Pao > Pao palembangensis. The sequence continues at coordinate 579,488 of CM027090.1, read as the reverse complement.
CGACACTCAAAGAAAGCTCTGGCTCAGTAAAAACAACAACAAAGGGAACTGAGAAAATTCAAGGTCAGACGTTACCCTCTCTGCCATCTTCTCCTTCAGAAAAGGTTTAATTATAGCAAAGATGCCTTTGAAAATCCGAGGCTCGTTTATGATGTTAACCGCCTTGATCCTGATGGGAAACCCGTCCTGTGAATTACAGTTAGAGACAGAGCAGTCACGGCCTGTCGGACATTTCGCATGGCGTCTGTGCATGCTTATTAAGGTGTTATTTACAGAAGGTCACGACAAATCTGCAAACTGTTTTCAGTGAATGCAGTAGTGCTCATTTACTTCAACCACTTTTTGTTTTATTCAAAAATGCATAAGAAATTCTAATCATTTGTGGGAGATACAAATTAGTTGGTTCTCATCTTACCTGGAGGATGCTGACAACTTTTTTGGCAAGGAAGGGTCCTGGATTGGATGCTTGTGACATGCCCACTCCAGTGTAGTCAGCCAGGATTACAATACCGTTGACCTGCGTCACCTCAGGCTGGATCAGCTTTTCCAGAGTTAGATAAATGGCTCTCACGTTATCAACAAATGGGTAATCATTGGGTTTCCATTTCCCTGTGCAGGGAGACGGGGTTGAGCAATTGAGCAACAATGAGACGGCAAGTACAATTAGCTCACACAGGGTTGAAAATATATTTTAAGAAAGCTGTTATCTGAGGAGACGATGCCAACCTGGCCTCAGACAGAGGATGAATCTGCCATTAGGATCTGGGTGAGGCAGAACTGTGAGGAAACCCTGGTCCAGAACATGTTTAACTGTGGAAGGTTTCAGGTCCTTGAACACCTCTGGCCAAGCCTTATGACCTGCGTGGTAATTGAGCAGCAGCTGCAGAGCACGGTCATAATCAAACTTCCTGGCCCGCAGGAAGCGTAAGAGAAAGGAATCATCCAGTCTGGTCCTAAGATTGGGCTGTTCCTGAAGTAGGTTGGAAGATACAGCAATATAATAAAAAACAATAATAATAATAATAATAATAATAATAATAATAATAATGGAGCAAAACCTTCAGTATCATGTCTCTCAGTGCTTGGACATCACGGAGACGCCACTCTGGTTTCTCCTGGAGCTCTTCCCGTGCTTTGGCAACAAGTTCAGGGGTCAAGGTACAAGAATAGATGGGTGGTGGGGGTCCAGGGAACCAGCTGTGCCCTGCAGACACTGATGGGTCTGCGGCAGTTGACATTAGATCGATGGACTCATGCTGATCAGCCATGGACTGAATAGGTGAAGCTGAAAAACAAGTATTTTTAAATGGCTCGTTTTGGACCGCTAACAAATAACCAAATAACAGCTGTTAGACCAAACAAATAAATGAACATTTCCTGACTATTATGAAGAATAGACCGGTCTCCACAGCACAATAAAAAGCAGGGTTTCTAATTTCATAGAATGTGTTTATTAGTAATAAATCAGTGCCTGTTCTTCCTTCCGAACCGGATCTAAAGCAAAACCGATGCAAAATTAATGCTCTGAATGATGACTGAAAACTAATCACAACTGCGATTAAGATTACTCGACTAATAAACAGTTTTTATTACCAACATCTATGAAATTTTCGACATAATACTAATATTTACAGAACAAACGAGCCAAAACCAGCGTATTAACTGACCTGTCACGAAAACACTTCCGAGTTGAAAAGACGACGCCCTCTCATTGGTCTGCAAACAACACGTGACCACATCCTCCGCCTCCTCCTCCTCCTCCTCCGCCGCCTCCTCCTCTTCCTCTTCCTCTCAGCGAGGCCGCTGTAGGTTGATGTCACAGGCGGGCACCACAGAGACTCTTCAGGACGGTCCTCAAGTCAGCAGAGCTGGTCGACGATCATCCACTGAAAGGAGGAAAAAAAAGTGGGCGATGGTGCAGACACAGTCTTGTTTATGGACGTCGTTGGCAGGCTGTTGACACAGTCCAGTGGGCTTGTAGGTACCTCCAAGCTAAACGCCTGAGCTAGTCTCATTGTCGCAGTATTTTACATTACTTCTAAAAAAGGAATACAAAAATGTCGTCCCCAAGTCCGGGCAAGAGGCGAATGGACACTGACGTGGTGAAACTGTATCCTTCCTAGAACATAAACAACACGACAGTATAACCTAACAGTCTCGTTTTTAAAGAAGTGTCAGCTCATGTCGATGCTTTATATTTGCTTCTCATGGCTGCTGGCAGTACGTAGCCTCTTGGTTAGCGTCTGTGTGAGATTAATGTGTTTTGTCGAAAGTATTTACCGTGAAACACTTGGTATGAGTGTTCTGTTTAGCTTTAGGTCCTGCGGTTAGCCTGCTCACTCCTAAGTTAGCAGGAGGACGCACAAGCGTTTGTTTCAACGCTATTTTGACTACATTTTATTGCGTTTTTAACTGAGTACTGTGTTCGCAAAGCTCCTCTTTGTGTTTATTTAAGAAATGTTATTAGGATTTATCGAGAAATGTCATCGAACGTTAACTCAGTTAGCTTTAAACATTGTTAGCCTGATAGCACAGACGCGTTAACTTAGCTTGTTAGCCAATAATTTGTCGTCCCACCAGACTGACAACACAATGTGAGGCAACAGCAAAGACTTGTCGTACTTTCCGAAAATGACACATTTAAAGGACCTTCATTTTTATTGAATTTTGTGACATTATTGTGAAGGGCAGAGCAGACCTGCGTTCGTAGTCAAATGAGGAAAAATAGATTCAACACGAGTATAAAATCAACACAAGAATAAAAAGACAATGCGTCTAAAAGTATGACACAAAATAAAGACAGATTTTATATACATTTAGTTTTATTGAAGGATATATACACGGACGGATGAAGTTGTGGTTTGCGTGTTTTCCAACAAATTATACGCTAGAATGGATGTCTGGGTTTAAGTTTAAAGACGCTAAAAGAAAAGAAATTATATAATTTGTTATCCCTTTGTCATCGTTCTCGATAATATGTCGTTGTCTATATTGAAAAAATATTGTCGGCTTCTTTCTGACGGTCGTTGGCGAAAATGTTTCCCTCTTATTGCTATTTATATCATAGTTAATAGCTAAAGTTGCATGAAAGGCTTTCTGACAACGTGAGGTGAATTGTTTTGTTTTTGTCCTGCAGCTGAATGCTGCTCTGTGATTGGTCGGCCTGTTACCATCCGGAAAATGGTGGAAGGCGGGGCTTCACACACAGCTGATCGAGGAACAACAAGCGTGCTGTGAGGGCCACATGCACGGATGGGGGCTGGGTACACTCCTGAGGAATTTTCTTTTTTTAAACCATATCTAACATTTTTTGTGTCATGATTGACACTGTAAGTTCCCCAAAACTTCCATTTATTTCAAAGCCATTTTCTACAGTTTGATCTGCAGCCCGCCATGTTTCTATTATGCTGTAAATACAAAAGAGTACTTCCTCTATTTGTTTCAAGTTATTGAACAGTGTGGGAAAACTTTTAAAACCCTAGGCTCTGAAACATGGCTACTAAAGTCTTGACAAATAGTCAAAGTCTTACTTTTATGGGTTCCAGTCTGTAATTGATCAATGGCAGTGTCTTAAGAACAGTTTAGAGTTTTATTTAATTATATTGAATGTTGTGTTAAACTAAAGTCAACTTGCCTCAGTAAGAAGAGTCATGCTGCTGCTGTTTTGTTCCACTTGAAGTCACTGAGTCACTCAGCGTTCATTATTTTTACACGGCTCTAACCACAGATAGGAGAAATGGCTATGTGTTATGTTACAGCTTTAAGTCAAGCAGGTTTGATGGATCAGCTGTGACAGTTCACAGTGGATTCTGACCTCGACCCTTCTTTTCTTCCCGGTGGATGTAATAGACTGGCGTGTGTTCCGCCTTCAACTCCATGGTTTTGTACACAATTTAACCTCACAAATCAGCTTAGCTCAGAGACACAGGATGTCAGAGACGTGCACAAATGGATACAAGAAAGATGCAAGGCGCTCCTCATTGACATAACCGTAGTCTTATTTATAGGCCGAATAGCCTCAGATCACGTTTGATGCAACCACTTTTTAATAGTCAGTGTTCTTGGAAATGCTTTCTTGCTGAGTGTCTGAGCTTTATAAGCGTACCTCTTGTGTTTCTTTGACAGTGGTGCCCTTGCACTTTGGCTAAAGTATCATCCTAATCTTTCTGGGCTGCAGATGACAGAAGGATTTATGACAAAGTTACAAAACAGGAAGTGAGTTCCCTGTGAGACTGTGGGGATTTTCTTTCTAATCCCATCTTGCATGTTTGATTTCAGATGTTCAAGATGTCAAGTTCTGTCATCCTGGAATCCAAATTCAGATTTTTATGTTTTACTCTTTGTGCATCACTTGCTTCAGATGTAATAAATTGTTATCTAATGACCAGTGTTGTTGCGTTGAAGTTGGGCTCCATTACTGATCTGCTGTCACGGTCCATGTTATTGATCTTAAGGTTGACATTGAGACACAAAAGAAGGCAACAGCAGCATTGACTGTTGTGGGTGCCACTAATGGAAACAGGAAAAGCACATTTT
>CM027090.1:328412-572812 GCA_015343265.1 Pao palembangensis | reverse complement strand
CATCCATCCATCCATCCATCCATCCATCCATCCATCCAAACCATTTTATCATCAGAATTCTGACATCTGAGATCTGTGCGTCATAATTCCAGTTGTGAAATTGATTCCGACATCAGGGCTCAGAGGGAAATGGTCTGAATATTATATAATATAACATAAACCCTAACCCCCAAATAATCACCATTAATAATCACTTGCACTATTTCTACTGTCTTTACTGTCCATACTGTTATATACCTCACACTGTTTATATTGTACTGTATACTGTTAATTGTAGTTTTTAAAGTAGTTTTTTATTTAGTTTAGTTAGAGTAGTTTAGCTTAGTTATAGCAGTTTTATTCTATTTTATAAAGTTGACTTTGACTAAAGAAAGACAACGACTGGGTACAAACTGTCACCAGCTCACCTCCAAGAAGCATTTCTTGGAGCAGGTTGTCAATTTTGGCCATACCGAAGAGTTTGACAAACTGAATCTGCTCGATCATCTGCCAGGTGATGCTCTGCAGGGTCGGCAGTAGCAGGAGCAGCTCTCCGAAGCGACCCCGGGAATCGTACTGCCGGTCGTTGATGTAGTCTTCCAGGCTGACCTGGACCTGGTAGCGCATGCGCTTGATCTTTCCAGGATCGCTCAGACCTTTAGCATCTGTGGGGAAAATAGATGCACAGGTCCGGTTTGCAATCAGGGCTTCGCTTCCCAACCTCCGCCTGCAGAGAGCTCATACCAGGGTCGAAGAAAACGATGGCTTTCAAGCAGGCGTATTCATTATCGTCTATTTGAAGCTCCTGGAAGGGAAGAACAAGCTCATCCAGGATTCTCACCGCCACCCTGCCCACCTCCAACTCTGGGCAGTTTCTGGGAATTATGTAGTCATTTCCTGCAAGAAAAACTTTAGGGATTAAACAAGGAATCAAATCTTTTGACAGATTTGGGCAAAAGTGTTTTAAAAGCATACAAAACTGAGTGAAACTATGAATATGATAAAAAAAAAGTGGTAAAAATGAAGCTGTCCTGAAGCTTTGAAACGCTCTCGGTAATGTGGGATTTACCTAACAAGAGGACATCTTTGTATAACATGGACCTTTTCGCAGCACCCAGTAAGAGGTGTTCTCCTGCGTGAGCTCGCAGCAGCGCCACCTGAACCACAAAGAACAGGCCGGGTCAAAGAGTTTCACGACATGTGCATGTAGCTGTGCTGTGGAAGCTCTGCGCTGTGGAAAAGAAGAGCTGGAAAATCAGTTACAGAGGCCAGGTGATCTCACTGTTAATCATTCTGTACTTCTTCAGTGGTCTTATAACTTTCAAACCAGGTAATACTCCAACTCAGGATTCAAACATATTAACCCTAAAGACATCAAGGTGTTGGAGCGATGAAGAAAAACATCTGGAAGCCTGATTAAATGTTCCCAAGTCCTTGTTTCGCACCTGTTCACACTCATTCGCTCAAAAACGGCAAAGAGAAAAGGCCGTAGCCAAGCCAGGCCGTAGCGTCCAGCCGTTTATCCTCCACCTGTGCACGGGTCTCACCTGGTCGTCCAGCGGCAGGTCGCAGAACGCTGGGATGTACTTGGCCCATTCCACCAGGACCAGCAGCTGCTGCTTCATGGACTCGCACACGTCTGTGATGGCGGCGATCTTTTTGGTTCTGACGTCGCCGTTCAGCATGGGAGCGGGAGACGTGATCTGGATGACAGGCGGGATCATTGTCAGCTGTCGTTAAAGTAACAGACGAGTGTCCACATCATCCCGTATGGGTGGCGTCTAGCAAAGGAAACACTGGTGGAAGTGCCTGTGTGAATCTGCCGTGACTCAGTTCTCTTTGTTTTCATGTGGAACCTAACGGCTGCAGAACCCCGGCGTGGTTCCCTGCAGCACCCGTACTTGTCAGAGTGTGAGGCGAGCCTCTGGGGGCTGCCGGCTGACCTGTCGTGACAGAACGTCGGCCTGGATGAGCGCGTTGATGGAGGGTAAACTGCTGTCCTCGTAGCTCGACCTCCTGGTGCTGATTCTGTCTCTCTCGTTCTGCACCGCTGCAACACAAACAAGCAGGATGTGTCTGCAGCTGCAACACGCTGCAAAAAACTCACTTCTCTTTGTTTCTTTGTCGCACAAAGATCCCAGAGCCATTTATTGGAAATATAAGCCTTTGTGGGCTGTCGTCTTTATCAGTACGCAGCGATTATTGCTTGGAAATGTTTGCTCAGCATAAGCCGGTTAGAGACTTCAGCACTCTGCTGGTGAACATTAACAAAGTGCTGCTCTCAACCGTGTTGCAACACCAGACCAGACAACTCTGGCACTGATTTGCTGGTTGCACTTGGAAGAGAAGCTGAGGTTTTCTCAGGAGAGCGCGCTGGTGAGAGGCTCCTACCTTCTTTCTTCATGCCAGCCCTGAAGCACTTTTTCAGCCTGCAGTATCTGCACTGATTGCGCTTGTCTTTGTCCACGATGCACTGCCTGTTGAACCTGCGGAAGCAGCGGATTCAGCGCTGACCTGCTGCACACGTGCCCATTTCCTGAGCCCTGGTCCTCACCTGCACGAATACATGTGGTTTTTGCGCACGCTGCGTCTGAAGAAGCCCTTGCAGCCGTCACAGCTGGAGGCGCCGTAGTGTTTGCCCGTGGCTCTGTCTCCGCAGATGGCGCACAGACTACCTGTCCCCAGGTGGCCCGAGGCGTTCATGTTGGCGGTCTCAGCCGGCGAGGAGTCTGCCACAAAGACGGACGAGCAGCTGAGTAAAAAGATCGTCTCTAGTCGATAATACTTGATGAATATTCGATTTTTTTCCAAGCTTTATTAGCTAATGGGGCTTTTTTTGTTTTCTGGTCGTTTCCTTCAGAATTCAGACGTGTTCTCTCTAAATTCTGAAGGTTTTTATCATATTTTTCCCCAGAATCACATCCAGGTTTTACATTCCACATCAGATGTGTATTGCTATGGGCGGGGCTAACGGTTGCAGTGATCATCGCCAGCGAGAGTTGATCAGAAGCAGGCGTCACGACAGCGTGGTTAGACGTCTGAGCGTAACAGAGCGCATTTCATACGTGATTACCTCTTGGAAAGCAAACCCAACTATCAATCAATCAATCAGTCGGTTAACGATAACGTCAGTCATAAAACGTGTCACACATTAAAGAAAAAACATCTTGGAATTCCCAGATCAATACTCCAGAACTCAAGTTCAATACATAATTTCCCGGACAATTCTTGCAAGGCTGGGAAGTCATGAAAAGGTTTGGAAATTCCCAGCGAGCATGAGAAATTTGGGAATTTAAGCATCAGACTGAAAGCAGGATGTCACGGGAGAGTGGGAACCTAAATAAATTGGTGTCATTTAAACAGAAAAAAAGTGAAACTGAACTGGTTTTCAGTTTAGGCTGAGTGGAAACGGCCTGTAACTGGAGCCGTTTCATCGTTCCGCTGCCACTTCCAGCTGAAACAGGCTTGGATGAGAGAACGGCAGTCTCATGGCTCCACAGTTTCAGGGTGATGAAGCATGAGCGGAGATGGCCAGATGAGCCCTCGTTCATCAAAACGCGCTCCCGACCAAAGTTTTAAATCAGCAAAAGTCTCAAAGTTCACGGGCACACACGTGCACACTCACCTGTGCCCAGCGGCAGCACCTGCATGTTTTCGAACTCCAGCGTGGTGTAGGCTGGGTCCAGAGCCTCGCTGTAGTCTGCCATGTCCATGTCTGCCTGCCAGCACTTTGGACAAGCAACTGCTCAACGACCTGACAGCGGGACTGAAACACTTGTCCAAGAAGCTGTTGTGCCCCCTCCTGCTCCGCACACCTCCACAAAAGCAAACCCCCCCCCCCCCTTAATTTGAGCGCATAGCTCCACCCAGTAACAGCAGCGCCTTGGCCCAGTGGAGTATGATGGAACCTACTGGTGTCAGACGTGGAAAGCAGTGAGTGACAGCGGAGCCAGAGGGGAGGTGCGGCGTCTCTGAGGTTGATGGTTAACCAGCCTTTTTGATGGTGAATCACTGTTTTTAGATAGCACCGCTTGATATCCGTCATCTCGCCTTCTGTCAACTCTTCTCCAGATTAGAGCTCCGCCTCTGCAAAGCAACTTATTTTATGGTCAACAACACTATCTGTAGCACGCTGTTTTCACATGAACACAACGGGAGGAAGCCTCCTGAGAAATGCCTCAGCACACCGAAGCTTTGCGCAGATTAATCCCGTCAGTCTTGAATTAACCTGGCTGCTGGTAACAGTACTGAACATCCCAGAATGCAGCGGTGTACTGTTGATTAACGTTGATTAGCCAGCCGTCCTGGATATTTCTCAATATTAACAGTGAAATATTGATAGTAAAATACTGTACCGTACTGTATCAGGTCTTATTTTTAAACATCCTGGAAGGGCTGAAAGTGAAACAGTTTTATTTTATTGTTTTATTGCATGTTTTTTTCCTAGGCTTTTTAATTGGCCTGGTGTCGCTTGGCTGGCGCTGCGGCTTTGGTAAAAACGTTAAAAATAAGGCGTTTGAGTTTAACACAGGCCCGTCTGACCACGTCTTCCGCAGTTACAGCTCGTGGTCGTGTGTTCGCATTAGTTTTGGTGCACGACAACCATAATCTGATTATTTTCAACAACAAATTCTTCACTTGCGCAAATGGGCCACGCACGGCAAACACAAGTCTTGTATTTGAAGAGAAAGTGCCAGTACACAGCAGCAGGTCAACGATCTGGAGTTCAGACGGCGCTCAGAAGCCGTAAAGCCCACGTAGGTGACCTTGTTAACCACGCAGGCGCTGGGAGCTCATAGAATGAAACGTCACCTTTCTGATCCAATCAGAAAGGGCGGCAGCGGTGATGACGTGACGGCTGCACCTTCAGAAACGCCTCCCATTGATCACCAGCTTGGATGTGCTGATCTCGCGTTGAGTGAGGAACCTGATTAACTCAATGGAAAACTGCTTCTGTGATCATTAAGTGATTAGCACACTCAAATTAGAGCAGCGGTTATTTCACTTGTGTGTACAGAGGTCATCCATTACAACATTTCCACAGCGTCGATCCGCTCTTCTGCAATAACCATATTTGCTCAAGAAGTGTACCGGTGGGCTGAGGGGGGAGGGAGGAGGTGCGTGAGGACGGCGGAATCAGCGTGAAGCTATGAATGAGTCACCGGGACCAGATCTTATCTCCTCTGTCATTAAAGGGCCTTTATTGCTGCTCCGTCTTTCTATCTGTGAACTCCTCAAGGAACCGTCATATACAGGACTATAAAGTGTAATCTGTGCAGTAATCTGTGACAGAGTTCTTAAGCATGAACTGACAAACTGTCCCAGTGTACGCCACCGTTCCAGAAACAGGCCCCCAAACGTAGCCACCACCAGCACCGCCAGCTGTCCGGTAGAACCTTCTGTATTCTGACAGTGTGAGCTCAAGGGCAGCTGTGCTCTCCTCCAACAAGTGTTTTACATCACAGGTCGTCGCACATCCGTCTGCAGGCTTCTCAGATCTAGAATAAAAGTTCATTTGCAGCTGGGAGCAGAGAATAAAACATGGTGCAACTTTTTAGCCTACAACAACAACAACCCGTTTGGAAGCTGATAAAATGCGCTTTGGGGCCCCAGTTTGACGGGTCCCCCACATCGGTGGAGGGCTGCATTTCTGGGTTTGCTTCCCGTTGGACGTTTCCTTGTTACTCGTACTTTCATCACTCTTTGAAATCACCTTTTCCAGCTTTGTTGACGCTCTCAACGACGGCAGTTTTGTGCACATGCAGGGAAGAGCGAGGCGAGTCAAACATGGCACAACATTTAGCTGTTAAAGTTGTGTTTTTGAGACTTTGGGAGGCTGGAAAGTGATGGACTGGAGAGCTCTGTCTTATAATGAGTCACCCAAACGCCTGCCCTGGGGCTAAAAGTCAAAGGATCGCTGAGACCTGATGTAACACTTGTGTGATTCTCCCCTTTGAAACTTCAAACTCCAGTTTGTGAACAAAGTCTGAATAGGAATCTCCGACCACTGACCAAACTCCATTTGCAACTGCTGCCTATTTGTACCTTCTCCTCAATGACTCCATTTCATTTATACACGCGGGATCTGAAAGGCAGCGGCGGGACAAGCAGCGTTGTAAAGATCACAAAGCAGGAACCAGAAGCAGGGGAGGAGAACCTGGTCGGGATGCTTTCAGCACACGCGGAATATAACAGTCTGGGGGACCTCGTTTGTTTCTTGGCCACACGAGGAGCCTGAAGTGTTGGTTAGACACGTCCAGTCCAGCATCCACGGCGTGCTGGCTGCAGCAGAGAGGCTGCTGGGGCCGATAGGTGAGTAGCGTCATGGCAAAGACCTTGTCAACAGATGGCTATCTGCACATAGCAGCTTATGCAAGCGCATGCGTCTGGCCGGGGGAATATCACATTTTCTCTGCTTCTGGAGGATCAGTCTGCTGAAGCCACTCAGGAGGACTTGACTGAAACGACCAAAATGACTCAGGTCTTTCTGCGTTTGGTCCGAAAACACCGCTCAGTGAAAGTGTCCTCAGAGGCCTTCACCCCCTCAGTAACGTAAATAATGTTGCTTTTCCTGAACAAGGTTGCCACATAGAGATCTTCCTACTTTTAAAGCTTTAAATGATTCCTATGATTTTTTAAACTAATCCCTTTGTGTCCACTGTTTTAGAAATTCTAATGAGGACCTTTTCTGTCCTCATTTTAGTCACTATTTGTCTTTTGGTAATGATAAACCAGCACCTCAGTTTTGTCCATTATCTTGTATTATCTATTACAGTGTTAGAAATGTATACGTAGAAGGAATAAAAGAAGGTGTGTTTATTTCTGAGGATTCATCCCTCTATGAAGGCAGACAGGATTTACCAATTTGTCTTTGCTAAATGAGAATTTTAGGGTCAAAACAACCTCAGACTGCAGGAACTATTCAAACTTTTTAAATGCACATTCATCCTGTCACATGTCCGGCCAGACTGAAAAAATAGCCTGTGTGCATGAAATAAGTAAACAATTGCATCGATAAACAAGCGGGCAGTAAATCAATCACAGTTTGTGATAAAGCGCACTAATCATTAACTGCGTTTTGCTGAGGATTCATCTTGACTGCAGGCTGGATCACCTCTGTCAGCAGCTCCTCTCTGATTGCTTTTATCTCTCAGGTTCTCTAACAGTCATCAGTCAGGACATTTAACCTCTGCGGCTGTCAACGAGGCAATAACCATTCATTAAAAATATCTTTCTACTCAACAGTGCAGCGATTTAACATCATAAACTACAACTGACGTTCATACAATAGTCCTTGAAAATGCCCCATAAATTCCTATTCAACACACAGAGGTGCACTAAAAAATACCAAAACTGTTGTTTTTAAAGAGTGAAGCAAAAATAATGCAAACCTCTCAGAACAAAAGTGAAATACACACTGATGTATAAGTTTAATTCATATAAGCAAAAGGCCTGAATGGCTTTCAGGGCCGGAGTGGCCCTCGTTTTCAGCCCCGGAGTTTCATGGTTCGGACGGCCATTTTATGTCATTCACAACCTTAAATTAACAGCCCACACACATACACACACACACACACACACACACACACACGGCTACTTTTCAAAGCTACTTTATTTTCACACTCTTTTCTCCGTTGAGCTTTAAGGAGCCGTGACCGTCCCTAAAACAGCAATGACAGTCTGAGGAGCGCGCTCCTCTCCGCAGCTTTGTTCAACGGTGTCATTGTCTAAAGATGAGAATTTCTTCCTCGGTGCCCATGAGCACAAATGCCTCTAGATGCTTCTGGAATAATGTTAACCTGAGTCTGTTTCTGATAACTTTAACTAAATACTCGTGACAGTGGGACTAATTTGAAAATCAGTCACCTGTGTTGTGTGTTAGTGGCCATATATTACTCTGAGGACACTACTGGGTCCTGGCACTGCCTCTGACCTGAATCACATTTGAAAATTGTTAACTTACACCTGATTTAACAGCTAAAACCAAAATACAAGTAGGCCATCTATACAGGGCTCTCCTCCTTTATGATCATTTCATCTGTTTTTATCTTACTAATATTTATCATTTTCTTTTTATCTCTTTTTTTATCAAGTAGTTTTACTTACAGCACCAAATCGTGACGTTTTATCGTTTTAACGATTATCCTGCTTTCACACAGCAGCGCAGGATTATCGTTCTTTAAAATATGAACAGGCTGCATCTCTGATCTGGAGCGGTCCAGATCAGAGATGCAGCGATAGCAGTCTGCTACGGTCATATCACACTGCTAGCTTACCTGTGTCATTACTGTCACCCTCTGACTCTCTTCTGAAAAATTTCTCCAGGTTTTCATGGGGGCTTTTTCTGCCCCGCCTTTGTTTTGTTTTTTTTGGTTTGTTTTCTTTGTTTGTTTTCTCTCTGTTATATGTCCACTCTCCTATCTCTTCACCTAGGACAGTGTTTCTCAACCTTTTTTAGACCAGGGACCACTGAACCCATAAATAAACACTTGTGGACCACCTGACTCTAAATAGCCTCCAAAACAAGATGCTAAGTAACGATCAGGTGCTGGTATGGCAGATGCATCAGGAAATATACAATAAAGTGAAATCTTGGGAGTTCAAGAAACACTGATTTTTAAACTGAATTTTAAAAATAAAAATTTGAAATGTGATTTGTTACGTGTCACCTCGCGGACCACTAGGGGTCGTCCGCGGACCACTGGTGGTCCGTGGACCACTCTTTGAGAAACACTGACCTAGGACTAGGTGCTGCACACGCACTGTCTTGCGAAGGGGCGGGGCGGCTCTCTCTCTCTCTCTCTCTCTCTCTCTCTCTCTCTCTCTCTCTCTCTTTCTCTCACTCACTCACTCACTCACTCCCTCGCGAACGCCAGCGACGGCGACGGCCCGCGGCTTTGTTCGATACCTGCTGTGCACGTAGCGACACCTGCTGTGTCACACACTGACACTATAGGGCGGCCCGCCGGCCCTCCAAGCGGCCAGCCCACCGGGAATCTCCCGGTGCTCCCGATTAGCCACTCCGGGCTTGTTACTGAATATAGAACGCTGGTAATGGAGGACTGAGTATGGAGAATGGTGGTCTGACGACGCGTTACCGCCATCTAGTGGAGAAACAGACTACGCACAACTCAGACAAGTTCTAATTATAAATGAACAGTTACCTAATTTTAACAATCTTTAGCTCGTATTTAAAAAATTATATACTCGATATGAATAAAAGTAGTACCACATATAAAAATATAGGACTACTTATTTTATTATTAGTTTGTTTTTTTTTTCTGATGGTGTTTCCATCCAATTAATTTGCGTTAAAGCATTTTTATTTTCTGATGCTGATTCTCTAAATTTCACTTCACTCAACCCTGACTGTTGTACCTCTACATTCTTGAGTTAAGTCTCTAAATGGTGATCAAAAACATACTCCACACTGTTCACATGTTAATATAGTAGCAGACACATAACAGTATTCTTACATGTATTTTTCCTTCAGAAATGCTCCATTATAGCTGTTTTGGTAGGGTTAAGCCGCATAAATCCGTTTGCCTCACAGCCACAAACACCAGCGTGTTGTTTTCAGATCTACGCGCTACAGTCGTCGGGTTCCCTTTACCTTCAGCTGACCCGCTAACGTGCAGCGTCCCATCCTGGCCATACATCCCTCTGAAGGCCCAGCGAGCCGGCCAGCTGAGCAACGGCCCATGAGCCTTGGCGGCTCCCCCAAGCCTGGCCAGGCTGAAAGCAGGCCTGCTGCTGTTTAACAGGCAGTGCTGCTCGCCGGGGCCACCGGGGCTGGCTGTTAGGGCCCACAGGAGCCAGGGATAATCCGCTAATGCCTGTCACAATGAGATTTGATTGGAGACTTGAATGCTCCGATTAATACTGTCAAGAGAACGTGTAGTACATTTCAGACCACAAGCATGGAACATGTTCCAGTAATTTCTATTCTTGAACTGGTTTTCGTTTAATTTTCATCCTGGATTGTGGTGTCTGGACTAAAGATTGCCATGATTCAACCCCGAAACAAAGAAGATGCACGGGACACTTGGACCCACAGCAGGACGGGTTAGGACACTGAAATAAATAATATCAACCGATGTTTGTGTTCCAAAGTTGTAAAGTCTGTCGTGTTTCTGTCTGTGTGTCTGGGAAAAAACGGATTTTTGTCCACTAATCAAAAACAAATCATGATGACACATTAGTCACTACTGTGTCAGTATTCAAATGTTAATTAACAGAACCTTTACAACTGCTATTAAGTAATTAGCTCTTCTAATTGACCGTAAATCAGAGTCTGTAGAGTTACCTGATGGTTACGCCTCCATATTTAATACCCACTGATTAATCGCCTCATTAATAATGTGGTATTTCACTCTTGTGTGCTTGTTTTTCAGCATCAGGTCTGTTGCTCATCAGCGCCTGAAAAGGTGCTTTGCAGATGTTGCGCTTGACCGTTTTTTTCCGCGGCAGGTCCGTGGGCCTCTCAGCGACCTGCAGACGCCTCGTTCAGCTCTGTAGGCAAACAGATCCTTTCTGAGGAGCTGTACAACGGCTGTTGTCATGTTTGCATTGCCCAACTTATTCTGCCAGCAGCACAGCTTGGGAGTTTGTCCAGGTTGTGACCGTTGAGCAATTAATCCCCGTTTGACACAAAGTTATGCGCCGCGCGAGCCGCACCGTGAGCAAAGAGGAAGGTCCGGCCAATCCTGCGAGACGTGTTTTGACACGTTCTGATGGTACGGTTACTTTTGAAGCAGGTCCTTTTTCTCAGCTGGTCCCTGTGGAAGTTTGCTAATTCAGGAATTCTGCATATACGAGCAAACGGCAGGGCGAGAACCGGACAAAGACCCCAGTGTAACTGCTTCTAGGCCAAAAAGCAGCTTAGCGAAGCTGCAGAAGAATGTATTTGTAACATAAACATGCCGGCTCTCGAAGATTTACAGCAAACAACAAACCCAGCGGGAGAAAAAGAGCAGCTTTCAAAAACAGTCAGTCCATCAGTTTCTCTGAGTTAACAGGGTTTTCTGCTAATGGAGGCTGCTCAGGCTGCTTTCTATGATCTGTCTCAGATCAGGAAAATAATCAGGAAAATAAACCATGATTAGCAGATTTCAGACGCTCGAATGACTTCATTTACGTTTTGATCACAGTTTTCTTTCCTAATGTCAGTTTGTGAGGATGAAAACTATAATCTCTGATGTGTCGAACCAAGAGGTAGACCTTCTGCTAACAGGGACGCTCAAAGGCTGAAGAGTCCAACCGACATGAAGATTTGTTGATTGCAAACTTTTAGAGATTTTCATTTGCATCAGGATGACTTTGCACCGTCTAAAACATCATCTTCTTGATGGAGGTGATGATGGTAAAGCACATCAGGATTACGAGAGCTGGAGCTCTGGAAATGACCAGATCTCCAGCCTCTTATTTCAGCTCAACCTGCTGGATTCCTCCCTCACTGACAACCATCTGCCAAAACACCACTTTTTGTTCTAGAGAAGATTCATCCCTGCTCTAATAATTATAGTTTCATTTTCATCCACGTTAAAGTTATCCTCTGTGGTCATTTTCTCCTCTATAAGACGTACTGCATTGTTGTTGTTTGTAAATTAATAAAAATAAAAAAAGACAACTGGAGGATGATTGTGTTCACTTTCAGAACGTCCAGAAAACTCTCTGTTTTCACCCTTCATGGTCAGAAAAACCGTTTGCATCCCTTCAGTAACCAGGAAGAAGCAGAGCCGCGTGATTCTGAAGTGAAACGGACGACAGATGCAGCTAAAAAGCCTCCTCTCCGCCACGAGGCCCGCGGCTCCAGCAGCCTTTTTAACGGCCTCCGCACCTCAGACACACCTCCTGGATTAAGGCCGTGTGAAAAAGGCAGACGGGGATGGCGTTCCCACCCTGAATCTGATCCGGCAGAGGCAGGAAAAGGCCAGCAGCCCGCAGACATTACAACAAAAAAAACGAGAACTCACCAAATGGCACTTCCACACTTGAAGCGACCTGAGCGTTTACATTGACCATGTCGAGCGTGGCGTCCTCTCTGGCATCGGCTTAAAATCCACCTTCAGCGTGAGCGATCAGGTGTGGAAGTTCGGCGCAGGCTGCTGCGGTGTGAGAAGGGTGTTGGTGCAAGGTAAGGCCGCTGTTGCCGCTGTTATCTTATTGATTTTCCTAATCTGGGCAAATGTGGGTGGAGAGGTTAAACATTAACCAGGCTCTGATGGACACCATCTATATGGCAGCTGTAACTACGGCAACATGGTGATAGAAACTCAAATAGATATAAAGTTATCATGGGCTCTTTCCTGTTTCTCATCAGCAGACATCTCAACAGGAGGGAATAAAGGCAAGAAAAAGGAGAGTTTTGCAGAAAGCAGAGGGAAGGCTGTGAGGGTGGGGAGGGATGGACAATGTTCTGTATGATGAGTGACATCATCGCTTTTGTTGTGGCTGTCATGGCGCACAGCTGCTCAGCTGGCTCATTTGTAAAGTGGAGCTGAAGAATAAAGACGTTTTTCTGCACCTTCACTGCTTCTGTCCGCTGAAAGCTGCTTTAGACCAGAGGTCACGCAGACGACCCCTTCCCTCATGACCTTCAACATGCAGGAGCTGGAACTGTGCTACCAAAGCAGCGCAGCAGCGCCGCAGCTTCCAGACCCGAGCGATTTGCATTTCAGTTGGTCCAGGCTGAGCTGAGCGATTCTGGAGCGTGATGAAAGTCAACTGGCTGCAGGAAACGAGCTCAGACTCAAAGAGTCGCTTTGGGGTTTCAGAAAGATGAAAAAAGAGAATTCCTGCGCCCACACGGGACTGGACACAAGACTTTCATGAAAGGTTGTACAATTATTTTTATTATTCTTCTTGTTAAACAGGCTAAACGTCTCTACCTGCTGTTCTAGATCACTGACATTAACCTTCTTCTTTTCCTTTATTATTTTTGTGTAGTCCAACACACAAATAACTGTCTTATTCCTTCAAGTCAAACATGTCCGTTTCCGTAGAAACTAGACTGACTTTTTTTCAATTTATAAGATTAGGGCCTTCACTCGGAGCAGCTATATTATTATTATTATTATTATTATTATTATTATTATTATTATTATTATTATTATTATTATTATTATTATTATTATTATTATTGTTATTATTATATACGTTATAAAAAAAGTGTTTTGATTTTTTTTTTATTGTTGTCAGAAAGTTATTAAACCATAAATAATCTGCAACCGTGCAGGAAAGAAGAACTACTGATGATAACTGGGAACAAAGTGTGTACAGCCCGTTAAGGCAGGTTGTGGGAACGAGGCGGCTTCTGGGTGCTCGGTGCTTTCTGGTGGGATCACTGCTGGTCGCTGATGAGAAAGAACCAAATCTTGGGGGCCAGGTGGAACACCCCTGGCCTCATGATTAAAAAGCAATATGATGATCAAAGCCTCTGAGTGACTTTGATCCTTGATCTTCAAAGGATCAAGACCAAGGGACTTTGATCCTTGAGCTTCAAAGGATCAATGCCAATGGACTTTGATCCTAAATAACCCTATACATAATGTACACACTTTGTGTTACTTTGGAGTTTACTAGCGCTCAGCGTCGGTCTGCACCGAGTTTTTACAAAAAAAGCGTCACGCAATGGCGATGGACTCCTGTGGCCAGGCGGCGCACAAGCAAGAAGCAGTGACAGAATTGGTAAATACCACCCAACACGGGCTAATCCAGCGATTATTACCGCTGCTCTGAGATTCCTTTGTTGCTGCTTACAGATGAGTAATCTTCAAATCAAAGAAAGGCCAGAGGAAAACGGTAAGAGCACAACACACCAAAAACAAGTGTTGGCGTTGGAACCTGCAGCTGCAACACTGCTTTTCCCAGAGGACAGAGCGGCGTGGTCGTTGCTGAACAAACTGATACGGAACAGCCTGGTCACACACACGTGTGAGGTGGAAGTTCTTCAGAAGGATCCCGACTCCCCACTTCACTCTGTCAAGACCTTTGAGGAGTTGTGTCTGTGAGTAACCGCTACAGGTCGTCTCGTCATCATCAACGACCTTGTGGTCTTAATTATCTTCATATAAACCATCACGCAGACGCTGTCTCCTGCTTTAAAGCTTTGCAGGCAGCTGAGTGACTGTTGTCTTGTCTCCAGGCAACCACCGCTGCTTCAGGGCGTGTACAGCATGGGTTTTAACAGACCGTCCAAAATCCAGGAGACCGCCCTACCCATGATGCTCACCGAACCGTGAGTACCCACCCTGGGAATTGGCCGGATCTGAAGCTGTTTTCACACTTTTCTGTGTGTAATCAGTGTTTCATTTTTTCTAGTCCGCAGAATTTGATCGCCCAGTCTCAGTCGGGAACTGGTAAAACAGCTGCGTTTGTCCTGGCGATGCTCAGTCGTGTGGATCCCGGTAGAAAATATCCTCAGGTCCGGTTTCATCTCACTGTTGAGAACATTTGAAGTGCATGTTAGGGTAAATTTGAGAGCATTTGAACTCAGTTACTTTGTAATTGTCTTAAAGTCCATTTGATGCTGTTTTTTAGTGCCTGTGTCTTTCCCCCACGTATGAACTGGCTCTTCAAACTGGGAGGGTGATAGAACAGATGGGACAATACTGTTGTGAGGTTAAGCTAGCGTACGCCATCAGAGGAAATAAATGTAAGTTGTTTGTTTTTTAAATAACATTAATGTTGCTTTTTCTTGTTACAAATGCAGCTTAAATAATGATTGCTTGTTGCTTCTGAATAACTCAGTGCCCAAAGGGACAAAGCTCCAGGAACAGATCGTCATCGGTACACCCGGCACGGTGATAGATTGGTGCTGGAAACTGAAGTTGTTTGACCCCAAAAAGATCCAGCTCTTTGTGCTGGATGAAGCCGACATCATGATTGACCTTCAGGGTCACCGGGACCAAAGTATCCGAATCAAGAGGTTAGCATTTCCCGTCAGTTCCAACTGCGGGACTTGAACTACAGAATCTGGCACGCTTCCTCTCCTCCCTGTTTCCTCTAGGATGCTACCGCAGAGCTGCCAGATGTTACTTTTCTCTGCTACCTTTGAGGAGTCCGTGTTGAACTTTGCCAAGTGCATCGTCCCGGACTCCAATATCATCAAGCTCAAGAAAGAGAAAGAAACGCTGGACACCATCAAGCAGTACTATGTGTTGTGCAACAGCAGAGAAGAAAAGTTCCAGGCCATCTGCAATATCTATGGAGCCATCACCATCGCCCAGGCCATCATCTTCTGCCAGGTGAGTCATGTTTTGGACACTTAATAAAACCACACAGCCCACAAGTTTAACAGCTTTTCCTCTATGTAATCCAGAGGAGGAAGACTGCAGGCTGGCTCGCCGGCGAGTTGACTGCAGAAGGTCACCAAGTGACGACACTTAGCGGAGAGATGCACGTGGAACAGAGAGCTGCTGTGATTCAACGCTTCAGGGACGGCAAGGAGAAGGTCCTGGTCACCACGAATGTTTGCGCTCGAGGTAAGACGCGGCGCCAGGGCGACAAACGTGGACAACTGCAGCCGACGCCTTCATCGTTCTCCTCCTTGACTCTAAAGGTATCGACGTGGAGCAGGTTTCAGTGGTCATCAACTTTGACTTGCCAGTGGACAAAGACGGTAACCCAGACAATGAGACATATCTGCACAGGATCGGCCGCACGGGTCGCTTTGGCAGAAGGGGTCTGGCCATCAATATGGTCGACAAGACGAACATGAACGTCCTCGAAAACATCCAGAAGCATTTCAGTAAGTCTGATATTCTCATTAATGAACGTGGTTAAGATATCCCTCTTATCAGAACCACCATTTTCTGTTGTTTCTTCCCAGATAAGAGAATTGAGAGATTAGACACAGATGATCTGGATGAAATTGAGAAAATCGCCAACTGAAGGGGGCGTGCTTTCACCTCGTCACGGAGAAAGAACCAGCTCCTTCCGCTCTTTGCATGGACGGTATTCTCCAGTAGAGGTTGAAGAGAGTGAAGAGCAAAACCACAAATGAAGACATGTGTTTTCTGAAAAATATCATTTCACTCTGAGTTAATTTAGTTAATCTGTGGACGCATGTGTGCTACCAAACACACATGAAAGTATTTACATGTTGTTAATATTTGACGCAAAATTAACCTGCTCCTCTGCAATAATATTTCCATATCATATTAAAAGAATGGCCTGAAAAGACCTAAAGAAGAAGTGTATGCATTTCTTACATTTATTTTTACGATATCAACATCAGGGTGCGTGTGTTTTTGGATCCATACCACTGCACTATAGCCACGGACGCAGACCTTTCATTCTCAAAATTCCATTAAAATCTATTTATAACTTTTTGAGTAATTTTCGTAATAGACAAGAGATAAACGATGGCTGTCCCAAAAGGTAATAATTAAAGCATGACTCCTACACTAGGGGGCAGTGTTTACATAAATACATAATCTCAGCCTTTTAAAATGAGAGAAGAAGAAATGAATAGGTTTTTTTTTTTTTTTTTTAATTCAATAAAAGAAGAACGCAAGCTCATCTGTGAAAGAGCCGATTGGTTGAGGAAGAAATGACGTCAGAATATATACCCGGAACTAGAGCGCGCTTGAACGATGTCAACATGGCGGCGGAGAATGTCATTGTGGACAACCTGGTGAAGTTCTGGAGGATACCAGCGATACGACGATACTTTCATTGGATGTTTTTATTTATAACGTTGGCGGGGTCAATCCTGAAGGATCTAGAAGTCGTCCCGCAGTCTTATTTCAGCCACCATAGGAATATCATCAACATGTATGTACCGCTATGATGCTAGTATCTAACTAGTTTAGCTCTAAATGGAGGTGAGAAAAGAAAACAAGACAAAATATGGCTAGGCTGACTTTATTAACTTATTTTATACAACACATTTACCAAGACATTCAACCATTTTAATCTGAAACTTGTATCTTTTGTTGTTGCAATAACGTTGTGAAACAATTGTGAAATGGGGTGCAAAAGGATTTTTGTATAATATATTTGTCGTTGCCTCTGACCTGTGTGTCACAAATGCTGCTAACTCCAAACATTGCTTTAACCAGTTACATTAAAGGGGTCCTGTTTGCAGTGTAAAAGGAACCTCCAGAAGCAAAATGAAGTTGTTGAGCGGGTACCAATGAGTGGACGGGCAAGATTATACATTGAGCTAATGTCCAATTTGTGAGTTGTAATGTATAGCTAAAGTAGTAATAATATGTAATATGTGGTATTACAAATACAAATAAACCAGTAGGTAAGACATAGATGTGAATGATTACAAGTGCATTTATACCATGTAACACTTTAAAAATGAATTTTACCACCTGCCTTATTGTGAATTTTTTGTTATCTTTTGCAGTTACTTCATCAAATTGTCCTGGGGTTGGACTCTGCTGCTGCTCACGCCCTTCATCCTCCTGGCTAACTCGTTGTTCAGTAGAAAAGTGTCCTTCCTCGGCCGTCGGGTGTTGTCTTTGGTGGTGGCAACAGCTATTTGGTATGTCTGCACTGAGACCTTCTTCTACGTTGAGAATGTGACTGGTTCGTGTTATGAAGCGGACACTGTGGACAGACTCAAGAAAGAATTCACAGTCAAAGTCAGCTGCAGGCAGGCTGGTTTCCACTGGCATGGCTACGACATCTCAGGCCATGCTTTCATCCTGGCCTATTCTTCCCTTTTAATCATGGAGGAAATGGCACCCATGGGCTCCCTGAAGACGGTCAGCTACTCTGCACTGCCCAGGATGGTTCTCAACTTCCTGTATATTGCTTTGAACCTCATTCTAATGATTTGGGTGTGGATGTTTGCCTGCACCGCTGTTTACTTCCATGACATGTCTCATAAGTTAGTAGGAACAGTTTGCGGCCTGTTGGCTTGGTTTCTGACATATCGAGTTTGGTATCTAAATCCTCTGTCCCCTGGACTCCCCCCTGTGCGTCAGCCAAAAGGACAGAAGCAGCACGCCTAATCTGAACACATTTCCCTCATACCTACACACGCTCCGATCTGGAGCTCTGCAGCACAGTGGGCAGTGATGGCATCAACATTCTGGTGCAGGCTGGATCACTTTGTTTTATGTGTGTGCTTTGATTAATTTAAGTTATTCATGTAGTAAATTTTACTATTACTGATTTTAAACATCATACATGTTCTGAGAAATATCAATAATACTAATGTCTGTAAAGTTCTAAAACCTAGAAGGACCAGAATTGAGCTGGTTATAGTGGCGCACATGCTAATTGAAATGTTACAGTGGGAAAGACAAAATGGAATGGCTGTGGTAGGATGTAACACACACCTCTATGGAACGCCGTAAGATTTATACAGAATATATAAGACTGGGATTTTGTCACAGTGCACATAAATGAAATGTTGCACCAGTGAAATATTTCAGTATATTATGTTGCTACATACAACACTCATTGTTTTGTATTCCTTTTTAACATGTATAACAGCCAGATAAACAGAAACCTGGCCCGTTACTGCAGGCGGGAGCAGAGGAGTTGCCCACCACATGTGCCTGCTTACTGCCTGGTTTTCAAGGACTCATTAAATACTTGTTTGTTGGAATGTGACCTGTTTACCTCAAGCACTGGTAGGCAGCCCAGTCCGACAACTTCTGGAATCCAGCTGGGTTTTTTGTCCTTCCAGGTAGACACAGTCCCAGTTCAGTTGTCTACCTGCGGACAGAAAACCTTGGATTGCAGCACTGGCAGGACTGGGTAGGTCACCCTTCAACTAGTTACCAGGTTTGTAGTGAGTGATGTCATTACCAGAAAAAAAAGTCCTGTTCAGAGCCGTACTTGTGATTGAAAACATGCACTACAGAACAAATTAAATGATTTTGATGGAAAATAAGAACGACATTCTTTGGTTGTTGTCTGCCTTCATCCAGCATTTCTTTATCATCCAGCAGCACGAACAACATGAAGACGGGAATGGTGATTTGGTTCAGTCCCCAGGGTGGTTGTCTTTCTCTTTGACAGCTGCTGTGCCAAAAATGACTCGATGTCATCCGACACGCTGATAATTACATCGAGCCGCAGACTCTCCATCAGCGTCCGTCGCGTCCCACTTTGTGCTCGTCGGTCCCTGTTTAAGATGCTTGAGTGTGGAAAGGCTTGCCAATCTTTTCTGCGCCGGTTGTTTTGAAGATATCGTGTCATTTTGCAGACCTGCGTCGCATCGACTAATTAAAAACATTTAACACTCCGGTGTAAACCCGGAATAGGAAGTCGATATTAATCATTAGTGTACCTACGATCATTTCTTAAACTCATTGAACGCGACCAGACAAACCCTTCCTAAAGAATTTGGATGTGGATCTAATGATTTGATTTGTATTTTTTTTTTTTCTGCAGCCATGCGGTCACGTGAAATCGACACGCCATTTCATTGGACAAAAGACGACAGGCACGTGACGCAGGAGGTAACGCGATATCTTCGCGGGAACGTGAATTCCTAAACCAAGTTTGTGTTGGACAAACCAGCCAATCACGACTCGGCGTCCAGCGCCATTCAGGTAATACAGGTATCAGGCTGTTTGACGGGCAGGACATGGTCATTTATTGTGAAAACAAGAACATTGCACCGATACCAAGTATTTTAGGTAGCTTGGGTAGATTTCTCCGACCTTCAGCGGCTGGTAGAAATAACCTGTCAGGTGTTATTCTGACTCATTTGGTGCAAATTAAATATAAAAAAAATAATGACACACAAACGCAATTTGCAGTTTTAATTTATTTGTTATTTATAGCAACTAAATAAATTAAGGCTTATGAAGAAACATTAAAAAGCACCGTAAATAAATACATATATAGATATACCTAGAAATATAAAAATTAAAAAATACTATAGTGAAACATAATGGTCACAAATAACTACAATTTTTTTCTGCTTGGACTCTTCTTATGTGAGAGGTTCAGATCCAAACGCGCCTCAGGCTTCAATCAGCTGTGGACTCTGGACACAAGCAAGCAAAAAAAAAAAAAAAAAGAAGCTACTGATGCCATTTTCTTTGTTTTATCTTCAGCATCTGAATATTTGAAAATCCAAATTAATAAAATTCTCAACATGTCTGTTCTTGACTATGATTAAATCATTTCTTTGGTGCCTTTCCATGCAAAAGCAGACAGAAAAGCGTCGTTTTCAGCTTTACAGCAAACATCTCCCGGCCTGATCCCACCGCCTCCATGTTCCCATCATCCACTGTGAATCTGGACGCGTCAAGTCAATTTTCTGCACAAATATCTGTTAAACGAGTGCTGGTCAATGTCTTTGCTCAACAAAATCTGCTGCAGCATGTGAGAAATCAAGGATCATCTTTAAAAAAAACACCATCTCAATTTAATGAATTTGTGGCCGACTTTTAACACCATTGAAAAAAATAACTATCTGAACTTCATCTGTGCTTCCATCACAGCAAAATATTCGGAGAAAGTTTCCAAATGCTTCCAGAAAAAGTGGGTAAAACACCCTCGTCTCAAATGTCCTAAACCAAAAGTAGAATTTCCCTTTCTGACGTGGCGTCTCCGCGCTGCTGTCGGCGTGACACATTTGGGTGTTTTCGTCTTTTTACTTGCATAAACTGAGAGATGAAGACCGATTGATGAACCAAGGAAAAGGCTTCTGCTTTTTATTAACCTGGAGTTGAGTCAGCTCATTACAAGCCCGGCGGGTTAAAATGAATGACATGACACGTGATTTCAAAGAAACCGGGAAGAACCATCTTGCATCTGTCAGGAGCGGATGGGAAAGAAGAGAAAGCTCACTATTGCTGAGGGAGGGTCTCCGACGCTGCACAGTTCAGGTGATCCGAGGGTTGCAATCAGCCATAGGTGGATCTCCAGTCGTGCCCTTGTGTGACACCCATCCTTATCCTGACACAATGATTTACAAAAGAAGAAAATCCCCATGCCACGAACATCCTAAACCTACACTTGTGCCACTGATAATGTAGAATTTACAATTTTCCCACAAATTTTAACATTTCAAACATGTTGATCTGCGTGCTGTGAGTGTGTGTGTGTGTGTGTGTGTGTGTGTGTGTGTGAGTGAGTGAGTGTGTGTGTGACTGACTAACGTCTGCATGGTGCACAACAAATATATTCAAAAAGGCAACTGTTCTTTACAGGAGTTAGATGGGGGGTCACATCTGCCTGATTGCAACTTCAGCTCAGATGAAGACGAGGAAGAGGAAAAAAGCAAGCTCGGGTTTGGACCGCTGCCTGCCTGTTGATACTTCCGTTCACTTCCAAGACTTGAAATAAAAACGTGATAAGTTTCTCCTGCGTGACGCTTTAATCTGGCAGTTGGAGTCGTCCAAACATTTAAGGCTCAGCCAGCAAGAAGGAAAGAACACGTCTGCAGAAACGTCCACGTGCTGCTGCTGCTGCCGCTGCTGCACCGCCCCCTTTGCCTCAGCCGTGGAGCCTTTCTTTTGTCCGTCTCTGGTTTGACGGGCTGGAGGTGTGAAGAGTGGCACGTGACGATTATAACAGTGGCATGCGAAGGTCAGCTGACCCCAGGTGGCCTCAGTTGTTGAACCTTTTCTCTGGTTTGCTCATCAAAGTTCACAGTACGGCCTGACCGGATGCACCTCAAATCTAACCTTTGCTATCAGAAAATGTGCTGCCCAGGATCTGCCATCATGGAATGTTTTAATATTTGTCCATCCAGGTGAGTAATAGGTTAGTCTATATAGATTCATTATGTTTTCCTTCCATTACGGAAAATGATAACATCACACAAATGCACGGACACAAAACACAGCAGGAGAGCATTCACTACATGTATTTCTTTTTTAAAAACCAGTAGGCAAAGTAACCCATCCCTCCCAGTGAGCCCATGAGGAAAGAGGCGCCGAAGAAGGACGGCGGCTTCTTTTTTACCAGTCGGAAGGCGTTGGGTAGCACCGCCGACAGCAGGGTCGTGTGGATGTCGCCCAGGACCTTACGGAAAGCGTAGCGTTTTTGCACACGCATAAAAAAGCTCTGCAGGTTGGCTCGGCTGCCGTCCTCCCAGTATTTCTTAGAAAGTCCCAAAAACTTGAGCCTGTGCAGCAAGGCACCGAGGCAAATATCAGCTAGCGTAAATTCAGGTCCACATAGCCACAGCTCGCACTTCTGACCTGCAGGACGAGGGAGCGGTCAGGGGGCGACCGTGCTGGAAATACAGACGCTGGCCGTTACCTACCGTGATACTCCAGTTTCCTTTTTTCCAGTTCGGCCTCCACCTGGTCCAGAACCATGGCCAGCTCTCCCAGGATCTTCTTCAGGTAATTCACGTTGTCGTGGTCCAGGATTTTTGCCTGGAAGTCAGTGAGCAGACAGCAAGAGAAGCTGAGCAGCTGAGCCGTGACCTGCTTCTGGATTTGATCCTGAGACTCACACTCACCATGAGTTTCTTCTGCTTGGACAAGTACGGTTCTGTCAGCTGAGGCTCCTCGTGGTCCAACTTCATTAGCTCTGTCGCAGCATTGGCCAAGTGTCCTGACACACACACACACACACACACACACACACACACACACGAGAGCGTGAGAGATTGTTGTTTCTCACCAAATCCTTTTAGGGAGATTCCCAGTTTGGGACTGGGGAGTTTATTCATTTATGTTCCGACATGTCAGCGTTTTCCAGACTCTCCAGAAACACAACGAGGTCACTCACTCCGTATTTCTGCGGTGGCGTACTTCGGGATCATAGAGTCAGTGGTGAGTTCCGGGTGGAGGATGCAGCCGTGCGTGTACGCGTCCATGGGCAGACCGTCCAGAAGCTGCCGGTACTGCTGCACACGCTCGTAGAGGGGCGACTCTGCGTCGGGGATCAGCTGAGCAACCGAGTCTGTGGGTGAGGAGATACAAACGAGACTCTCAGAAAGCATCCCCGTGTCCCTCTGAGAAACCACAAATCACTCCGTGAGGAGCACAAATGCAGAAAGAAAAGGTTCCGGTTTTATGAAATACAGGTTAGTTCGGTCCAGAAACCCCTGTGGTTCTGGTCTGCTCCAGTAAAGATAAATACTGGTGTGACAGAGGGTCAGTCACCGAATTAATGCAGCAAAAACAGGATATCAGGATTTAAAAAACAACAAAAACGGTAGAAAAACCATGACTGACTGTTAGGAAGTTCCATTCTTTATAAACAAATAAATGACGTGTTGGAGGGATCTAGTTTTTCTGTCCTGCAGCCGGAGCAGCTTCCTCCGGACGAGCTGATATCAAACACGAGGCAGGTGAGCCGAGCAGCTTTAGTCTGCGCTCAGGGACAAAGACGCGCAGGACGCAGACACTGGCTGCCCGAGGGTGCACGGAGACGGCCAAGCTCACAGGACGAGGGTTCTGGAAAGGATCCGAGGGTAAAAGGCTGTCCCTAAAATCTGATCTTCCTTTCAGATGCATCCTCTGTTGCCCACTTTGCAGTTTTCAGAGGGCTCCTGGAGGTCGTGCAGGATATTAAACATGACTCCTGGGTGCCTCTGCTGAGTCACCACAACGCTGTAAAGGAGACTGAGCCCTCCAGGGCAACACTAATCATGGATTTATGCACAGCGTAAAAGCAAGTTTATGAGTTATCTGTCTAAAATCATGTCTCTGGACTTCAGGCCGACAATGGTTGTATCTCACTATGGCCCTTTTCTTCCTCCTTATTATTGTTATTTTAGTTCATTTATTTATAACGAAGTGGCAGGTTTATTCAGTTTTATGATGCATGAAATAGACGCTGAGCAACAACAACAAACTGAGGCAGCTAAGCTCTGTTTGTGCGTCTCCAACCTTCAGCTTTTGCTGTTTTGAGACTCTGATGTTACATAAAGTCTCCACAGCGCCACCCTGCGAATGCTGCTGTACACAACCTGACCACAGGGGGGCAGTGTGACTGGAATTAGCCATATTTAAATAACTCAAATGTTGTTTTCAACATCATAGAAGACTAGAAAATAAAAAAAAATTCTTAATTACCTCCCACAAAGCTTTTCTCCAGGTAATCTATAATCTGGTTGTAGTCACTGATGATGGCGTCTCCGTGGAGGAAGACGGGCACCTCCTCTCCCAGGTTGAGCCTCATGAACCAGGGTTCCTTGTGTTCCTGCAGCGGTAGACTCACATCCCTCTCCTCACACACCAGACCCTTCTCACTAATGACGAGCCGTACCTGCAACAGCAAATACACACACGGTGTCTGTGTGTGTGTGTGTGTGTGTCTCTTCTTTAAAATGAACCAGTCCCACAAGAACAGACTCGGTCTTTCCGGGACAGCCAGGATGCGTCACGGAGGGATGAAGGAGAGGCCAAGGTCTGTGGAGAGCTGTCAGCGGGAACAGTGCGGACTGGGAGCGCTGCCCAACGCAGGCTAACAAAGCAGTAGTAGCACAACCAACTGGCCTGAGATCGGAGCAGCTCCAAAGTGGCGCTGCTCATCTCCATCAGCTCCATCAGCGTCACCGTCACACGCCGGATTCAAGAGCTCCAAGCGTCAGAGCGTTTTAAGGTAAGTCAAGACGTCCCTCGGCGACCACGTCACAGTAACACACAACAACAGGTCCAGGGAGCCTGATGCAACGGTGTTAGTCACACACACTTGGTAACGAAGCCAAACGGTTGAGAAAAAATCAACCAAACAATATAGAACAAGTTACACTAGATCCAGAACCGGAGGAATGATTCTGACCCTCGACTGCATCATGAAGAATTTGTTCTTTCTTTGACTCATTTCCAGATTCCAGCCAGCATCCCACTTTTCCCAGAGAGCACGAAGGGCTGTGGCTTCGTGAACCAGGTCTGTGTGTGGGACACACACCCACAGAGATGCTGGGGTCAGAGCTGGGGTCAGAGCTGCAGTCAGAGCTGGGGTCAGAGCTGGGGTCAGAGCTGGGGTCAGGGTTAGGGGAAGCCAGAGCTGGGCTGAGGGGAAACACTCTGACCTGTGTGAGCGTTAGCGTTAGCAGCTCTGGAGGTTCTGCTGCATCCAGGTGAGTGACAGGGCGAGCAGGTGGAGGAGCGCGCCGCCCAGGGGACGCTCGCGCTCTGAACGCTGGCTTATTTCAGGATGTGGAGCTGCATCGATCTCCGTCTGCTCGTGCGCAAATCATCAGCCGGGCGAGTTTGAGGAGCACGCGTCGGGCTGCAGGAGGAGCAGCAGAAACAGGCTCAGAGGCTGGGGCACGGGGAGGAGGGCCAACGTCTCCTGCAGACAAGATGTCGGAGGATCTCTGGGGAAGGTGCTCCAGCCTCTAACACCACATTCTTCCGTTTGGCTGCGGGTCACTGAATGTTATTCCCAGGCTGAATTCTGGCTCTGGAACTTCAGCTCCAGTATGGGACCAGTAGGTTCCTGAAGCTGATCTTCCAGTGTGAGAGAAGCTTCACGTCAGGGTCCCTGAGCTACAAGGCACATTTAAACAGAGAGGAGACGGTAACAACAACATGGCCTTGGGGCTCCAGTGTGGCGGCGCTGCTCAGAGCTGCAGTTTGTTTGTAAACGATGATCTGGCTTGAAGTCAGAAGCAAAGGCTGGCTTCCATCTGCTCCACCTCCACAGTCTGCACGAATGCTCTCCACAAACACACCTCAGGCTTCGCGTCTGCTCTCACACTTTGGCTTGATGGTCAAATTCACACCTTCACCATGAAGATGCAGCTTCCTGGTTCCCAAGGTGAGTTTGCAGGGAAGCTCCAACATGCTGAGCTACACAGGCTCCAGGAGGCGGGATGTGCCCCCTGGCTTGTTCTGCACACCGTTGAATCAATTATTTAGGATGTCAGAGCACAGAGGACCGCGTTAACGTGCAGCAGCTGTGGACAAGAAAGACCTTCAGCAGATTTGAAGCCAGAATTCTGCTCGGAATTCTGAGCATCGTTCCAGCATGAAGCTGATGCTGCAGCGCTCTCCTACCGCTGCAGCATCATGTTCTGACACCGCGCACAAACACGCACGCACGCACGCAGGCAGGCAAAAACACAACATGCGGTGAGACAACAAATACATGAAGCTACCATCGTTTCCCAGCTAGGCAGCGTTTTTTTTTTTTTTTTTTTACCTTCTGAGATGCGAATGACTGCGTCCAGTGGTACAAGACCAGCCTGTCTTTGTTGAAGGGCCTGGGCTCCGCCGTCGGCTCCTCGCACTCCTCCCCATCTGTGATCTTACCGTCCTCGTCCATCGCAGAGATGGGCCACCAGCTACAGTTGGTGGGGGTAACATGGTTGGAGGACGCCATGACAGAGCGTTTTGTGCGTGTCGCGGAGAGGAGAGGAGCGAGGGGAGGGAGGGGAGGGGAGGGAGAGAGAGAAAGGCAGAAAGAGGAGAGAGAGAGAGAGAGAGAGAGAGAGAGAGAGAGCTTCAGTCCGAGCGCAGCAGCATCATCCGTCACTCATCCCTGCTGCTTCACCGCAACATGGAAATAAAAAGATGACAGAGACCACCGCACACGCACACACTGCTCTTCACTCCGGCACGCACCGACACTTAAATCTGTGTGAAAACGTATGACATCACACGCTGATGGTCCACGCACAAACATGCGCGCTAGAAACCCGCGGATGGAGCGTTTCTCTGGAAGGTCAAGCGGCTCCCGCTAAGGACAGCAGGCTGATGAACGGGCTGCTGGCCGCCACCCTGCAAACAGAGTTTGATTTATTTTTATGTGATCTGTTCTTTTAAGTGCAGCAGAATCCAACAGGTTTGCGTGACTTTCAGGTTTGACTTCGCACACAAGCCCTTAGACAATAAATATAAAAGAATAAAGAAGTGACTTGGACTTCAAACTAATTGGCTATAGGAAACTGCTGTATGATGGATCCTTTGTGGTATTTTCTTTAGAGAGAATGAATTAACTGGACTTGGACAATGATAAATGGACTGTAGTGGAAGATGTGACAACAACACACTGTACACTCCACATAATTGGATAAAGAAAATAATATTATCACTTGTTATTACAGTTGTTCGCTTTTTTTTTTTAAATACTTATTTCTGTGCTGCACTTACCAACAGTATCCAGCAGGCGGCGCAACTAGCGTGAAGCGCTAGAAAAAACCAAATTTACTTCCAATGAAACTACTGTAACACAAAATAATGTCAAAGCTTATTATATAATATATATATATATATATATATATATATATATATATATATATATATATATATATTATATATATATATATATAGAAGAGAGAGAGAGAGAGAGAGAGAGAGAGAGAGAGCTATATTATTGAATTGTTTCCATGAATATGTAAGTCACCAATGATTCCACAGAATCAGACTAAAAACAGAACAGAAAAGTACAGATATCATTTCAGAAGCTAAGTTCATTAATAAATAAGCTAAGATACATTCATTAATAAATTATTTCCCTGGTTGTAATGGTTAACAACTTTTCTTAAGATTTATCAGATAAATTCCAATATCGTGACAAGATTAATCCTGAATGATATACAGGCCTACTTTGGTCCCGGGTGGCAGAGACTCTGGCACGGTTCCTTCCAGGCAGCAGAGTTGGGATTGGGTTGTATTTTTGGAAGCGTGTGCGCGTGTGTGTGTATGTGTGTGTGTGTGTGTGTGTGTGTGTGTGGCCTGTAGGTCTCTTAAGTTTTTCAACAGCAGCGACCGTCAGGAATGACTGGGCAGCTGGGACCGGGATAGGGCTTTGCTGCGGCCACTTGGAAAAAGCCATGTAAGATCTGTGGCTTTTCAAGATAAATCTACGCTCACTCCGACAGCCACTCTAAATTGTGAGAGTTATTAGTTCTGGATGGAAATCTGTACATTGGTGTGTGAATTCGAAGAATCAACAAGTCTCTGTGCGTCACGGGCTTTATGGACGCGCTCCACAGGTCTCCAAGGAGAAATCCCCCGCACGCTGCGCACTGCCAGATAAGCCAAATCAGGTTTGATGTCAGGTGAAGGTGAAGTCAGGCTGACGGAGGTTTTCTTTTAGACAGGTAACAGGACTTTGCTGGTTCCAAACCTCGCGCGTCATGAGCGGAGAGTCGGTTCGAAGTTGACGACGGTGGCGCTTATTGCGGAGGCTGGGAGGGAGCAAAAGCTGCAACCACGGCATCTGCACCGGACCCAAAGGCCAGGGAGAGTTCTCCGGCTCCTGGAACTACGGTTTCGAAGTGGTGGGAGTGTACACCTGGCCCAGCGGAAACACCTTCGAGGGCTACTGGTCGCAGGAAGCGTCATGGTCTGGGAGTGGAAACCAAAAGGACACTGGATTTACAAGGGGAATGGACTCTCCTGACTTCAAGAGCAGATACAGGACCCGGATCAATGCTGGGAGTGGGGCAAGAAATGTGAGGGACCCCGATGGAATAATGGGCTTCAGGATGGATGGAACAGAAACCTGCATGATGGAGGTGAGAGCCAGACACTGGTGAAGAAGCAGGACACATTTTAAAAAGCTGTGGGATTTCTCCAACATTTAACTTGAGTAGTGCATCTGTATGTGTGAATTACTGAAGAAGACATTTAGTTTTAACTTAACACAAAAACTATAACATGATTATTTCCTTATTTTGAAAGAACCGTAATTTCAGGAATATTTCCTGTGTTTGTCTACTGTCTCTGATCAAAGTGATGCTAATATTGCGTTAAATTATAAAGACCTTGGTGTTTTAGTACCTTCTAATATTATCTAACATAACCAAAACTAATCTGCTAATTGGCTCCTCTGTGGCTAAAACCAGAGCAGCGTATAGTAACATTTTTAAATCTGGGAAAGAAGTTAGCATCTATCGCTGGATCCCAGCGCAGAGTGGCTCTGATGCCCTCGGCGTGCAAAGACGTGTCACAGCGCCGGTGGTGACGTCTGCGTTCGGCCTGGGGGGGAAAAATCACCTGTTGCTGTCAGTCAAGGTGCTGAAAGTCCAACTCCATCTTCCTCACCTACACCCAAACACACCACAGAAACTACCACACATTCACATGAACGACATTCAAACTGAGAAAAACGTGAAACTAAAACACTCTGGGACCATAAAGGTCTTCTTTCAAGTTGGA
This sequence comes from Pao palembangensis, assembly GCA_015343265.1. Classification (NCBI taxonomy): domain Eukaryota; kingdom Metazoa; phylum Chordata; class Actinopteri; order Tetraodontiformes; family Tetraodontidae; genus Pao; species Pao palembangensis. Next base: position 543,830 of record CM027090.1, on the reverse strand, counting down.
ACACTGGCGAGGGCAGGATTCCATCAAATACACCCTGAAACATCTTAAACTCTTCCAGAGAGCCGCGTGAATAATCCCACGTCGCTCTGGTTTCACCTCGTTTGGAGAAAACCCAACAAAATCAATGAAACTAGCATTTGTTCCCCCGACAGCTGACTCCATGGCTTCTGCTGGTGGAAGCTGTGGGGGGTGTATGGTACCAGATGTCAGAATCTAAGAATAGCTCAGGAGCCTCCAGCTCATCTTCGCTAGCAAACACACCCTGAGCTTAAAGTCCGTCTTCTGACAGTTTCTGGACCTTTTCTCTGACTTATGAACTGTGGAAAAAGTGAAACAGACATCTTTGAAGGTCTACCCCAGGGCTCTGAGAGTCTTAGCCTGATGCTAATGCTAAGTGGGAGGAAAGAGTGTGCGTCCTCCATTTTTGTTTGCTCCCAGTAGATGGAATGGTCCGGGCCCAGTAAGGATCTCACATATTAACAGCGCAGGGACTCAGCAGATATCTGAACCTCGCTAAGCTCCCACTCAGCCACAGCAGCGGTGGGTTTCCAGCAGGGCCGGGATCAGACGTTTATCCTGCTGACGGCTGATGCAGAACAAACACGAGCACTTCTCCTCGTTTACTGTGCAGTTAGAGACAACCCATGCTTTCTGCTGCTTCCAGGCACGTTCCAAGGACAGTTCACAGGCGGGATGCGGCACGGCTACGGAGTCCGTCAGAGTGTCCCGTACGGAATGGCGGCAGTGGTTCGCTCCCCTCTCCGTACCTCCCTGACCTCCCTCCGCAGCGAGCACAGCAACGGCACCGTGCTGCAGCAAGACGTCCCCATCATCACCGCCACCAACGCTTCAGGAGAGGAGACAGCCATCAGCACCCCCACCCAGCTGGGTCCGTCCCGTGGAGGCTTCGCCCTCACTCTCCACGTGGACCCCGAAGCCGTCAAACCCAAGAAGAAGGGCCTGTTCCGCAGGAGCTCCCTGCTGGGAAAGCTGAAGAAGTCCGAGTCGAGCACCTCTCTGTCCAGCCAGAAGAGTAAGATCAGCTTCCTGAGGACGGAGTCAGCGCTGAGCTCCAACGCCAGTGACACCAACTCCACCATCAGCATCGGGGACGAGAGTCTGGCCGGGGCCGAAGACTTCCCCCCGGTGGAGGCCGACATCGACGCCACCACCACAGAGGTCTACATGGGCGAGTGGAAGAACGACAAGCGCTCGGGATACGGAATAAGCGAGAGGTCCAGCGGGCTGAAGTACGAAGGTGAGTGGCTGAACAACCAGAGGCACGGCTACGGCTGCACCACCTTCGCTGAGGGAGGGAAGGAGGAGGGCAAATACATCAACAACATGCTGGTGAAGGCCATGAAGAAGAGGGTCATCCAGCTGAAGGGAAACAAGATCAAGCACAAGGTGGAGCGGGCGGTGGAGGGCGCTCAGAGGGCCGCAGCCATCGCCAAGCAGAAGGCGGAGATCGCCTCCTCCAGGTGAGACCAGCAGATCAATAATCAAACGGTGCTGACGCGAGGTTCCTCAGGGAAGAGCAGGTTTACCACGTTCAGGTTTCCTCTGAGGTCGTCACATGACTCAGATGTTATTACCCCCCCGAGTCTGCATCCGTGTGTCTGAATGGACTCAGACTGACGTTCCATGAATCAGGAAGGAGGAGCGTCAGCCGCAGTGGGATGGAAAGATGAATGAATGCAGCATTAAGTGGCATTACGGAAGCTCTGGAAAGGTTCCTGCCTGCAGTATTAGCTACAGCAGGTCCCAGAGCTCTGGGGGGGAGGGGGGGTTTCAGCACCACCAGCGTCTGTGACCGTACAAGGTGCTGTTGTTTTTGACAATAGTCCTCAGAGAACCTGAAAGAAGTGTGTTTACAGCAGCAACGCTGCCCTGATGGACTGCAGACGCCCTCCGAGCCCAGGAGGAGGAGGAGGAGGAGGAGGAGGAGGAGGAGGGGGAGAAGAAGCAGGATGGAAATACAATTCTGCTCTAATAACGTCACTGAGTTCTTCTAACTTCGCACGAGACAGAAGCCCGAACTCCAGATCAGTCAATAAGCTAATCAGCTGACCCTCTCTCGTTCTCTCGTCTCATTTCTGCCTCTGTATATTATCATTTTTATGTTTTTAGCAGATACCTTATGTGTAATTGTGAGGGCTTTTCAACACGTTGTGGTTAAATATCATGTTTAGATCTTTAACATTAATAGACTATTAACATAAACAGTGAAAGAGAGAAAACGAGCTGAAACAGCAAAAGAAGGCGAATCAAGTCCGCTGCTGGAGGAAAACATCTGTTCCTGGCAGCGGCTGGCTCGCTCCGCCGCCCAGCGACGGTTAAAAATACCAGCTGTGCAGACTGACTGGGATAGCAGACCTGTCCTCCTCACGACCAGTTAGCGGTTGCTGGACGCACGGGGGACATTGTTCTGCTGGCTGGGGGGGACAGTGACGCACACTGGTGGACGCCGTGGTCAGAGGGGCCCTGACTAAATATGGACAGGCGCACTCCTGCTGTATCACAATCACAGGGGAATGCAACAGCTGATTACCCCCACCCCACCGCCGCCCCTCCCCAGCACTGAAGCCCCTGTTCCTGCCAACTCAGTCACGCTGCGACCCTTTTTTTTAACTTCACCTAGGAAAAGCATCCTGTTGTGTCATTTCATTCCAGACTTCACCGGCTGTGCAGGAGGATGAGGACAAAAAGGAAAAGAGACCCAGGGGATGGGGGGGTCAGCAGCCGCAGGGGTGGCAGAGATGCCCCGGCCCCCACCCTCTCTGAGTCTCTGTCCTGATGAGACGTTTGCTGGTATTAAACCTCCAGATCCGGATGGAGATCGAGCAGTTTTAAAAGGCAGCAGAGCAGATTGGGTGGGGTGGGGGTGGGGGGGCACGTCAGCGGTGGTCTCAAGTGGTTCAGCAAATATAAATACGACACGTCTCCTCAGCGGGCGCTGGGGTGTAAAAGAGGCCCGGCTGCGTGTCTTAGGTTACACGGCGCTCTGCTGATGTCCGCACTCTGCGGTGGGGTCGTTTGTAAACATTTCTGACCTCAGAGCAGGATTACACACGTTCATCACTTCATTATCTGCTTTTATCGCTTTGTTGTTTTAGAAAAAAACCAAACTAATCAGAAACCACCATGGGAGCGAATAGCAAGAGCAGCGCCTCAGTTAGCTCCTAATGCGTGTGGTGAGCTTATTTAATAATACTGAAAAACGTTCAGCTGTCTTTTAATACAACCTAAAACACTCTCTCTCTCTCTCTCTCACACACACACACACACACACCCTCCACAGAGATCCAGTGGCCCATGCCAGAATGACAGACTATCGCCTGGCCTCAGTGGCGTTCCAGCGAACGCCGTTACGGATCACTCATCTTTATGTCTGCAGTATTTTAGTTTCTTTAATTCCAGAAATGAAAATTCTTTCGTATATCTGAACCTTCCTGCAGCTTTAAACTCTCCGGTCCGTGTCTGGACCAGAGCCGTCTTCCAGACCTCCTTCTATATTAGATCTCACACCTTGTACACTGTTAGCAACCATGCTAGCCAAATTTAGCAACTATAATCACAGCGGTGGATATATTGTTACATCGCTTCTCTAAATGCTTCCTTTGGGATGACGGTTCACAGCTGCTGGTCCGAGGAGTTCCACTAAAACACCGTGTTCAAGCAAGAGGGCCGTGTCAGCATTTAACCTGCTGGACATCCACCTCAGACAGGGAGGCGGGGAGCTTTCATTGTCCCAGCAGCCGTCACCTTCCGGGGCCGTTACGTTACGGCTCCAAGAGGGGGTCCGGGGTGAAAAGCAAAGCAGCGTTCGTTATCCGACAGCATCCAGAGTTTTAAGGGTTTTAAGCTTCCAGGTTTAAGACCGAGGCACGCCAGCAAGGCCGCTAAACTTGTGTTTCCTGCAGAACGACTCACGCCAAAGCCAAAGCAGACGCGGCCCAACAAGCAGCTCAGGCCTCCAACAGCGAGTCCAGCATCGCCAGACTGGTGGCCAAAGAGCTGTCTCCTTCGTTCTACCAGCCAGGTCAGTGAACGCCTCATCCCAGTATCCCAGCCTAAACTGGACCACTTCCTGTCTGAGAGCTCCGTGTCGCTTCTTTTTGGTTTGACTGTTTTCATCTCTACTTGGTCACCATGAGAACCACCAATCACCTGGTGGGGTTTAGATTTGTTGTGGTGACGGCAGCGTAAACATCAGAGGCAACTGCGAGACGCTGCTCAGGCTCGGGACGCGTCTCCATGCATGCCTGCAGCTTGAGCTAATGGATCCTTGTTGAGGCTCCCCACAAGGAGAGCTGCGTTTCCAGTGTCTAAAAAAGGAACATCTCATTGGGTCAAAGGCCTCGTCTTAGTTTCACGGGGAGTCTGAGTGCACCCACGCGCTTAACATTTACACAAAGCAAGTCCTAGCTAAAAAAAAAAAACAAGACAAACACAGTTTTATGGCTTTCTGAGAGGCTGCCAGGCGTCTGAACACAAATGAATTTCACTCTTCCGTCAAAGATACTCATCCGGAGACGGTGCAGGCGTAGAGCGGTGACGCGTCTGTCTGTTTTATGTGAACTTTACAACCTGCAGACCCGCGTTTGAATCTCTGCAGACGGTAACGGAACACTGAACCCTCGCCTGAGCTTTTCTTGGTGCAGTTATACCTGCGGCTCGGTGTCTGTAAAGACAGGAGCTAAGGCGCAGGTTCTGATGACAAGGCGCTGTTGTCACAGGTCCGGAGTACCTGAAGAAGAGGGCGCTGCAGGAGGTGGCAGAGGGCAGCGAGAATACAGACATCGTCATTCATGAGCCGCTGCTGGCCGAGGACGAGCCCCTGCCCACGCCACCTGAAAGCCCGCTCGTCAACGAACTGGCCAGCCTGATGCCCGACTCGTCCTCGGGCCGGACCCCCTCCCCCAGCCCTGGCGTCATCAGCAAGGAACACCCCAAACTTCTCAGTCCAGGAAGCTGGAATGAAGACAAAACCAGCAAAGGTGCTGGTAGTCGTGGCAACAGTAAACCCAGCAGCAGGTCCAGCAGTCGCCCCTCTACTCCTTCGACCTCCGCTCCCACCGCGGCCGGCCCGGAGGGGGGAGGGGCCCCCAGCAGTCGCGGACCCTCTCGTACACCCAGTCAGCACAGCCAGAGCAGCAAGATGGAAGCAGGCTCTGACCTGGAGATCAAGCCCTTGCAGAAGTTTGACCCAGAGACAGAAGCTCCAGACGGGACTCCTGCTGCAGCTCCAAGAAATGGCCTCATCACTCCAGATGAAGAAGAAGAAGAAAAAGAACTCCGCCCAGCGCCCAAAGTGACCCCCAAAGCTCCCGAACCCAAACCCACCACGGTCAAAGCTGACCACGCTCCCAACGTCCACGAACGCGACACGCTCTCCCCTCAGAACAAAGTGGAGTCCAGAGAAGGGAGTCGGCCATCCAGCAAAGCGGAGGCAAAGACCTTCCCCAAGAGGCAACCCAGCCCGGCTCCGCCCCCAAAACCTGCACCCAAGCCTGAACCCAGAGCAGCCCCCAAGCCGGCGGAGGACAAAGCTGCTGTGGCAAAACCGGCCCCGAAGGCAGAGCCCAAGGCGGAACCTAGACAAAAGGTCATGATTCCCAGTCCCAGCAGCGAGACGAGCGCAGACCTGGAGGACCGGGAGGTGAGGCGGCGCACACACGCGCTGATGCATGTTTCATTCTTGGGTTAGCATCAGCTGGACTCATCGCTCCCTTGTCAGCTTCCACAAAAGTCACAAAGAAATTTTAAAACTACGTTTGAACACGGCTGTTTGGCGCTGCCCATCTGTTTAAAATGCATGTCCGCGGCACGAGATGGCGCAGGAAATGTAAAAGGTGCCCAATAAAACCTAAGAGCGATGATTTCACTGCCGTGGTGGCGGTTCAGGTGATGATCGGGATCACGGAGGGAACTGAGCCAAGTGAGCTTTTCCTCCAGCTGATGCAGGTTCAGACTGGTTAGTTCCGTGTGACTGAGCCAAGCACTGACCTCTTTTCCAGGGTCCCAACACCATCATGATCTGCATGGTCATCCTGCTCAACGTCGGCCTGGCCATCCTCTTCGTGCACATTTTATCCTGAGACGTCGTCCACGTCCTGAGGTAACAAAGACTTGAAGAGCAGAGAGGAAGTCTCCACAGAACGGTGTGAATGTTGTCTTTAGGTGTGTGAAAGGACTGGTCTGATGCTCCTCGTCCTCCTGAGTGAGGAGCGCGGCTCAAACGCGGAGAGGGAGTTCACCTCGGCTCCTCTGCTGGTTCTTGTCGAGGTTCTCCGAAGCTCCTCCGCTCCTACAGGTCAAATCAGAACTCCTACATACGAAGATGCTCCGCGAGGGTCGGGACCGGACGGTACCGTCGCGTTCTCAGCGCAGACGCAGGAAACACACGCCACGAGTGTGACGAGGTTTTACAAAAATAAACATGTAGGTTCACGTTTCGCCGTGTGGATCAGGCAAATTAGACGCCTTTGTTAGGTAACCGGTGTGTGTTGATTGTAACTGATCTAGGGTCTGCGCTGAGGTTTCAGGAGCGTTTTCCTCTTGCCTTGTGCGTGCTGGTGGAGAATGTTGGACGTCCCCAACTAAACAACTGCATGTAGTCTCACAGGACACGAGCAGCAGTAAAAATCCTCACAATCTCAGAGCAGTTTAAAAAAGCCTGTAAGTCCGGGGGAGGGAAAAAACCCGCCATTTCAACTAACTCTGTGAAATACTGTGAATTTCTGTTTTCACTGCGACTGCTGTATTCAACCGGGTGGTGATTATCTGTGTGATTTGCATCGAGGAGGCAAGAAAATGAGGGACTAACTGTGCACAACGCTGCCTGCTCAGTCTGCAGAGTTAGTTAGCCTGTGAGCTAGCCTAGCGTCCGCCGCGCCGCCAAGTATGAGCTCAACACTTGAATGCATGAGGGCACTTTGCGTGCATGTCTGTGCTTTTTGTAACGTTTTGAAGTGCACCTTTGTGAGAAGATACCATGTCCCAAAAATTCATTTCCCAAAAGATGATTTCAACATGTCTTACACTGAGAAGAACGCTCGCCTCTTCAGAGAAGCTGTAAAAGGTTCCTTCCTGCTCTTTGACCTGCCAAAGAAAAGGAGAACTTGAGTGGGATTTCTTGAAATGTGCTGTCAACAGTCTGAAAAACAGCAATCTGCAGCTTTGATAAATGTCAGCTAGTATTTGGATCCACGTTTAGCAGTCGATGCGAAGGTGAACGAATCAGTTTAATTAAAGCCCAACCTGGAAAAACTTACAAAATAAAACTTTTACAACTTGCATGTTGGGTCTGTTTATCAGTGAAAAAGATGCTCTTAATGTCTGTGGAGGCACAATTATAACTGGTAATATGATGAAAGCTATTTTATATTGTCTAAATCATGTCACTAACCCATAATTAAAACTTTTTTCCATTAATGATCATTTACCTAAAAACAAAAAGTCAATATTTCAGTCTTAACTTCAAAATAACTTTTAATCTGATGATTTTAAGTTTACCTCCACTTTTAACTGAAGAGAAATTCCTCCTCTTAAATTACTTTTTATTGAATTGAACTATGTTGGAAATATGAGAAAAAATGATTTGTTTCTCATAAATTTCACTTTCCAATTGACTTAGCCATCTCCACATTTTTTCATATGAGCAGAAATGAGCAGAGAGCCCAGCCCAGAAACAGAAGTCAGTATTTTTAAACCCCACCTGTCGGCCAGTCTCTTTTCTCCCCTGGGCCAAAATAAATTCCAGAACCTATTTTAAACCCGGTGGGGGCTACAAGCCCACCCCCCCTCCAGGATTACATAAATCAGGCAGATCAAATCAGAAGCGAAACACTTGAAGACGTAAATATTAATCCAGTTGTTCGGAAAAGTTAGAAAAGTTTTTACGTCTCACCAAACCTTGTAGCAACAGCGCCCCCGTGTGGCCACTGGTGGATGTGCAGTCTCGCTAAAAGAACCAACTGAACCCTTAGACTCGAAATACAGGTTTAAAGGATCCATCAGCCGTTTATTCCAAAGTTCTCACTTCTTTAAAAACGTCCCCGAACTGCTGTTTTTTTCCCCTTTTAGCTGAAATACAAACATGTTGCTGTAAAACTTCCAATAAAGAAAAAACAAGGCTGACATCAAAAATTGAAAACTGTTTATTTCAAGAAACAAAATGTTATAAAATAAACATGGTTTGAAAGGCGAACCGACAGGTTCTTAAAAACAACAATTCACACGATTCCAAATCTTTCAGCGCGCTTCCTTTTCTTTGCCTGTAAAATTCAATCCAAAAAAAATGAAATTAAGAAAAAATCTTGTCACTTTTCTCTGTAAGCAATTATTATAAAACAAGAAACAGAAAAAGATGAGGAAACAGACCTCGGTATCAGCTGCACCAGCTGATCCGGCATTTGTCAGGGCTCCGAACCTCTCCTTCCTCTTCTTCAGCTTTTCGTCTTCCTCAATCTGGAATCACAAACGTCCCAGTGGAAAAATCCCCAAAAACAATAAGGAAAAGGCCGGACTCTGGACAGAACTGCACCGGGATCAGCACCAGGATATCACGAACGTTGAAGGACACGAGCTGTGTGTGTGTGTGTGTGTGTGTGTGTATACATGTTTTGTGCTCCAGAAAACACTGATTTTCAGTGTAATTTGCAGTTTTCTGAGCACGATGCAGCTGCTTCACACTCTTAACGACACTAAGCTCTGGTGAGGAGCAGACATACACTCCTACACTCTGAGGAAAAAAAGACTGGTCTTGTGCTGCCATGACAACGGCCAACTCAAAAACCAAAGTAGCCCACACAGAAGAAAAGAAGTTAAAAGGTGAGAATCAATTACAGGATCTTAGATACGTCTGTATCAGAGGTCTTGCAGCTCGGTTGCCGTGGAGCTTTGAGTGGAAGCGTACCATCAGCATCAATGTCTTTTATATTTATCAAACTGTGCTGAAAACAAGCAAATTCAGTCAGTTGTAGTTAGTTACCTTCTGAGAGATGGTTGAAACGTTCATCCCGAACCTCTCCGCCCTTTTCTTCAGCTGTTCGAGGTTCACCTTTAGGAGCAACAAAACAACACATTTATCTTGTTTGCAGTAATAAAAGGATCGAAATGCACATTTGTAAATACTTACAGCAGCTTTACTGTTCGCAGCAGCGCCTGTTGAGAAAACAGATGAAGGATTAATTATTTTAACTCACGTCGTCTGTGTCTTTATTGGGTCTTTCAGTCAGATCAAGTCATGATAAAAAACATGAGCATCGGGCTGAAGCCAACACAGAGCTGCTCTGTGGAGCAGCCATCAGCACGAGGACGTTTACAGGCTGGATATACGTTCATCAGTTTTACAACAGACTATTTCTGAAGATGCACAGTCTTCAGGTGAAATATGAGCTCCTGAGGCTGAACGAACGCTCTGGTAAAAGTGAATCAAGAGCAGCAACAGACCTGGAGATGAACCGGAGCCTTCAGCCGGTAAACCAAACCTGGAGGACGGAAGCAAAGTCGGACTGTTGGAAAGTTTTTGCTTTGTTTTCAGTCGACTTTCATGTCCGTGTTTTCACACACACACACAGAAGAATCTGCCTATTCTGCTCTCAACGTTTCACCATAAGGGTCTACACTGACTGACTGTACACAGACATACAGTAAATACAGGTGGTAAAACTGTAAACTGAACAAACTCAATGAGGTGTTACCTTGCAGCACGCAAAGCCTTTTTGCTTTCAGCAGAGGCAGGGAGGCTGAAACGTTCTGCTCTCTTCTGTAATCTCTGTTTAGGAAAAAGATTGTAGATCAGCATGGAGCCGTTGGAAGATCAGCTGAGGAGCTTGAAAAAAAGTTGGATCTGACACAATCCATTAGTTTTTCATGTAAACAGTTATGTTTGTCACGGGTTGTGTATGGGGTCCAATTTAAAAAGACCTTTTTGAGTTTGCAGCATATGCTCATGAATTTAAAAATCAAAACTTGGTAATTAAATAATTATACAAGCAAAGACTCCACCATACTTCACTGGCGGTGGATGAGGGGTTAATCTTCACCACCTTTTTCTCAGCGATTCTGAAAAAGAACATGAACACAAAGAATAAATAATAAAATAACTTAAATTACAAGACTGGGTGGAAAAATAACATCACAGTAAGCTGTAAACCGTCAGAAAAGTGGGCTTGATTTGAGTACTTTCTTATTGTGTGAGGGGTGAGATGCTTCTTTTGCCATAAATATAACTTAATATAAAAAAGCACAAGTTTAAGCAAATATGTCTCATGAAGCAACCCAAAATTTAAAAGAAAAAAAATGTTCTGCTCCTAGATGGAGGTTTAAAGATATTTTAAGCAACAATAATCAAGCATCAGCTTTCAGTGAGATGTAAACTTACGTTTGGACAGGAGATTCAGGGTCCTTGATGTCATTTATAATGTTGTCACTTTCAGCTTTGGCAAAGTCCTGAAATAAAAGGAAGCATTATCTCAAAAACTAAACTCCGTGTAGTCTGAGAGACTCAGTCAAAGCAGTAATATTACCTCTGCGTCCTCAACCAGCACGTCATCCACATCCACATCTTCTTCTGTTGGATAGATTTTAAGATTTGTATGAAAACTATCAGGAAAGTCAAGTGAGCCATTTTTACCCAGAAACTATGCATAAAAGACAGAGTGGGCACATATTTTTGTAATCGCTCAAACATCTGTATATCAAAAAATTAAATATCACTTTATCTCCGTGATTTCAACATTTTTGTTTCAAGCTACAGTCATCAGATTTGGTCACAGGTTTGCCTTACCGTGTTCTTCCAGGTACGCTTGGAGCCGAGCAATAAGCTCTCCTTTGTTTCCCTTGGTTTCCAGACCTCGGGCATCACACTCCTGCCTCAGTTCAGCAAGCTAAAACAAAAAAGATAAAAGACGTCTTTCTTTCTATCGTAATCTTTGTTGGAGTAATCTCCATAAAGACTGAGAGCCACAAACAAGAACAATTATTGTTGTTTAATTCAAACTCAGCTGGGTAAAGACGGAACCTGACCATGATTTTATCAGTGTATTTTGGACATTAAAAGGCATCAGAACATCACTTTTACCAATAAAAGAGAGAAACGCGTACTTCTTAATAAATTATAGTTGAAATAGAATCGTAATGAAATTAATCAAAACGAAATGACATGTTGACGCTAAAAGCAGGGATGCTAGCTAGCCTGCTACAAAAATGGCGTCGCGGCTAATCTTCATTTAAACCACTATTTTAGGTTGATTATTCAACCTTTTCCCCCGCAGCATGATTCTTAATTTAAGGAACTTTGTTGTTTCGAGTAAGTGTCTAAGTTAAGCAAACAAAGTTAATACACGTTTCTATTACCAACACACAATTAATACCTCTTCATTCATCATTCATTCATTATTGCCTTAATTTATACACCAGCGCGCTCACCTGGTCTGTCAATAACAGTGATTTAGCATTATGTTCACTAATAAAGGTATATCAAATGTACAATAACGACAAAATAATTGTATTACCAACCTTTAGCTTCTGCAGCTCTACCACTTCGGCCATCTTGCTTGTTGAGCTTCTTCTTCCAACCAAACTTAGTAGCTCCGATGCTGAACGCTACCTCCCAGTTTGATCAGTGACCCCTGCTGGCCAGGCAGAGAACAGCAACTGTGTGTCTGCATGTAGGGGACACTGACGCCACCTGCTGGACACATGCATGCAGTTGCATATAGCTTGCAGTTCTGCGTGTGTGTGTGTGTGTGTGTGTGCTTATTTCTTATTTAACATAAAAACAATGAAAAGTAAATACAATAATAAGTATTTGCTTCCAGTATGTATAATGACATCTATGTACTCGCTTTATTTAGTGATTTAAAGAAGTTAAAAAGTTCATGGTGACAACAGGTGGAATAAACCTAAAAAGGGATTAGCTGTGAATGCTGTAATTGTTTCAAAAGAGCTTTAACTTGTGTCACAGTTTGGAATATAAAGACAAAAAACATTTCAAAAGAGTCACTTCGTAGTACTCGTGGTGCACAAAGACAAAGCCGGATGAATTTAGAGTCACAAGTGCTTTAGTAATCCTCAGTAATGCAGCATTCCTGCCATTTTTTGTTCTTCAGGCAGATCCCCTCTGAGCTGCTGTTCTAATGACACAGAAACAGACTGCTGTAACGCTCCCTAAATATTAAATACAGAATCTTTACGAGCAGTTGTCCTAAATAACAGCAACCGGTAAAAACAAATATGAAAGTAAAGAAAAGCACGTTTCAGTGTGATAATCATCATTAGACAATCACGCACAGCCTGATTTACAGAACTAATCCACACATGATTAGAAACAAAAAAGGCTGCCCAAAATGGATCAGGTGATTTTCTTAAAGCTAAGATTTAGGTGACCACTGATATTTTAATTTGGATGCACGTGCTTTGTGGAATTTGCAGGGGAAAAAAAAACTAAGGAGACAATAATGCATACAAAAAATGACTAATTAGTCTGAATTTTATTGTGTTAACAAAAATGTTCATTTTTTTATCCCATTCGTAAATACATAAATTCTCAAAATCTAGTTGAGTAAATTGAAGAGTCAATTTTCATCCATTTATCATCTAAATATTTCGGTACGTCTGACTTTTAACGCTCCTTGATCACAGCTCAGATCCCCTCATCCACATTACTCTTGTTTGAGTTTGTGCAAACCCAAGCGTGTCTGGCGACCCTGGTCCTGGATTATCATTTCTTACCGTGCATGCATCTCTAATCCAAACTTTTCCTGTAGTCACAGATCAGCAGGTGCCTCCAAATCTGAGGGCCAGTCTGCCGAAGGCGGCTCCTCTGCTGCGGGGGGCGGGGGGTCAGACCTTTTATAAGGCCAGTTTTCTGCATCCTGCTGCTCACTGAAGGAATACTTGGAGCAGAGGTCTGCTGAGAATGCGGACGCTGGTTCTGTTGCTGTTTCTGGCTGTAGCTTCAAGCTCTGCGGCAAGTAAGTACAGAACATTCGCTTTATAACATCAGGGTTTGTCCTAAACAAAAGAGCCTGTTTCTGTTTTCAAGATCTGTTTCACATGCAAAGTTCACATTTCCTTATTTCAGTTACAGTGGATGGAATTATTTTGATTCATAGTTCATTTCTGACACGCAGAATCTGCTGAGAGCAGTTTCAGCTGAGCGTCACATGACAGAGATTTGGTGGAAACTTTAGCATATTCACAGCATGAATTTCACCTAGTGTGGTGTCCTTGTCAGAGCCAAGAAGCCGCCTCATTCGTTATCCGTCATGGAACTCCAGGATGTACCCGGTCTGGAAGGACGGAGATCCTCGCTACAAAGACTCCTGGAAAGGTGGATCCATTGAAATCACTGACTTTTTAAGAGGAACTCTGTTGCATGACTGCTTTTCCTGTCGTCTTCCTGCAGGTGGAAGAGTGATTTTTAATGTCGCTAATGATTCGCCGACTCTGACGGGCGCCAAAGTCACCTTCACCATCAGCTTGGAGTTCCCCCACACCCAGAAGGTGCTTCCTAACGGAGACGTTGTTTGGGCTGAAGACTGCCCCTTCAATGGTGAAACACTCACTCACATGATTTATTCAGTCATTCAATCAGTAATTCATCCATTCATCATCATCAGACCTATTCTGTCTCTTCATCGTCACGTTCTCATGTTTCCCAGATTTCTTTCATGTCTCGTAGATCAAATCTGACTGATTTCCTGATGTGGAAGTTTGAAGTTCTTAAGAGGATCTCCTCTCTGACGGCAGGAACCAAGCATGGAGCGTTAGAGCCGGTGTACCCGGCTCAGGACGCAGACTGGGAGGCAGTTTTCCCCAATGGAACGCCAATCAAGAAGGACAAGACACCAAACTACGTCTTTGTGTGGAAGGCCTGGGGTGAGTGGAGCTCCTCTTCCGCCTGCTGACTTTGAGGGTCAGAGTTTCTCCCAGCCTGAGTGGATTAAAATCGATCCTTCTCACATGGTCAGATTATGTTGCTTTATCTGCAGCCGAACCCCACGTAATCAGCCGCAGATTTGGCTACTCTGACCTGACATAGGGGGAAAGTGTGTGCCATGATGTGAGGCTAGATGGAGGGTGTCGTGAGCTCACCTGGCTGTGGATGCTGATTGGACAGGTCAGTACTGGCAGGTGGCGGATGACTCCTCGTCCTCCTTGACCATCGCTACAGATGACGTCCCGCTGGGCTCCTACACCATGGACATCGTTATCTACCATTACCGCAGCAGAGAGAAGTTCATTCCTCTGGGTTACGCCTCCACCCAGTTCTCCATCACCGGTGGGCTCGCTTTGCGTCACAGAGGAGTGAAACAAAGAAAAGTCTTGACTTTTACGTTAACTTCCGTATAAAAGCAATATTTAACACCTCTCCTCAGACCAAATACCCTTCGCCGTCTCGCTGGACCAAGTCAATGACATCGCGGCCAGAGACATGCGCTTCATCCAGAACCGAGCGATCGCCTTCACCATCACCCTCCACGACCCCAGCGAGTACCTGAATGATGCAGACATCACCTTCAACTGGGACTTTGGGGACGGAAGCGGAGCTCTTATATCCAGGGAGCTGACCGTGACCCACACCTACATCAGCACCGGCTCATTCAAGCCAAAGGTGGTGGTCCAGGCGGTGATCCCAGATAAGACCTGCCATGTGCCAGCTAATACCACTACGGCCCCCAATCCACCCTCTGATGGGGCTTCTACAGGTAAGATAGAGACATTTTGATATATATACTGTACATTCGACTTAACTTCAGCATGTTAGCATTAATGTTGTCAGATGATGATGATTAATCAGTTCATCATCCGTAGAATCACCTGAATTGAGTGATTACTAGATAAGGTCCTTGTTTGTTTGATTTAGTTTAAACTTCTGCTGACAGTTAGAAACGCTACTTTGGTATATTTTCAGTGTGTGTGTGTGTGTGTGTGTGTGTGAGCTAGAGAAATCCAACGCTAACGAGCTTTTCTAAGATCAGCACTGATCACGTTGTCTCTCGTTGGTCAGAAAAAGCTCCTGCGGTGGTGTCTGCTGTCCCAAAACTGGTTTCCATCAAGGCAGCTGGTCTGAATGTGAAAGTGGATCCTTCAGACACAGAAGAAGACGCCCCTGAGGACGAGGCCTCCACCACTCTGCCTGCCCAGGATTCACCAACTCTTCCCCAGACGCCCCCTGCTGTCAGTCAGGCTCCATCGGCTGCTGGTGAGGAAGATTTCAGTGTTCCAGATGATGGTTTTCCATCTGATGGTCCTCCACTGATGGTCTGACCCTAACCCTAACCCTAACCCTGTTGCTGTGGATTCTTGGGTCTTACCATGGGTCCGTTAACCAACCATGAGCAATCCGGATGTCATTTTCAGTGTTTATCATCGGTTGTCGCTGCTGTTTCTCATCAGGTGCGAAGCCTCCTCTGACACTGACAGCTCAGGCCACACCGGCTGTGGTTGCTAAGCGCGACGCTGCTGGCAAACCCTCAGACGATAACTGCGTCATATACCGATACGGTTCCTTCTGCACCGGCATCGAAGTGTTTGGTGAGTTACCGTCCACTAGTGTCAGTTTCAGGGCTTAAAGACAGCGAGCACGAGCACCACTCCACCTTGCATCGCTGTTTCAGAGGCCATTGAGAAGGTGGAGATCGTTCAGATGGACAAAGCTGTGAGGGCGTCTTCCGGGAGGGATGGGAATGTTCTGGATGTAACTGTAACCTGCCAGGGAAGGTGAATACGTGAGGCTGCCAGTCCCGAGCCAGTTGCCCCGGAAACCAGTCTTACCTCACTGCGGCGTGGCCTCTCTTACAGCCGTCCAAAGGAGGTGTGCAGCGTGATCCTGGATGCAGAGTGCATGAGGCCCATTCACACGCTGTGCAACATGGTGGAGCCTTCTAAAGAGTGCCAGCTGGTGCTCCGGCACTTCTTCAACGACTCTGGCGACTACTGCATTAATGTTTCCATGGCCAACGACGTCAGTTTAGCCTCCACCAGTGCCAAAGTGCGCTTTGACTCGGGTAACTCGCCATACTCACCTGCAACCCTTTGATATTTAATGTTTACATGGAGGTACAGTTTTATGGCTCTGGTGCTTGCTTTAGACTCGGGTCTGTCCTCCCCTGGAACCATCGCCGCTGTCTTTGGTGTCCTGGTGTTCATCATGGTCGTCGCTGTGGTGGCCTATTCTTACAAGTAGGAGCTGACTTCTTTTTATCACAGTCTTTGTCTATAAAGGGAAACTTTAACGTCAGCGTGTGTCCTCTCAGCCTCCAGCTCTGCTCTTCTTGTCTCCACAGGCGTTTTAAATCCTACCATGCACTAAAGGAGGATGTGATGATTCCTGCAAAGCTGCAGCCCAGCAGACCGGACATCTGCTCTGGGGCCTCCAGAGCCCCTGGTCTGGTCTGGAACCTGCTGAACAGACGCGGAGCTGTGGATAACTGCCCTCTGCTGCAGGATCGACCAGTCTAAATCTCCACCACCCAACCAAATGCAACAGAGCAGCACACATTTAGGCTGCTGTGCATCTTTTTATACTTTTTTTTTTTTTTACACATTTTCAAAAAAATTTCATGTGTCACATTTGGGTTTCAAATCAAAACTTTTAAAATTACTCGTTTGGGCCTTTTTTAACTCTTTATTAGTTTGTTTTAATTTGGACAAAAATGATTTATACGTTTTTCCAATAAACGTGGCTGAAGAGTGGAACTGCCTTCTGTCTCTGGTGTTTCTGACTGAAAAAACTCTTAAAGGAAAAATCTAACCGGATTCTCTGTATTAATTATAATTATTCACCATCATTAAATGTTTACATTTAATGATGTAAACATCACCACAGTAAACATGTATGTTTACTGTGGAAATGAAGGAAGGATGACAAGCAAGAAGATGTGTGAGAAGAATTTTATTCAACTGCCAAACGGTGAATTCAACATTTGTGTTTGGAGGGCATTTAATAACACCAAGGAAACATTTCCTGCATTATTAATGCCGTTGTGAATATTTTAATACTCCTCTCCTTCCTCCTCTCCCTCCCCCTCAACGGAGTCGACTCCCACCTCCTCATAATCCTTCTCCAGAGCTGCCATGTCCTCCCTGGCCTCGGAGAACTCTCCCTCCTCCATGCCCTCACCCACGTACCAGTGGACAAACGCACGTTTGGCGTACATGAGGTCAAACTTGTGGTCGAGCCGAGCCCAGGCCTCAGCGATGGCGGTGGTGTTGCTCAGCATGCACACAGCTCTCTGAACCTTGGCCAGGTCTCCACCAGGGACCACAGTGGGGGGCTGGTAGTTGATACCAACCTTGAAGCCAGTGGGGCACCAGTCCACAAACTGGATGGTGCGTTTGGTCTTGATGGTGGCGATGGCAGCATTCACGTCTTTGGGCACCACCGTCACCACGGAACAGCAGGCAGCAGGCCATGTACTTGCCGTGGGGATACATTGACCATCTGTTAGCGGCCGGCGAAGCAAGCGTTGGTGATCTCAGCCACTGAGAGCTGCTGGTGATACGCCTTCTCAGCAGAGATGGCGTGGAAGTGGCAGAGAAATGGTCGAGATATGGCACCAAGTTGGTCTGGAACTCCGTCCAGGTCAACATTGAGGAGCTTGCCGTCCAAAGCGAAGGGCGGTGATGGAGGAGACGATCTGGCTGATCAGCCTGTTCAGGTTGGTGTAGGTGGGACGCTCGATATCCAGGTTCCTGCGGCAGATGTCGTAGATGGCCTCGTTATCCACCATGAAGGCGCAGTCGGAGTGCTCCAGGGTGGTGTGGGTGGTCAGGATGGAGTTGTAGGGCTCCACCACAGCGGTGGACACCTGAGGAGCTGGGTAGATGGCAAACTCCAGTTTGGACTTCTTGCCATAGTCCTAGAGCGGACAGGCGCTCCATCAACGAGGAGAGTGAGAGCCAGAGCGGTGCAGCACTCCAAAGCTGTGGAAGACCAGGAAGCCCTGAAGGCCGGTGCACTGATCAGCCTGCGGAGCCTGCCAGAGGGAGGTCAGCCATCACTGGGAGCTCCCACTGCACTCCTGTTCTCCTGGATAAGCTCACCAGTTTCGGATCCTGTCCAGCACCAGATCGATGATCTCTTTGCCGATGGTGTAGTGTCTCGGTAGTTGTTGGCAGCATCTTCCTTTCAGTGATCAGCTGCTCAGGGTGGAACAGCTGGCCAGTGCGATCCCAGTCGCGGGACCTCTAAAGCTTTCGCGATTATATTTTCAGTATCTCATAAAATGAATCTTGAGGTCCATCTTAAAGAGTCATTTGGCCTGCCGATGACAGTGGGCTCCAGGTCACAAAACAGCCCTGAGGAGGCGTGCTTTCCTGCTCAGTCTCACTGAAGAAGGTGTTGAAGGGAATCATCCTCCTCCAAAAGAGTCTTGTCACTGGGCATCTGCCCATCAGGCTGGATCCCATGCTCCAGGCAATAAAGCTCCCAGCAGGCATTGCCAATCTGGACCCCAGCCTGGCCTACGTGGATGGAGATGCACTCACGCTGCACAGAACCAGAGAAACAGAGGATGTTCATTCCGCTTCAAAGAAATGATGTTAAATTTTACACGAAGGCCTGAAGCATCCTGACTTGCTCCCCCTATCTGGGACAGAGAGCAGCTGCAGCAGGAGGCACCTCCCTGCACCGTCAGCAGGCACAGAAAAGCCTGATAGCACCCACACCCCCACCCACAGGAGGCTGCTCCCCGCTTTCCTTCCAGTTTGTTTCCTCGTCTTCGCATCCCTGCACTCTCCTTTGTTTTGCAAAACACCAACTGCGTCTGGGAATTCAACATGCACGCGATGCGTACTGTCAACTGGAATATTCCACTTGCTTTGCTTTGAAGGCGGAAATTAATTCGGAAAGACACAGATAAATAAAATAACTAAATATCATCATGTTTTGAATTTCTGTGAAACCTGCGTTTTCATTGTATTTAATTACGCAGAAATCTTCATTACCCAAATGTGATGCGTTAAAATAAATAAATAAATAAAGGCAAATGAATTCACCTTTTATTTTCAAATCAAGGATAAAATAATGATTTGCTGGTGTTTGTTATTCGTAGGATGAGTAAGGTTATCCTGGCATCCTCTCCATCGCCACCTGCCCCTCCTGCTTTGTCCAGGCATCCATTTTGCAAGGTGAAGAATCTTTCTTTGATGTCGACTCGAAATCTTATTTCAGTAAAAAATAATAATGTCGCTCTATTAGAATAAACATAAAGGAACATGCAGCAGTTTAACTAGAGAGTTAAAAGCCTCGTCCACCTGATCGCCGCTGCAGAAACCTGACCAGCGGCGCTCGGCGCAGTGTTCTCTGCACACAATGAGAAATCCCGGCGTGGATCTGCTGCACGGGCAATAATCAGTGTCAGTAACCCTCCTGATCACCTCCGTCCCTGAATATGTGCCCACCGACCGCGGAGGTCGAACTGGACCCAACCTGTCTCTTATGATCCTCTTTGGAAAAAGCCAAACTGTATGACGCGTCATGTGGGATCTTCGCCTCCGTCCCTCTTTCCTTAAACTCGCCTAAGACGCGCAGAGAAAGCACTTACCATGTTGGGTTTGAAAGATTCGACGTGAGGAAGAAAATGTCTGAAATGTGAGTCAGGTCGGTGTGATTTTGCGTTGCGTGTAGTACTTAGCAGGGGTCGATGCAACAACTGCTGGAGTGTGGGCGGGCGGCGGCGCGCTGCTCTTTATAAGGGCCAGAGCTCCTTCTGCCAGAGCCGGAGAAGACGGTTTACCAGCCATTTACAGAAAAACACAAAACATGTGAGAAAGCTGGAGACGCTTGCAGAAGGGTAAACCTTGACAGCTGTTTTGAAGAGCTATCAGAGAGTTGATGCCAGTGTATGTTTTGTTTGTTTGTTTGTTTTGTTTTTCGTTTGGAGTTTTTAACAGCTGTGTAGATAAACTAGCTCCATCACTGATGTGGGTTGGACAAATCGCTCATGAATATGTTTATGACATGGTCCAGTTGTATCAGCACCATCCTGGTGGGGAACAGCAGTGCTTATTACGACATCATGCTGCAAGCTCGAAGCTGCCCTGGTATCCGCCCAGCATCCCAGGTTCTCTCCATCTTCCTCCTCCTCCTCCTCCTTTCTGTCCCAGATTCCTGCTGCGACGCGTCATCCGGTAGGGCCGATCACGTGGTTCGTGTCACCTGGCTCCTCTCGCTGCTCGCGAGCTATTACTGGAGACCAAAATAAAGCTACAGCCATCATTTCAGATGATCAGTGGGAATCTTCTCAAATTTCAGTGCGAAAATTTAAACAAGCTTCTGAATACATCATTTGGTGGATAAATGTGAATACATGGAACTCATGAAGTCACGTACAAGTGTGAGAAAACAGAAAATAAATGCCCATTGATTTTAAATATTTATCAGCTGCCCTTCCTCCTCCTCCTCCTCCTCCTGCTCTGCCTTGCACCAGGGATGGTCTGACCAGCTGAGAGGAAGGATCCTGGGAATCTTCAAGGAGGAGTGGTCCTCAGCATTTCTGCAAAGAAGAATATGATACCCAAAAATGTGACAAAAGCTCATGTCACAGCAGAGATTCTAATTCCATTTTAAAATTCAGATGCAATAATAAAGACTAGAAACAATCTCAAATTACACATGTAATTTAATGAGTTTTAGTTATGTCTATCTATGCGTTTTACGTCATTATAGCACATTTTCATATATTATTGTTGTAATTTTCTCCAAATAATTGTGTTAATGTCCAGAGACACTGAAATGTGAAATGAGACAGACCAGAATGAGCTTTCATGTGTGCGACCACATGATGGATGGCGTGACACGCCATCCATCCTGTAGATGCAGACGCCCTTTAGCATCTTTGTCTGCACAAACTGCGCCTCATCATCCGAACATGACATTTTGATGAACTGAGGAATCTCTCCTGTCAGATGTGTGTTTATATATCTGTAGTTTCTTCCCGATTTTCTTCAGGAGGTGTCTCATGTCCTCCACAGAAAACAGCTGCACAGTCGCCGCTGCTGCCGTTTAAGCTGCGTCACGTGACTCCCCGATAAAGGCGGTTTATCTGGATGCTTGGCTGTATCAGACCAGCTGACATTTCCTAGCAACGCAGCTAAACCTTGGAAGTTGGGGTTGGGTGTCCATCTCTGTGGCTGGCCTCCGTGACTAGCCAGGATGACCTCCTTTAATGTGAGGAGACAGAAATCTAAAGTTGAAAAAAAAAATTAAATATAGAAGGGCTTTTTCTTGTTTAGGCCAGCAAACAAATGGGGATCGATTTTGTACAGCATCACTGATAGACAGCAAATTAAATTGTCAAAAATATTGGCAGGCGAGCGTTTTTCAATCTTGTAATCATATGGTGCCCAGAAAATAACTGCAATGAAAAATACATGAAGTAGAATTTAAGCCCGAGTCACAAACACAATTTATCAATGACGATGTTACTTTAAAATATTCCGTGTTTCGTTGTTTTTTTTTTTATTTGGGCTGTCCGTTGACAAACAACTCTTTGATTTTGTTCAGTCTGGAAGCATCAGTCTTCATGTAAACGCTAATTCTTATGGCTGACCGGGTCTGTCTGGTACCCATCACGCCACAAATTACGCAGCATTTTCCGGACACAATAACCACCAGCGGGATGATGGAACCGCAGGCGGTGTCTGGGGAAGGCGGGGCTTGCGGAAGCAGGGCGCTCAGCCAATGGAAAGCTGCCACCACCAGACCCGGCAGGATTTAACCAATAAAGAGAAGAGCAAGAAGGCCCGGCGCGTGCGATGCCTTTATGGCGGTGCCCATCCTGATACGCCATCTTCTCTTACATCGACTAATAGTTGTCGTTTGTGAGACAACGCGAAGACTCTTCATCCTTTTTGTTTTGTGACGATCTTAAGAAAATGGTAAGAGCTGCTCTATCAAAATATTCCCGCTCTTTAGTTTTACATTTTGCTTGACAGAGTTAAACAACTTGCTTAGTGTTGCCTTCACTGATGTTCTTGGAATCTCTACTGAGAGGAATAAGCGTTAGGATGGTGCCGTGTTAATTTCATCATTTTTTTAAACATGACTAACCCATAAGTGTGTGGCACGATAGCGCCACTGAAACGTTAATCTATTCTTCCAGCAAGCCTGCACATTATCGACCTTACACACAAAAATCCAACATTCAGCCAAATATCGACCAGAAGCGTCATTCCAAAATCTATAGAGTCGTCCTTTTCTATCTGTTGAACGTTGTTGTATACACTTTATACGTAATTAGTCATGATTTATTTTTTTTTCCTCCTATAACTTTTCACGTTATCTGTTGCTGCAGTGATGGTTGCATGTAACCATAGCTGAAACAGGACTACTTCATGTCAGAGAAAAAAGCTTGTCTGTCTTATAGGAATAAAATAAATCTCAAAAATGTTTAGTTAACATATACAGATACTTTATTTTAAGCGGTTCTACAGTTTTCATACATTTTTACCTTTCGTCCTTACAGTCATTTTAAGGTGACCTTCCTTGGCGGTTAGAGTGAAGCTTATCTTTACGATATTGTTCTCAGCAACCTGACATATTGTTTTTTTCTGTGGCGTGAGTGCATCTCTCCCATCCCACGTGGGCCAGGCTGGGGGTCCGGGCCCAGCGTACCTGCTGGGAACTTTTACTGTCTGGAGCAGGATCCAGCCTGATCAGACCCAGTGCCCAGTGACAAGACCGCCGGAGGAGAATGGTTCCATCAACACCTTCTTCAGTGAAGTTTGGAGCAGGAAAAGCCGCGTTCCCAGGGCTGTTTTTGTGGACCTATGGAGCCCCACTGTCATCGGTACAAGTCCTTAAGATGGACCTCAAGATTCATTTCGCCAGATACTGAAAATATCGCGTTTTGGTCGCGGAGATGAGTCCGCTGGACGTGCCGCCAGCTGTTCCTGGGCGGCTGATCACTGGAAAAGGAAGATAACACCCGCCTTCGCCGAGGACACCACCGCCGGCAAAGATCCTCGATCTGGTGCTGGACAGGATCCGCCAAACTGGTGGCGAACTGGTAGAGAACAGGAGTGCAGTGGAGCTCCTGTGTGATAATGACTCTCCTCTGTGTGCGGTGATAAATTTTTGACCTTCCAGGGCTTCTGGTCTTCCACAGCTTTGGGCGGCACGCGGCTCTGGTTTACTTCCCTGCCTGATGCGGAAGCGTCTGTCGGCCGACTATGGCAAAGAAATTAGCTGGGTTCTCCCATCTACCGCTCTGGGTGTCACGCTGTGGTGGAGGCCCTACAACTCCATCGGCCACCCACACCACCCTGGAGCACTCGACTGCGCCTTCATGGTGAATATGAATACATCTGACATCTGCATAGGGTACGGTTATAGGCGTCCCACCTACACCAACCTGAACAGGCTGATGATGGTCATTGATCGTGTCCTCTTATCACCGCCTCCCTTACGCTTTGTGGCGCCCTCAATGTTGACCTGGCGGGGTTGAATAACTTGGTGCCATATCGCATCCATTTCCTCGGCCACCCCTCGCCCCGTCATCTCTGCGGTACCTGAAACAGCTCTCAGTGGCTGAATCCTGCTTGGCTTAGCCAGGCGGCCAATCAGATGGTCAAATGCTTATTTTCGCCACGGCAAGTACATGGCCTGCTGCCTGCTGTATCGGTGATGTGGTGCCCAAAAGGCGTGGTCTGCCGCCATACCATCAAGACCAAAGCGCACCATCAGTTTGGCCGGACTGGTGCCCCACTGGCTCAAGGTTGGCATCAACTACCAGCCTCCCACTGTGGTTCCTGGAGGAGACCTGGCCAAGGTTCAGAGGGCCGTGTGCATGCTGAGCAACACCACGCCATCATGCAAGGCCTGGGCCGGCACCGACCACAAGTTTGACCTCATGTACGCCAAAAGAGCCTTTGTCCACTGGTACGTGGGTGAGGGGATGGAGGAGGGCGAATTCTCCGAGGCCAGGGAGGACATGGCAACTCTGGGAAAGTTGGGGAGGTGAGGTCGCTCCGTTGAGGGGGGGAGGGAGAGGAGGAAGGAGAGGGTATTAAGAAATATTCTGGCGTTAATTACACAAATCAATTACATTTGAGGTGTGTATTACGTTTGCTCTGAATAAGTTACTGTACTGTAATTAGATTATGTTATTTAACATTTCTCTACTTTCTTTGGGAGCTTATTTCATAATCGTGATTTTTAGAGTTAATAGTTCCTGGAGGAACAGAAGCGTTCCGATCCATCTGGGATGGAAGGCTTTGGTCTTTACTTTACTCTGTCACTTTAGGGGGGCAGTGTTTACATATGTTTTAACCTGATCCAGATCAAATCACCTTGTGCCATGTACAGTAATATCTCCTTTATTACTTCAGTGTCTGCATGTGTATCTATTGCATGTCATCTTCCCCATATAGAAATCCCTCATCTGTAAGCTCTCCTTGGACTTTTTCCCCCAGTTTTTTCATTTTTTCCAAGGTCAGAGAGACATAACAACGATTGTTGCTCATTTAAACAAAACTAAAAGGCCTCCGAGGCAAACCAAAGGGTTGTTTTTGATTTATAAATGATTTGATTTATTCAAATAAATTAAATTTGGAAAACTAACTGGAGTGGCGCGGGGATGACACTCTGAAGTTGATTTATTAATAATTTTTCACCAACATTAAATGTTTACCAAATATGTTCACCATAAAAATAAATAATAATGACCGACAAGATGACATTTGAGAAGAATTTTATTCAACAGCCAAATGTTGAATTCAACATTTTGTGTTTGGAGGGCATTTAATAACACCAAGGAAACATTTCCTGCATTATTAACGCCGTTGTGAATATTTTAATACTCCTCTCCTTCCTCCTCTCCCTCCCCCTCAACGGAGTCGACTCCCACCTCCTCCTGTAATCCTTCTCCAAACTGCCATAACTCCTCCTGGCCTCAAGAGGCTCTCCCTCCTCCATGCCCTCACCCAATGGACCAGCATACGTTTAGGCGTACATGAGTCAAACTTGTGTCGAGAACCGAGCCCAGGCCTCAGCGATGGCGGTGTGTTGCTCAACATGCACAGCTATCTGAACGCCAGCGGGTCTCCACCAGGGACACAGTGGGGGCTGGTGATTGATACCAACCTTGAAGAGCCAGTGGGGCGCAAGTCCACAAGCTGGATGGTCGTTTGGTCTTGATGGTGGCGTGGCATTCGTCTTTGGGCACCCACGTCACGCGCGATACAGCAGGCAGCAGGCCGCCTTGCCGTGGCGGGTCACATTTGACCATCTGATTGGCGGCTCGAAGCAGGTTGGTGATCTCCGCCACTGAGAGCTGCTGCGTGGTACGCGCCTCGTAGAGATGACGTGGTGACGAAGAAATGGATGAGATGTGGCACCAAAGTTGGTCTGGAACTCCGTCCGGTCAACATTAGCGCCCGTCCGCCCGAGGAGGCGATGGAGGAGACACGGTCAGCTGATCAAGCCTGTTGGGTTGGTGTGGGTGGGGCCTTCGATATCAGGTTCCTGCGGCAGTGTTAGATGGCCTCGTTATCCTGTGAAGGCGCCAGTCAGTGCTCCCAGGAGTGGTGTGCTGGGATGGGTTGTGAGGCTCCACCTGGCGGTGGGCACCTGTGGAGCTGGGTAGATGGAGAACTCAGCAGACTTCTTGCCGCAGTCGACGGACAGGCCGCCATCAGCAGGTGAGCCAGAGCGGTGCCTCCAAAGCTGTGGAAGAAGACCAGGGAAGCCCTGAAGGCCGGTCACTGATCAGCCTGCAGACACAGAGAAGTCAGCCATCACACAGGAGCTCCACTGCACTCCTGTTCTCCACCAGATTAAGCTCACCAGTTTGCGGATCCTGTCAGCACCAGATCGATGATCTTTACCCGTGGTGTAGTGTCTCAGGCGTAGTTGACAGCATGTCTTCTTCCAGTGATCCCAGCTGCTCAGGGTGGGGCAGCTGGTGCGATCCCAGGTTTGGACCTCATCTAGAAGGACCAAGGCATTATATTTTGAGGTAATGCTGATGAAATGAATCTTGAGGTCCATCTTAAGGGGATCATTTGTACCGATGACAGTGGGCTCCAGGTCCACAAAAACAGCCCTGGGAACGTGCTTTCCTGCTCCAGTCTCACGCAGAAAAGAAGGTGTTGAAGGAATCATCTCACTCCTCGATGGTCTTATTTTGGGCATCTGTCCTCGAATGGATTATGCTCCAAGTAAAGTTCCCCAGCAGGCATTGCCAATCTGGACTAGCCTGGCCTCGTGGACAGAGATGCACTCGCGCTGCACAGAAAAAACGTGTTGGGTTGTTGAACAACATCAAGATCTTCTTGACTGTTGAAGAGTCACCTTTAAACAGACTACAACCCTTGACGTATAGATATTGGTTAAATATGAAACTACATAGACACTTAAAACTAAACAAGTGCATATGTTGTAATATATAACTATTTATATAGCTTTGTTTTAAATTTCTATAAAAACAACCTATTCTCTCTGAAAAGCACTCGCTCCTGTGGTTGCTGCAAGACATCTTTAGACAACACACCCGAACAGATAAAGGGAAAAGAAAATACCATGAACAATTATGTTGTATTGGATTTTTGGGGATGTGTAAAATTCGATAATGTAGGCTCGCTGAAAGAATAGGATTAACGTTTCTGTGCAGCTATCACACACTTATGCGTTGGTCATGTTTAAAAATGATGCAAAATTAACACATTGCCATCCATATTACCATGGAAATCTCAGAACATCAGTGAAAGCACAAAAAAGGTTAATATTGCTCTGTCAGGTAAATTTAAATACTAAAAGAAACGGGAATATTTTGATAGAGCAGCTCTTGCCATTTTCTTAAGATCAAGTCACAAACAAAGGATGAAAAGCTCCTCGCGTTGTCTCTGAAACATATTGGGTCGATGTAAGAAATGGCGGGATGGGCACCGCTTTTATAAGCAAGTGTTTCCACGCGCCGGCCTCTGCTCTTCTCTTATTGGTTAAAATGCCATTAAATTATGCGGTGGCAGCTTTCCCATTAATGGCCTCTGCTTCCGCAAACCCCGCCTTCCCAGACACCGCCATTGTTCCATCATCCCGCTTTGCGGGTTATTGTGTCGAAAAAATGCTGCGTAATTTGTGGCGTGGT
Organism: Pao palembangensis; assembly: GCA_015343265.1. Classification (NCBI taxonomy): domain Eukaryota; kingdom Metazoa; phylum Chordata; class Actinopteri; order Tetraodontiformes; family Tetraodontidae; genus Pao; species Pao palembangensis. The sequence continues at coordinate 516,723 of CM027090.1, read as the reverse complement.
GGTACCAGACAGACCCGGTCAGCCATAGGAGTACAAACTTAGAATGACGGAAGGTTACAGACTCAGCAAAATATAAAGTGTAGTTTGTCGGTGAGAAAAAGAGATATAGAGTATTTTAAATCCCAACTGTCACTGACGTACTTCTAATGCCAGTGATTTATCAAATTAAAAAAAAAAAAAAATCTAAGTAAAAGGAGGTCATCACTGTCCAGTAGTGGAGAACAACCACAGAGACCACAGACGCAACCCCAACTTCCAGTTTTAGCCGTTTAGAAATAACCCTAGTTGCCTGGATACAGCCAAGTGTCCAGACAAGCCGCCTTTATCTGAGAGTCACGTGACGCAGCTTAAATGGCAGCAGTGGCGACTGCAGCTGCTTCTGTGGTGGGAAATGTGAAACCTCTCCGTCACTTTGTTTTTAACATCTGTAGGCGTGATGGCCTGCAGCGCCTGGAAGAAACTACGATATATAAGCATCTGACAGGAGATTCCTCGGATTCGCCGATGTCATGTTCGGATGATGAGGTGCAGTTTGTGCAGACAAAGGCGCTGCATGGGCGTGGCGCCGCATCTGTGAATCGCGCCATCCATCAGCGCAGTCGCACACATAGCTCATTCTGTCTGTCTCTTGTCAGGAGGGTTTCACATGTGGCGTCACTGAGAAGGACCATAAAAAAGTACTGTACACGCCCACGCGGTGAAAACGGTTGCTGACAGCAGATGAGGTTTTATGGGCTTATTCCCCAGAGGTGAGAGTCAGGCCAACGGTCCTGTCATCACCACGTTGCAGTTTTGCTTTGGTCCTGGAATCCAGTTGTTGTTCTCATTGTACCCCCACTGCTTTTGGGTTTTCAAGAGTGACCTTTTTGATCTCCAGTCGACCCTTTCTCTGTGCTAGGACAAGTGGAAGAAGCGCTTTGTCACAACACCAGGGTGTCATATTCTTCTCTTGCAGAGATGCTGGGGACCCTCCACCTCCAGCATTCCCATCCTGCCCTCTCATCCCTGAGTCACAGCTGCATGGGTGGAGCAGGAGGAGGAGGAAGGAAGAGGAGGAGGAGAAGGAAAGGACAGCTGACAAATGGCTCAAATCAATGGCGTTATCCCCATGGTTCCATTAGCTCTATTTTCTACTCCTATGAACTACAGTATGTGACTTTATTTATAATGTATTCATTTAATCTAAAAGAAAAAAATGCATTCCATTTCAGAAGCTTGTTTTAAGTTTTAGCACTGAAATTTGAGAAATATTCCCCCACTGATCATCTGGAAATGATGGCTGCAGCTTTATTTGGTCTCGAAGAAGGCTCTCAGAGCAGCGAGGAGCCAGGCCTGAACCGTGATCAGCCCACCAGATGACATCACAGCAGGGGAATCTGGGACAGAAAGGAGGAGGAGGAGGAGGATGATGATGATGAGAGGAGGAGTACCATGGCAGCCATGCTATCCTGCAAACAGCTTCATGTCGTAATGGAGCAATTTGTAATTTGTCAAACCCAAATCACAGAGGAGCCAGCAGATAAAAAACCCCTGGCGTAAAATATCTGTACGATCTTTCTTGTTTTAACTTTCTGCAAAGCGTTTCAAAAAGCTGTTCTGTCCCAGGATGGGTCGTGTTTTCTCCGGCTCTGCGCAGAAAGCCAGACTCTGGCCGGCCTATAAAGAGCAGCGCCGCCCGCCCACCAGCAACTGTTTGGCACGGCCCACTGGGTACTACACACTGTATAAACACACCGACCTGACTCATTTTGCACATTTTCTTCTTCTCCTCACGTCGAATCTTTCAAACCCTAACATGGTAAGTGCTTTCTCTGTAGGCGAGTTTAAAGGGAAAGAGGACGGAAGGCGAGCATCACGGCCATGACGCGTCCTGATCGGCTTTAAAGAGGATCATAGGGTGAAGCTGGGTCAGTTCGACCTCCGCGGTCGGTGGGCACATATTCAGGGACAGGTGATCAGGAGGGTTACTGACACGCATCTCCGAATGCAGCAGATCCCACGTCGCGGTTTGTTATTTTGTGGAAGAGACGATTAGCAGGAGGAATTGGATATAAAAGGGTGATGAAGAATGAAGATTTCTGCGTAATTCGATGCCATCAAAACACTTGGGTTTCACTGAGAAATTCACAGCTTGATGACCTGTAGTTATTTTTATTTATTTGGTCTCCTCGAATTAATTTCACCTTCAAAAAGCAACAAATTAAGGATATTCAGGCGTGCACGCATCGCGTGCACAGTTAGTGCATTTGTGCTGGTGTTTTTGCACCCAAAACAAAAAGGAGAGTGCAGGGATGCGAAGACGAAACAAACTGGAAAGGGGAAAGCGGGGAGCAGCCGCACTCCTGTGTGGGTGGGGGTGTGGGTGCTATCAGGCTTTTCTGTGCCTGCTGACGGTGCAGGGAGGTGCCTCCTGCTGCAGCTGCTCTCTGTCCCAGATAGGGGGAGCAAGTCAGGATCTTCAGGCCTTCATGTAAATTTAACATCATTTCTTTGAGCGGAATAGACATCCTCTGTTTCTCTGGTTCTGTGCAGCGTGGTGCATCTCCATCCCGTGGGCCAGGCTGGGGTCAGGTGGCAATGCCTGCTAGAACTTTACTGTCTGGAGCACGGGATCCAGCCTGATGGACAGATGCCCAGTGACAAGACCATCGGAGGAGGAGATGATTCCTTCAACACCTTCTTCAGTGAGACTGGAGCAGGAAAGCACGTTCCCAGGGCTGTTTTTGGACCTGGGCCTGTCATCGGTACAAATGATCCTTAAGATGGACCTCAAGATTCGCCGCAGAGACGCACTGAAAATATAACGTTTTGGTCCTTCTAGATGAGGTCCGCACTGGGGCGTGCATCATGTTCCACCCTGAGCAGCTGATCACTGAAGGAAAGATGCTGCCGCCAACAACTTCGCCGAGGACACTACACCGCCGGCAAAGAGATCATCGATCTGGTGCTGGTTAAGGATCCATAAACTGAGTGAAAGCGAACTGGTGGAGGAACAGGTGCAGTGGAGCTCCTGTGTGATGAAAGCGCGAGCTCTCCTCTGTGTCTGCAGGCTGATCAGTGCACCGGCCTTCAGGGCTTCCTGGTCTTCCACAGCTTTGGAGGGGGCACTGGCTCAGGTTTCACCTCCCTGCTGATGGGAGGCGTCTGTCCGTGCGACGCTGGCAAAGTCCAAGCTGGGTTCTCCATCTACCCAGCTCCACAGGTGTCTGGCTGTGGTGGAGCCTACAACTCCATCCTGACCACCCACACACACCTGGAGCACTCCGACTCGCCTTCATGGTGGACTCTTGAGGCCATCTCGACATCTGCATAGGAACCTGGATATCGGCGTCCACCTACACCAGCCTGAACAGGCTGATCAGCCAGTCGTGTCCTCCATCACCGCCTCCTTCGCTTTGGCAGGCGCCCTCAATGTTGACCCTGGCGGAGTTCCAGACCAGCGAACTGCCATATCCCGCATCCATTTCCTCCTGGCCACCCTCGCCCCGTCATCTCTGCTGAGAAGGCGTGCCACAGGCTTTCGCTCTCAGTGGCTGAGATCCTGCTTGCGCTTAGCAGGCAGTAATCAGATGGTCCATCTTATTTCGCCACGGCAAGTGCATGGCCTGCTGCCTGCTGTATCGCGGTGGCGTGGTGCCCAAAGGCGTGGATGCTGCCATCCGCCACCATCAAGACCAAGCAGCATCAGTTTGTGGACTGGTGCCCCACTAACTAAGGTTGGTATCAACTACCAGCCCCCTGTGGTCCCTGGTGGAGACCTGGCCAGGATTCAGAAGAGCTGTGTGCATGCTGAGCAACACCACCGCCATCGCTGTGAGGCCTGAGCCGGCTCGACCACAAGGATTTGACCTCATATGCGCCAAACGTGCGTTTGTCCGCAAATGCGTGGGTGAGGGCATGGAGGAGGGAGAGTTTTCAGAAGCCAGAGAAGACATGGCTGCCCTGGAGAAGGATTATGAAGAGGTCGGACTCGACTCATTTGAGGGAGGAGAGGAGAAGGAGAATATTAAAAATATTCTACTTAGCGTTAATTACACAAAATCAAGTTCGATGCATTCCAAAGGTGTATAATCACCGTTTGCTCTGAATAAAGTTACTGTCACATATGAACTGGTCTGTCATTATTTAACAACACATTTCTCTGTTGCACACGGTGCTTCTTTTATAATAATGCTGTCAAACAGCTTATAGTTCCTGGAGGAACTAAATGTTTGAGCGCACAGCAGGAATGAAGAACTGATGCTGCTTTACTCGCTGTCGCCACTGGAGGGCAGTATTTATCAATCAGCACCTGGAGACACGGCGACAAACAGGAAGATGGATGAACACTGAGGAAACAGTTTTATGGTTGACAGACGTAGTTTTCAAGTCTTTTATTATGAACTAACGAAAAGAGGCGGACATTCTGGAGCTAACATGGTTGCAAAATTAAAACTAATTCAGTTCCTTTTTTTAAGCTACAAATGAGACAACTTTCTCTATCAAACCAATTGCATCAGTATTAATAATCATTTATTAGACTAACTATCCTGTGTTGACCGTCAACATTTGTATTTTCTGTGGTAAAAACGATTCAAGAAATAATGTTCATATTTTGAGTGCAGTATGCAGTTCTGACCAGAAGAGGGCATCCCAATGCGCACTATTGTCCCAACATAAATAAATACAACCGGCTCACACAATAAAAATGACTTTTATTGCTCATCCCTAGGAATTATAGAGAAAGCAGACAGCACAGGCTTCCCAACTACAAACGGACGTAATAAGAGTCTTGTTAAGCACTTTAACAGTGTTAGAAAAAACTGTCTGTACATTTGAATCTGGCACAAAGACATGAATTAATGCTCCTGGGAAGACAGTGTCAGCAGAGACCCACACTAGATTACTGCAGAGGTGCACCACTTTTTAAGGCCTGGACCAAACCAAATACAGAACTGTGTCAGAGTTTACTTTTGTTTTTTCAACACTTATTATTGGAAGAAGATAAATAAACTGCTACAAGTAGCTGAAGAGCTGGCCGGCCGTGCACAAGCGCCTTCAGCTCGAGCCCTCCATCACAGGAAGTGTGAGCACGACCCGGAGGAGCCCGAGTTTGTGGAGGCTTAGGTGCACTTTTATACCTTACTGCTCCAGAGGGAAGTTGGGAACAAAATGTAGGAGACGGACCACAGCAGGTAGTAGACACAGGCGGGGGGGAAGGGAGAGCAGAACACCATGACGACTCCTGACGACAACAAAACACAATGCCCAGTGTTATTATGAATAACAGCTAAACCCGCACAAATTCTGCTCTGATGAGTCTTCATGATGTTTGTCCCTCTGCGGACGCCAACGAGGAGGTTTTTACCTCCAGCGTAGACGACCTTCTTCCAGGCCTGGGACTCCAGCACTCTGTCATGGGGGTAGAAGGTCTGACGTATCATGAAGATGATCATGGCCATGGCCAGCACCCGGAGCAGGGCCATGCTTCCCCCTGACAGCAGCGAGGCGCTGGACAGGATGGCTGAGGAGTAGATGCAGGGCAGGCCGCGGTACATAAAGGGGATCCCTGAGGACCAAACAGGGAATAAATAAAGACCAAGGTGGAGATGAAGAGGCGGAGGCGCGGACCAGAACCTACCACTGGAGAAGAAGCAGAGGCGGACGAACACTGAGAGGACGTAACACATGCACAGGATGTTGTCAAGGAGGTCAGGTGTCCTGAGGAGCAATGACGTGGCGATCCCGAAGGTCGTGAAGTCAGCAAAATCATCCAACTTGGCACCTGAGAAGGGAAAAGAAAAGAAAAGATCTCCACGTGGATTCGCTCCTCCAGCAAAACCCTCCCTGCTTGATCAATCTGTGTGAGTCCAACATGGCCGACCGGATCGGCCATGCTTTCTGCCGTCCGTGGAGACGGTGGAGCGTGTTTGCAGCAGAGGAGGACGGAGGCGATTCAGGCCACGGCTCACATGACCGAGGTGGAATTCCAGCGCGCAGGGTCAACAATCCAAGCAATTTCAGATATGCACAGGAGCCAAAGCAACGGGATCAAACGGACAATCGGAGCATGATCCTGTGGAATTAGGCCGCTTCATCGGAAAGTTATTGTTCATTCCACAAAATCCGTGGGGGGCACATCGCCACGCAGCTGCAAAGTCATGCAGAAAACGCCGGTCTGGACACAAAGCCCGACATGCGTCTATTGTGATGCACCTCAGAGCTATTCTGGGAGAAAATGGGAAAATGTGAAGGTTGACGCTGGGAGCGGCGTTCAACCAGCTCCGCCCCAACCCCAACCTGCGCTGCAGCGTGTTGGGAAAACAAGCGAGGGCGGCACATTTCACACGGTTTCTCTTCACCGCTGGCGAGTCAGGAGGAATGAGGAGCAGTCAGCACGGCGTGCTCGGAAGGGCTGAACTAACGGGAACTAACGCCGCGGCTGTTTCCTCTTTTCCCAGAATGCACCAGCGACATGCTTGCACGCTCCTTCCTGGCTTGAGCGTGTCAAGACCTCCCGCTGAGCGTTTTGTGCGCAGACGGCCACCGGCCACGACAGTTGACTCACCCAGTGCAGAGCAGGCGTTGAGTTGCCTAGCAACGGCTCCATCTGCCAAATCCAGCAGGTAGCCAATCAGAACCAGCCAACACGCAGCATGATGGCGCCTGAACAGAGGAACAGTGTTACCAGTCGCTGAATCCTCTTTGGGTTGTGAATTATGGGATGTCGGACACAGGCGGTCATCCCTGAGCCCACTCACCCGCTCAGGCTGCTGAGGATGGAGGCCATGCCCATCACCATGTTGGCCACCGACAGAGCGTTGGCTGCGTTTTTGCGTGCAAACTCCTTGAGCTGCTGCCTGGCAGCCTGATCAGTCAGGAGCAGCCTGTCGGAGCACTGGAAGAGAGCTGAGACCACAGGACAAGCAGTTAGCCGCCCTCCCCGGCCTGCCTGTCCAGGACGAGGACGCCAACGCTGGCCAGAGGTGTTCCGACACCGCTTCCCTTCCTGGTTCTGCTCCTTGTAGCATTTAGCCCAGAGAAACGTCCGCACGCTTATAGACGGCATAAAAGTCCAAAAAAACAGGCAGCCAGAAGGCTGCTGGGGGAGACGTGTCGGAACACTTCTTACCAGCTGATATTTGATAAGGGAGGAGGATGCTAAAGTCAGAGAGCACAAGAGCATGCTTAGTACCACGGTTGCCATCGCCAACGAAAGAGATCACTTATTATAAATATTCATTCCAGCATCTTACGTAAAGAAGCATCACTTACCAAGACGTGTGTTGACACATTCATCCATTTTCAGATCTCTAGAACGCATCTGTTACTGTACAACTCATCACTTACAGACTGTCTGACTGGTTAATAACTGACTGGTTATGTCTAAACTAAACACAGAGAAACGCCGTCGGTCTGGACAAACTTGTTTCTGAAGCTTCTCGAACACATATTTTTGTCATACTTCACATGCTGCCATAGCAACCCTTCAAGTGATGTTTATTTCCACCCTGAACTTCCTGTGATTCCAAAGCCAGGCGAGTTCAAGACACGCTTCATCTGGAAGAAAACAGCGCATGAGATACAGCAAGATGGCAACAAGTCAGACTTTCACTGACGGCACGCTGTGTTTTCAGCCTCAGCAGCAGGTTGCAGGCTGGTTTCTAAGCAGCCGGAGCGCCAGCTCGGGCAAAACGCCCTCCAGATTTTCTCTTACAAATTCGAGCCACCCTGATCCCAAAAGCTGGAAAAACACACACACACACACACACACACAAATGTGATGATGACCAAAAGCCTAAAAAGATGGAAAACAGGAAATCCCACTGCAAAAAATGACATCCTAATTTACCACTTGATGAGACGCGTCCCAAAAAGTGAGAAGGGGTCGGGTTTGGAACCCCGTTGCCATGGTTACCAGTCTGCTGCTGCAACACTGGCAGGTTGTGAAGGTGCCAAGAGCGACGACTGAAAAAGGTTGAGCGTCTGACCCAGACGTTTGAGGCGCGCGTGGAGCATCACCCGCGTGTGTCTGCCCCCCAGATCTCCTCTCCTGATGCTAACGTGTTGCCAGGCAACACTACTGATAGTCAGATGTCCCAACTTCACTGAAACTGGGGTTGGAATCAGTCATAAAGATGCATTATATCATCCTAATAACTGACTACATTTATATACTAACAGAGAAGAAAAACTCACAATTCTACCTTTATAAGACTGATATATACGGTCATTTTCTCATGAAATATGACAATTTCACTCTCTTTTCCTCTGTAATTTGCTGTTAAACCTTTCTTTTCCTTTTTGAGCCGTTACTCACCAGAAGTTGGAGTCAGGAGGATCATGATTGTGTCCGATCACAAAGCAGCAGCTAGAAAACAGCGACACAAGTTTCCACGTCACAAACTTGATCCCGAGTTTAGTCCGGTTTAGTTCAACAACGCAACATCAAAGGACGTTAACTTAACCGCGCGGACGTCTCAACATTTACATCTGAACCGGATCAGCACCGAAATAAGCAGAAAGTATTGATTTGTCACATGACATGAGGTGGGAGAGGGTCCAGAGGGACCAGACGGGACCAGAAGGTCCAGACGGGACCAGGAGACGCGGAGGTGCGAACCTCCTCCTACCTGAGAGCTCCTCCCGCTGGGGATCCCGATGGAGACGGTGTGAACGCGCACGCAGCCTCGCACGCACTTGCTCGGTGTGTTTCTCGGCGCTCGCGGCTGCGCGTTCTTGTGATGATCAGGTGATTAAACAAAAGGGAAGTTTTACTGCAGCCGTCAGACATCAGGCACCTGCGGGGGCCACGGCGCGTGCTTTTAAAGGCCCCATCAATCTGCTGGAATATTCCACCGGAAATGACGCTGCCCCTCTCACACACACACACACACACACACACACACACACACACACACACACACACACACACACACACACACACACACCAGGGGGCATCTCAGACTTCCATATTTAATCCTTTCCTGCCTCCCTGCGTCTTATTTCACGATTAAAAACTCTTTTTTACCCCCCAATTAAACTTTTTAATGAAGTTTAAAGGAATTCCTCACATTTATGACTATTTTGTCTCGAGTAGCGGAACTGTGTGTGTTTAATCAGACAAACCTTATGTTTGATCATAACTGTGAGGAACTAAATAATCCCGTAGTTCAAAGGTCAGAGGTCAGTTTAGTTCGGTGTTTCCAGGTCTCGTGGCATCTTTAAATTCCTGAAAACCCCACCTCATCCTTTAGGAGCCCCATGTGGTCCAGGGTTTGTTTTTTTTTTACCCCACACCAGGAAAGGTCGGCTAATGAAGAAGGAAATTTCATGTTACGGTTAAAACCCGAAAGTGCCAAAGCTTCAGCCTTAATCAGGTCATAATTTAGGCCGTGTGTGCATAATGATAAATCCTGGCTTACTCCAATGATTTAAAGAATGGCAGTTTTCTATGTTTTCTAACTGTGCTTATTATGAAATTACAGAATGAAAAGTGCAGAGCAAGATAATACATGCACTAATTCAAATATGAGAGGGAAAACAGAATAAGGAGTCAAAAGTTTTTTGATTTTTGTTTCTGTTGGATGAATAAACCACACTTATCTCTCCTCTCCATCCAAACAAACGTGGCTCATCGGGGATAAATGAGCCAAAACACTCGTCATTTAATTAGCGTATGACTCCCCATGTACTTCCTTATGTCAGCTGTGTTCATCATTACTGCGTTAGCATGTGCTAGCGTGCTTTGCTTAAACTTAACCTTCTTGTGAAGTCTCAAGGTGTGAGACAGACAGGTAGTCTGGTCCATGAGCAGGTCAGCTGGACCTCCTCACCTTATCTGGGGCCCTTGTGCTCCGTGTCCTTGAGGGATGGGAAAACAGACGCTACTTGTTTCAGGACAGTAGAGGAACAAATCTGACTGTATGCTTGGTGATGCAGTAGATCTCCGAGTACAGAAAGCAATCTGTCGGCGGCCGACGGGGGCAGAAGGCGTCACACCAAGTCCGGGGAGGGGTCCTAGTCTCGGCTGAGCGATTTGGGGACTCCGCTGGAGACCTTTGACAGGTGTTTTGACAGCGTTATTTGCACAGCTCCATGTTCAGTGTGTGCTATTCACCAGGTTATCTTTTCTGTGTACTCAGTAAAACTGAGCTGCTGTTTGTATTTGATTTGTATTTGATTTGTATTTGATTTGTATTTGATTCGTATTTGATTCGTATTTGTATTAGAGCTGCTTGGAAAAAACTCAAGTTAATAAGCATGTTTTCACTTTAAAACAATACAAATATTTGAGCTATATATACTTGTTTTGCTTTTTTTTACTACAAACACAAAATAACTAGTACTATTTACTTCATGAGAAAAGTTTTTTCAATGTAAATTTAAAATTTCAAGTAAATGTTACTCAAAAAAATACTACTTTTTACACCGATAATTCTCCATAAAACTTATGTATTTAAAAAAATATATTTGAGTTAACCGAACTTATTGGGTTTTACAGTGTAGTGGGTGCAGGAGGGAGGAGAGGCCAGCAGGGGGAGCCCCCGGACGAGAAGAGAGGTCTCAGCCTTATCGCAAATAAGATGAATAAAAGAAAGAAATAAAAAAAGCAGTAATGCAGCAGAGCTTTACAGTGTGGGATTGTTATAGTATATTGTGTTTTCAGGGACTGATGTGTTGAAAAGATGTGATTAAGTTTTACGGTGTGATCAAAAAATAACAAAGGGTCTTGAGCAGAGAAAAACGCTGCGAAAGAAGGGTGTAATTCTGATTCCTGGGAAACGATGACTTCAAAACTGCCACAAGCTGCGGCCTCCTGCCGATCCAGCTCAACAACCTCCTCCTGATGCTTCTGATTTCTTTTGTGAGCTCCTGAGAATCTTGTTCCACTATTTACCGAGTTTGTGTGTTTAGTTGCTTCCAGAACAGTTGTGTTCAATCTTTCAACCTCTTCTCACTTTGCTGCCAAAGACTCCAGATAAACAAATGCACCTCTATCTGCAGCAACCTCCTGCAGCTCCCCACTCCACCCAGTTAAACAGCTGGAGCCAGCACAGCCTCCCTCATTTATCCATTTACTCTGATGAGCAAAATCACTTCAGGTGTTTTTAACAGGTAAACACACACCCGCACACACACACCTGGACCTTGGATTGATTTGGAATCTGTGTCCCATCTCAGAGCACAAACAGGTACAAGAGTTTAAAAACAAACAAACAAAAAAATCCTCACAAAAAAACACGATTTTTTTTTTTTTTTAATTAAGAAACAAGAAGGGGGGAGGAGTGTGTGTTCAGCCATAGATCCGGGGCTCTCTCACATGGTGGATCATCAATCTGGTACAATTTCACTCATTTGAAGTCAGAAATTAAACAGTTAATCAAAAACGGCTAAAAGTGCAACTCTGGTGCTTTTAAATGTGACGCTCTCGGGCACAAGAGTGTGTGGAAAAATCCAGTTTAAGAGCATGAAATCTCTCCGCTCAGGGTACGGGAGGAATCTTTTGGCTACATTTCCACAGAATGAAGAAAGAGCTCAGTTTGCAGATGGAACTTTCATGGGAACTCTGTGGGAACCTACCAAAGAAGTCTCCACGTTCTGGGAGCACATTCAGACATGAGAGGGAAACGAGACGAGAGCAAGGAAAAAAGCAAAGGAAAGGTGCAGCGATCGCTCTAAAACAGCAAAAAAACAAGAGAACAGAGAGTTAACAGAGAGAAGACGAATTTCAATTCATTTGGGTTTTTGTTTCCAGTCTGTGATTTAAAACCAAACGGGCATTTTGGGATTCATTTAAATTTAAGGGTAAACTTAGATAAATGCTCTGAACTATAATAAATGTGACTAAATTTATGAAAAATGCGTGCAGCCAAACTCGCCTTGTGACATTAAAGAGCTCAAAAACCCGATCGGTGGCCTTCAGAAGAATTTTCATGGTTTTTCTGGACGTGACGTTTGTTGACGTTCCACACGGAAAACTAACGTCGACATAAAACAACAAGCTAGGCGGACAAAACGCCACCAGGTGGCGCTCCAGGCGCTTTGGTTGTTGAGGTTTTAGGTCGAGTGAGTTTATTCAGTCATTAGGAGCAAATTCCGGGAAACACCAATGTCACACGTGGCCCCAAGTCAAATCTGTGTTTCACGTGGCCCTAAAGTTCTTCTCACAACGTAATAAAAAAAAAAAAAAAAACCCAAACACTGAAATAAATAAAAACCAGGGATGTGAGAATAGACCGTGCTGGTTTCAAAGCTACTGTTACAACCACGCCGAGCTTAGCAACAGGAAACAGAATCCTGCTGAGCTCGCGGCGGACACGAGCGCAGAGCTACACTCCTGGTGACAGCAGGACACACTCCAGAGCCTCCCACACTTCCCAGCTTCTCCAGTGAAAATGTGGGCTCTGAGTGGATCCTCTGGGGGACAGAGACAGCGACGCACGCACGCACGCACGCACACGGGCAACATGTGAGAGGCTGAAGGGGCCGAGACAAAGACGACGCGCTAATGAACTAGCCTCTAATGTCCTCATGAGAGCGAGATCAGTTTTACACAGATCAGTCACGTAAAAATACAATTTTCAGTTGTTGTTTTGAGATCTACTCAATCTTGTAAGGCTCATTTTTAATAAAAAGCATCAGTAACTGTGAGACCGGTGTTTCCGCACTAAAATAAAATGACTTTAGCACCAAAGTTTTCCTGTTCATAAACAAAAAGAGACAAGAGCTGCGTGAATGATGTGGAAGTGGTTGACCTGAGATGTGAACTGAAGCGACGTGAAGGAGAAGGCGTCTCCCAACAGAGACGAGTGTAAAAAGAAAAGGAAGAGAGTGTGAGCCAAGGTTCCCCTACAGAAGTGAAGAAAGGAAAGACGTCCTCAAGACACACATGCAGTTGGGCCCAGGACACAGAAGTAGAACCCGGCAGAGCTGCAGCTTACGGTTAGTTTGCTTATTTTCCACGAGAAACCCTAAATATTCATGTACATAAATAAAAATTCAGTGCTGTAAAAGATCTCTGACTCCAGAAGATCCGACCCTTCGTAGAAAGCCGAACAGATTTCGCTCATCTGGTGAGTGAAAGTGCGACTCTGCAGCCTGTAAACTGTTCGGTTCTGCTGTGTTTAGTCCTTCATTGAAAAAACAACACTGAGGAAGAGAAGATGTGTTAATACGACTTCAATTTTTGGTTCGACGGCACACAGAGAGAAACGTGGTGGAAACGTCGTGTTTGGTTTTGGTAGCAGCGAAGCACCAAGTTTGTGTTGAGTGTGTGTGTGTGTGTGTGTGTGTGTGTGTGTGTGTGCACGCGTGTGTGTGCTGCGATCTACGACGAGCACGGCTGCACGTTGAAGCCGGTGGCGGCGTAGGCCTGCAGGTCGACGGTCTGCGGCTGCTCTCCGTTCTTCAGGATCAGGTTCCTCACGCAGCCGCTCAGTCCCGCCGAGAACTTCCCCCCCGTCATGGCCGCCGTGTCCGGGGCGCCGCCTGAGCAGGAGGTTTAAGCGGTTAAAGGCGCGGAACGCGGTGAGAAGAAGGAGAAGCGCGATGTGAAGACGCCGATCCAGGAGCCTCACCCAGGTAGACGCTGCCTTTGGTGTTCACCATGATGCTTCTGCCCCTCGACTGTCCACGCACCGCCGCTCCTCCGTCAATCTGGATGTATCCGTCTTTTCCGGTTCTACACAGGACAAGAGCGCGAGGAATAAGCAGCTCACACACTGGGAAGGTTGTCACGGAAACAGCAGTTCATATTGTTGTCAGGAGAAAGTGGTGAGGACTTATCCAGGGTTCTCCTCCGGAGCCTCGGCCGCACCTGACCGCGGTGACCTTGTGCCACCTCCCATCGTTGACGGCCTCTCTGGACAGGATGTGGGCCTCGCCGCTGCCCAGCTGGTAGCTGCACACAGCCGCGTCCGTCAGCGTCAGCCAAACACAGGAGGCAGCGCGAGCCGAGCCGGCGCCGAGACTCACCTGAAGAGCAGGTGTCCGTCCTGAAGGCCCAGGCTGATGAAGTCCTTGCCTTTCCCCAGTTCTCCCAGTTCCTGGAAACAAACGTGTTCAGGGGCAGGAGACACGAGCTAGCGCATCCATAACTCTGGATGAAGTGCAGATGGTGTGGCGCCATGCAGCAACAGAAGCCAGCATGCGTCAGCGCACGTCGGTTTGAGTTGGAGAGGATACCTTTTCACTAGCATGCACCCTTCGCAAATGGCGAGCGCCACTGGTCTCCTGAGGAAGACGGAGGGCGAGTTAGAGAAGCAACGTGCATTTATTTAGTGCTGTCAGATCACAGCCAGGCCAGCAAACGCGAGCAGGATGCACCACCGGGCCAGCGACGTGAGGTTTAAGCCCAACTTAAATCAAGTCAGAAGGTTATGAGTTGGTCTGCGGGTGCAGCTTCTGCAGATGAGTGTTTGTGACGTTAGGATGAGGAGGAAAAGGTGAGGTGGCGAGCACGTGGGCTCCAGCGGGACTCACCACCCCCTGCCACAGGACCAGACCATCGGAGGAACCAGTGCTGAGCTCCAGTTCGATGCTTTCCGGCGAGTCATGGGCACTATCAAAACATCAGAACAAGGATTTTTCAAAAAAACGACTCTTCTCTTGATGTCCTGATGTGTGAGAGCGACATTTAATTACCTTCTTGGGAAAACGGATTTCGGAAGTGCAATGTATCCGTCCTTGTGAAAATGAGCTTCGAACTGATAGGGTGAATCTGCAGGAAGCGGAGAAAAGACAACGGTCATCCCTACAGCGCCCCCAGTGGCAAAACTCTGCAACAACCATCATCCAGGTCCTCCAGGTGTGTTAGAAGACGGTAAGCAGACAGCACAGGCCCAAGAGCACAAGAGCACGGAGGAGGTGAGGAGGTGGCGGGGCGAGGGACAGCAGCTCGGAAGCTGCGAGGAGCTCTGACCCGCTGGAGGTTTCCCAGTAACCTGGAGGTTTCCCAGTCACCTGGAGGGTCACCTGGAGGTTTCCCAGTCACCTGGAGTGTTTCCAGTAACCTGGAGGTTTCCCAGTCACCTGGAGGTTTCCCAGTCACCTGGAGGGTTTCCAGTAACCTGGAGGTTTCCCAGTCACCTGGAGGGTTTCCAGTCACCTGGAGGGTCACCTGGAGGTTTCCCAGTAACCTGGAGGTTTCCCAGTCACTCCCTGGAGTCTGACAGATGGACAGTCCTCTCCAAGCTCTACTCTACCACCACTTCAGAGAGAAACGTGAGCTCCGCACCGCAAGATGGAGCCCGTGAGACATTCGATGCATCACACATTCACACGACAGGTCCGGGTCCATGCACACGCGCGCACGCACGCACGCAACACAGCGAGACTGGAACACAGCGAACTCCACCACGGGACTGGGACAGACATTAGTAGCAGCTCAGACAGGATGCTGGCGTATTTCTGCTCAGAAGACACATTCCTGACGCAGACAGAGCAGAAGCCGCCTTTCAGGCACCGACGACGAAGCAGAGAAACACAAACTTCCACGTTTCCCCGCAGTAAAAAAGAAACGGCGCCATCTTTAGGCCGGAATGCAGAGTTTCAGCAGGAAAAAACCAAAGTCAGAAACGCAGATGCACATTTGGGGTGTGTCTGTCCACGCTGGGACGGGTTAGACAATGCTAGACGGGGTGGGTGGAGCTTGTAAAGGGTGGGACACGCCCCTGTTAGTCCCTGACTCAGATACTGTACCATTAGCCTCGCTAGCTGCAGACTCCCACTTGGCCCTGGAGACGCTGGGGACCCTGCCTGTGTGCAGGATATAGTCATGAGAGCGCGTCCCTTTATTCAACCCCCGCAACCCCTACGGCGCCTGGGCGACGCACGCCAGCTCGCCGTCCCGCGTTAGCGCAGGCGTGCGCAGGAAAGGAGGCGTAAAAGCAAACCAAAGCCTGATTGTTTGGAGCAGGATCGCCTCCTCCAGGTCTTGGTTACTGACCTTCTCCGCAGGTTGGGCCCATGTAGGCCGGCGGACACACGCACAGGCCCTCCACGCAGATGCCGCCGTTCTGACACTGGCGGTTGCTCTGGCACACGTCTTTCACCACCTCGCAGCGCTCGCCTGTGAAGACGGTGTTAGAGGTCATAGAAGAGCTGCTCTAGAAGACAGAAAAGTGAAGTGGGCCTGGACCTGGACCTTGAACGCACCCTCGAATCCGTCCTGGCAGAGACACTGGTACTCGTACTCGGCGCTGGACAGGCAGTGACCTCCGTTCAGGCAGGGCCGGCGATCACACGGGCTGCTGTCCACACACGTCCGGATGGCTCTGCTCTCCGTGAAGCTGTAGGACAGGTCCACCTTCTTGTTGTTGATGGACACCTGAGCAGACCGGCAGTTTAGCATCCCCACACGTCAAAGGAGACTCCTTCTTCTTCTTCTTCTTCTCCTCACCTCGCCGACGCACCCTTGGAACAGCTCGCTGACGTTGGCGGGCTTGGGCAGGAGGTCCATGTTGGGGACACCTCCCAGGTACATGGGGGTGTGGATGTTGAGTCCCTGCGCTTTCCCCGGCGAGGATCTCCTCTCGGTCGGGCCTTGGTCCACCCTCAGCTGGCCGGCCCTCTTGTTCCTCTCAGCCACAACTCTGTGCCACTGGCCCAGAGAAACCGGCTCAGGGCTGAGGAGGACGGCCTGGCCTGGAACCATTACGATACCACTTTAACCAGGGGCGGGCAATTATTTAGCCTGAAGGGCCACATTGGGTTTTAAATCTTGATGAAGGGGACGGCCGGGTGGTGCAGGAAGCTAACCCCCCAGAGAGGATCAGAGGTTAGCTAAAAATCATGCTACTGACAGAGCCTGTAAAAAAAATGATGTTTGGCCCCACCTTCTTGAGAGGACATGTTAGCATGCTAGCTGAAGGGGGTCTGAACGTTTCTCTAACCAATCAAGCTGACAACCCTCTTCATTTGGCTTTTGGAGAAACTATTGTGACGGCTCTGCGGCCAGATTAAAGTGTTCACCGGGCCACATCTGGCCCCCGGGCCTCGGTTTGCCCTCCTCTGACTTTAATGATCGGTATCGTTAAAGTGATCCTTGGACGCGTTACCTGTGCCCAGCTCATATCTGAACTCCACATGTCCTTCCACCATGGAGAGGGACACGAAATCTTCCACTTTCATTTTCTTCCCTCCGCAGAAGAACATCAGGCCATCTCTTTCCAGGGGCTTAAACTCCAGCTCGACGCGGAGGTCGTCGTGGACGTTGGTCAGCGGAGGATAGGCGATGTAGGACTGGTCGCCATCAAACAGCGGCGTGGTCACCAGCTCCCCTGATGGAAACAGGAAACCGTCAGACTTACCTTCCTAATCTAATCTAACCCAGAATGTAAGACAGAACGCTGAGCGTCTTCTTCACCAAACCTCCTCCACCGTTATCTTACCTTCCATGCACTTGTTTCCAGATTTGCCCAGATGGCAGCGGCAGTCGTAGCCCAGGCCGTTGGGGCGGTTGATGCACGTGGCGTCTGGTCCACAGGCCTCTGGAATTTCAGGCGACAAACACAGATATGAGCTGGCTGGTGTCTTAACGCTGCAGCTCGAGGAGCATCCAGGCACCTGAGTGACAGTGCAGCGAAGAGTGATGCTGGCAGTTGCTCCCTGTGAACCCTCTGGGGCAGCTGCATCGATACAAGCTGGGCTCAGAGTCCTCACAAGCTCCTCCGTTCTGAGAAGACGGACAAAATCAGCCTTTTGCTCAGGCGTCTGGAAGAGACTGGCATCAGCGTCTCTCTCCGCGGAGGGAACTCACCTGGCACGGGTGGTCTTTGCAGGTGGGACAGTTGGTGACTCCTGTAGAATTTCGGTGAAGGTCTTTAAAGATCACTTCCTCCCCCTGGATGACCAGCTGACGGATGCACCCTGACCAGCAGCGAAATCACATCAGCTCCTCCACAATCAGAGGCGTTCTTTCCTGCCCTGCAGCCAGCGTCTCACCAACAAAGCCAGTCTTGATCCCTGCAGTCTTAGCCAGCAGCGTGTAGTTGGGGTATCCTCCCACATGCAGCTCCTCGTTCAGATCCAGCCCCTGGAACTTGCCCTGAGGACAGCACATGTGTGTTTGCGGAGCAGACGCGACAGGGTTCAATCCCGCCGTGCGCTGTACCTGCGAGCTGCCGTTGATGGGCTCCCCTCCGTCCACTACGATGTAACCCAGCGTGTGGTTGCGGTACAGCTCCACCGTGTGGAACTCTCCCAGTTTGACGGGGTTGGGGTCCCGTATGGTGGCCATTCCCGAGCCCACGTCGAACCTGAGAGCAGCAGGCTGAAGATGAGCTAAAAGGTCCTGGTTCTGTTTCAGAGGAGAGCTTGGTGCACTGACCGGAACTCCAAACGACCGCCCACGAGCCCCAGAGAGATGAAATCGGCTCCCGTGGTCCTTCTCTGGCCGTTGTAGAGGATCATCCCTTCAGCACAAAGTCAGGGTGAGTCAGCAGTCTCAGCAAAACAGGGCGTCCAAAATGCATTCGCCCAATCCGTCTCAACAAATCCATGGTTGGAGGGTCCTAAACCAGGCCAAACATTCTTCTCAGGCGGGATTTGTTGAGACGGATGCGGTGGCGGTGCAGCTGGATGGAAAGCAGCATGCTGAGGTGAGGTTTGAAGCCAACCAAAGCCAGACTAGAACCTGCCTCCTAACTGGGCTTCAGTGGGTGCTGACCAGAACCAGAGGCTCCTCTTTCTACTCCATCCTCCAGTCATGCATGCCCACGTTATAACACTCTCCTTCTGATGGAGGGTTCTTGTGGTTTTTAGGTTTAATCCCAGAACTGGGAACTTATCCTCTTTTCTGCCTTTAACATTTAAACTTTCTTTTCTCGTGCACATTTATTGTCTGAACGGCTGCAAATGCAAGATTAGACGCGCTTCAACTCGACTTATAGCTGCTTTTTTCCCGCTTGGTTTTCCGGAGACAACAGCCGACTGTGTCGTTTACGTTAAAGCCTCTGAACCGTCCTCCTGGCCACACTTTGACTGCCTGGCTACGGCTGATCTGCCCATGCAAATAATTCTTTGGCTTTGACTATGCAGAAACACAGGCGGTCCAAAAACAAGGCCATGCAGCGTCTCTCTGACAGCCCGGAAACCAGCTGGGATGCGTTACGGGACGGTCCGATGGAGCTGACACCTGAGCTCCTGTTCTCGAGCGCTAGGACTCACCGGCGTACAATATGAGCCCTTCCCACCAAGAGAGGTGAGGGAGAGAGGGAAGGACACGAGACGCAGGGACATTACACATGTGGAAACACGACAGACACAGTCAGTGGTGGAATAAAGGAAACACCGTCAAGATTCAACGTGGAAAAGCAAGACAGAGCCCATCTGGGCCTCACCGTCCACGTTGTCAGGTCGGAAGGTGACCTTGATGTGGAAGGTCTTGTAAGCATTTCTGATGGTGGGCAGGGTGAGGTAGGACAGCGGCTCCTGGGCGAAGTAGGGCATCACTCGCTCTGCGGGAGGAACAGGAAGTGACGCCTGTGTAGATTCTCACTCATCCAGGTCATAGTCATCCAAAGTTAGATCTCTGTGTGCAACTGGACTGTGAGGTTTCCTTGAAGATGTTTCGCCTTCTCTCCAGAAGGCTCCTTCAGTTCTAAGCTTGCTGGGGACAGAGACTGAACATATAGCCCTTGAGGACCGTTGGCATGTTAATGCCCCCAGTGGCCCCTGAGAGTCGATGGCAGGGTCGTTCATCTAGTTTCAGTTTGGGTGCTTCCCCTTTGTCTGTTGGGTCACATGGTGATGAGTCACCAGGTCTCGTCAAACGGTGTGAACGTTTGGATTGTTGATGAAGAGATTGGAGGACTGCGTTGTACGTGGGCACCCACGTAGGTGACCACCTGGGTCATTAGCGTGCTAATGGTCCACAAGGGCTATATTTTCAAGCTCCGCCCCCAGCAAGTTTAGAACTGAAGAAGCCTTCTGGAGAGAAGACGAAACGTCTTCAAGGAAACCTCACAGTCCAGCTGCAACTTTGGATAACAGGAAGTGACCTTTAAAAGGCCAGCTGAGGTGACGGCGGATGCTCGGCGCTGCAGACTTACCGTGAACCTGGAGCCAGGTAAAGGCTTCCACTTTGCCCTGCTTGTTGGAGGCGGTGCAGACGTATGTCCCGGAATCCTCGTGGGCGACCCGAGGAACCGTCAGGACGTTGACCTCTTGGAAACACTTGGGGGGAAGTTCTCCTTCCAGCTGGATGGAACCAGGTTTGAGTCTGAGGTTTGAAGTAGGTTTTCCAACAGCGAGACCATCACGAGTGTTACCTTGGACCATCTGATCTCGGGGGCGGGGTATCCGGACGCCACGCAGGGCAAAACTGCGTCTGAGCCCACCGTCACCTCCTTCTTCTCCGGCAGCGCAGAAATTTGAGGCAGAGCTGCGAAGAGTAAAGAAGGAGAGTCAAAACCAGCAGCTTCGACCCACGTTTAAAGGCTTGGTGTGGGCACTCACACTGGACGTTGAGGACCACCTGGGACTGGACGGAACCCACGTCGTTGGTGGCCGTGCACCGGTACTGGCCGGCGTCCGCCTCCGTCACCTGCTCGATCCGCAGCATGCCGCCCTTCACCATGATGTGGGCGGGAAGCGGGCCGCCCACTTTGCTCCACTGCACCGTGGGCTGCGGCTCGCCCAGAGCCTGGCACTCGAACTCCACCGAGTTGCCGATCATCACCGTCTGCACTGAGGTGCGCACGTTGATCATCACCTTCGGCAAGGCTGCAGCAAACACCAAAAATGAGATTCGTGGGTGGGGAAGCGGGGTCGAAGCGCCCCCTGCTGGAGAGGACCCGCAGCTACGGTGCAGAGCTGGCGTGGAAGGGAACGCACCTTGGATGGTGAGCCGGGCAGCGTCCTGAGCCTGACCGTAGCTGCTGCTGGCTCTGCAGATGTAAACACCTTCATTACTCTGCTCCAGGTTCTCAATCCTGCAGAAACACAAATCCCATCCAGGAAGCGTTAATCCCGCCGCTCATCCCTTTTCCTCAGGTAAGTAGGTGAGGGCTGGTGGGTCCGGGTCACCTCAGCACGCCATCTTTCACGTGGTGGTTTGGGGGCAGGGCACCTCCTTCCTTCAGCCACTCGATTGTGGTATCCACGCCCCCTACTGCTGAACAGGTGAACTCCACTGCGCTGCCTTGAGCCCTCACTTCCACCTGAGGGGACACGCGGACCGCCAGCGGGGCTGCAAAGACGAAGGTCAGATGATGAAAACAGACCCTTCAGATTTGGCTCTGGGGGACGAACCCCAGGTTTCCACAGGATGCGGTGCGTCTCCATCCGTCCGTCCTGATTTCTGCCCTTTCCACCGGAGGCGTCTGGATGGCGGAGAACGCCGCAACAATCTCGCACAATCCAGCGCGTGGGGACAGGAAGTCAGGTGCAAAGAGAAAATAAAACATCTGGGAAATTGTCAAAATAAAAGCTCCCGTATTTAGAGCGATCTTTTTCAACAGGATGCTGAAAACGTAATCACGTACGACCGCGATATTACCACTTTGTAGTTTTTAAAGGAGCCACAGAAGACGCTCTTTGTTTGTAGAGGAGGAAAATTTCCCCTTTCTTCAGATCTTGGTGACTCCACCATGGGGAATTCTGTTAATGTTTCCTAAAATGTGTAACAGATCCATTCTTTTTTGTTTATTTATTATTTACGTTATTTATTTAATATATTTGAGATCTGCTGCAAACAATAAGTTAACTTGTGATGTTGTTTCACACACCCACAAACAAGAGATGAAACGGCCCAAGAAAAAGATGATTCACACATGGAATAACGTAAAAAAAGATGATTCACACATGGAATAACGTAAAAAAGATGATTCACACATGGAATAACGTAAAAAAGATGATTCATACGTGTAATAACGTAAAAAAAGATGATTCAAACATGTAATAACGTAAAAAAGATGATTCACACATGGAATAACGTAAAAAAGCACCGCTCCAAATACGGAACCTTTTATTTTGACAAATTCCCGGATGTTTTATTTTTTCTTCGCGTCCGACTTCCTGTGCCGCACGCGATGCCTTGTGCTAGATTGTTGCGGCGTGCTCCGTCCGTCCAAAATAGAAGCCTCCAGCCCTGCGGTGGGCGGAGCCTCCAGCCAGTGGAAACTGACGCGTTGACTTGAATGGAATCTAATCAGGACGGACAGACGGAGAAGCACCGCGTCTGGTGGAAACGGGGGCTAATTCAGGGTTATTCCGGGAGCAAACTCACATCTGACTGTGACTTTGGCGATCACTTCGCTGCTGCCAACACTGTTGCTCGCCACGCACTTGTAGCTTCCGGCGTCGTCAGCAGCGGCCAGGTTGATCTGGAGGTCGCCGCCGTTAACCACGGCCCTGGAGGGCAGCCTTCCGTCCAGCCTGGTCCACGTGTAGGTGAGGGGCGGAGTACCGTGGGCCAGGCACTGCAGCCGGATGACCTCCCCCACCCGGACAGCCACGTTATCGGGCAGCAAAGTGGCGTACGGGAGAGCTGAAGAACAAAGTTCAGGACCAGACGGAAACAATTAGCTTCATTTCTGACTGTTTATCTTCCCAGAATCCTAAATTTGGGACTTTGAGAAGATAAAGCGGTTAGAAAGCCACGCCTCCCACATCCCAGCGCTCACTCTCAACATCCAGCTTGATGGTGACCTGGCTGGCGCCCATGCTGTTGGACGCTCTGCAGACGTATTCTCCAGAATCTTGGCGGCCCACGTTGGGCAACACCAAACTGTCGTTCACCACTTTGTGTCTCCATGGCAGCGGAGAGCGTAGCTTGGACCAGCTGATCACAGGGGCTGGAAAACCTGGAAAAGTTTGGATGGTGAGCAGAACTGGCCTTTCTGTCCCTGTAACATCTGAACGGGTCCGAAACCGGATCATCTGAGAATCGTGAAATCAAAATGCAACGCGTCATTTTACCGTGAGCGTGGCAGCGCAGCGTGGCAGTCCGACCCTCCACCACAACCATCTGGGGCTCGGGGACAGACGCCCTGGGCTTTCCCTCCACAATGACCTCCACTTTGGTTTCAGTCGAGCCGCCGCCGCTGCGAGCCGTGCACACGTACGTGCCGCTGTCCTCTGCGCGAGCCGCCAGTATCTTTACCGGAGGGAAAATTCGCACGTTAAAGGCTCCGATTTCAAGGCTGCCGCAGGCGTGGCCGGACGCATCCATACCTGCATAACAGCGTTGGTCTCCATGGGAACAGGGCTGGTCAGCATGGTCTTACGGTTACTGTCCAGTCTGTGCCATGAAACAGAGGGGCGGGGCTCTCCGGACGCCTGACATTCCAGGTTGATGGGTTCACCCAGCTTGACCCGTACGGGTCCAGCGGGGGTGACGACGGCCACAGGAGAGTCTGGGGATACACGGACAGCTGCACGGCTCAGCCACTAGGGGGAGCTCCGCTCTCAGAGCCTGAGGAAGTCCGTAAACGTGTTCCTGTCCTGTTTTACCTTTCACGATCACAGACACGATGGTGTGGGTGATGCCAAACGGGTTGCTGGCCACGCAGCGGTAAGGACCGTGGTTCTCCGGCTGAACATTGACGATTGTGATGACAGAACCGTCACGGCTGACTTTCACGTTATCTGCAGTGAAATTCAACACGGCCATTTTTGATATGATTCTATTTAAAAAGCTGCAAATAGTCAGCATGAAGGAACGAGGTAATTCAACTTTGCAGACGTGCAGAAATGCTTGTGGGGCGCTTTGACAAAGGTGTGCTTGTTACCTGGCAGATGTTGGTTATTGGCCACTTTCCACTCCAGCCTGACGGGCTGGGCTCCGCTGTAGACCCTGCACCTGAAGGTGGCCGTCTCCCCCACGCGCACCACGGCGCTGTGGGGCTCGATGGCGATGATCGGGCTCTGGAGGCCTGCAGCAGAAAGCGGAGCAGCCACTCAGAACACCGCCGTCCATGATTAATAAGGCAGGAATCGACTGTTCTGCCTGGTTGTTATTGCAGGCTGAAGGGCGGGAACGAGGCTAAAGCTCCAGGATGGAGAGCATGAGGGTGAGATCATGGAACAGCAGCACCAGACTGGGCCTTCTGCCTGAAGGTCCAGCTGAAAATGGCATTTCTGCGCTGAGGCGATGACGAGCATGTAGCCAAAACTTCAACAGCACCCACATAAGAACACGTGAGCATGATATCCTCGTGTGGGCGGGGCTAATGTCCTGGCCACGCCCCTAAAATACATCCATCTCACATGAGTGAGATCTGATCTGGACTGAGCCTCACAGCACCACAGATGTAGCAGGACCGCTTTTCTTTTTTTGACAAAGGTTTTGAGTACGCACGTGAGGAAGATGAGGTGACGGACACGGAGACGGTGGCCTGGCGAACGTGAGATGAGGGGTTTCCATGGTCGCCCTGCACCCGGCAGATATACTCCCCCGAGTCCTCAGCTGTGGCTGAAAGGATTCTCAGCTGATTGCCCAGAACCTGTGACAGCAGATGAGTGAACTTAGGCACCAACTCGAGACCCACAAAGGTCAGCCTTTGCTGGACCCACCTGGTGGTTGGAGGAGAGCCCGCTGGCCCTCGACCAGGTGACTCGCGGAGGGGGGTTTCCAGGGGCCACGCAGTTGAGCTCCAGACTCTGGCCCTCCTGGATGTCGGCCGTGGAAGGCTGGATGGAGACGGCTGAGGAGCTCTGATCCGCTGCACAAACACAAACACTTCAGCAGTCGGCTCAAATCGCCCAAGCACGGATCCAGCTCCGGCGCTGGTTTAATGCTCCGTCGAATACGCAAACACACCCCGATCCGACGTGATTGACAGGCGGGGAGGGATTGGAAAAGGGAAACATACTGGTCATACTGGGACAGAGAGGATAAACGCATGCGTCTGAGCTTAAATCAGACTAATTCTTCTTGTTCTTGTGGAGGAACACAATGGAAATGGCAACGCTACTCATGAACCACCGGACTGTAAATCCAGAGCTTTTAGCCACACATTTATTTATTTGTCGCAGACGCCTCACCTTTGAGCACGGTGACTTTAATGGGGGCGCTGTTGGAGCCGATGCTGTTGCTCCCAACACACATGTACGTGCCCGAGTCCGAAAGCTGGACGTCGGGGATGAGCAGGGTGCCGATATCGGTGCGATCCATGCGGGCCTGGCGGAGACATGCGGACAGGCTGAAGGAGCTGCTGTGCATTCAGAAACCAACACTGATTCTGAGGAGGACAAACCACAGCTCCTACCTTGCTCAGAGGCTCCGAAACAACACAAATATGACACTGATGACGCTACAGCGTTACTAGCTAACAGCAACACAGAAGCGCTACGGTGTCAATTTCAAAGACAAGACAAGAGCGGTTATTTTGATGCTTCAGACTAAAGGGATTTTGGCTTTTAAACGTGAGGATCTGCGCTAGTCACACCGACTACGCTGTTATTTCAGCCCAACACGGAGGGAAATGTGTTAGACAGTTTGGATTAGTTGGGTTGAGATTTTCCGTGTGTGGCACCTTCTCCTCACATGGTTTCCTCTGGAAGAGGGAAGTTTTCTGGACACTGGCTCTGAGAGCCAGTCGCACCACCTCCACCCACGGAGACAGCAGAGACTCGTTATTCTTGTAATTTATCTGTTGTTGCTCCTGGACTTTGTAATAATACATTTGCCCCACAAAATGCCACTTATAGTCTAGTGCAATTTATTTTTCTTATTCATGAGGCATTTGTTGACTGACTGGACTCTGGGGGGACTTGTAGTCCAAAAACAGGGACTAGCGCACCTTTATTAAAACTACTAAACAACTATGTGCAGCTCAAAATGTACAATTTACACAAAAAACAGCTGAGAGGACGACACAACCTGAAATGGTTTCAGGATCGGGGTCACAGCTACGCAGTTTTGGCAGAAAACATTTGTTCTGTTTCTATGGCGGCGGCGGTGGCGTGCAGATTGGTGGTCAAAGTGGGCGTGGAGTGGGGTTGGTGTGGACAGAGGCTGAGCCAGAGTCTCCTGTGTCCACTGACCTCGCAAAGCCATCTTTCTATCTCCTGTCGTTTCTTGTTGCTATGCTACAGCCTCTCCTGCTCCTTTTCACTTCCTTGTTTTGTGGCCACGCCCACGTCTGCTCTCATTGGCTGGAGCTCTTTCTACGTCACTACGAGCAGCCTGGATATCTAGCAGGTCTGATACCCAGTTGTACGTCTGAGACTCGTCGCGGGGCGTCGCCAGGCTCATTAGTCGAGTCTTCGAGGTTCCTAACTCCGTCGCCGAGCAGATTAGTGCCTCACCCCGATTTTGGGTGAGGGCGAGTCGCCAGTCTAAGAGGCCGAAAATGGTGCGGCGTGTACTAGGCTTCGGAGGTGGCCAGCCCTCTGGTTCGTTCTTTCCAGAACTCTGCACATGTAAGAACTGGTAGGTCTTCCTGCTTGACCAGCAGCCAGGAGTCTGGCTGTCAGAGGTCCGGAGCGGCTGAAAAGCACCTTTGGTGACTTCTGGAACCACCTCAGAGGGGAGGAGCCTGTGGAGGGGAGGGACAAAGCTGCTTAGCTCCGGCCCGTTGAGCCGTGAGGGGCCGGCTAAAGCGAGCTGCGGCCGAGGCGGGCCCTGGCTCAGCGTGCGTCTGAACCCATTGAGGAGTTTTCAAAGCCGGCCGTTTGCCAGAGCACACAGAATTTCTGCGTGGTCGCACGTCCGAGCGCGGCCGCCCCTGGGAAAGGCTGACACATGGCTCCGGCTCTCTGAGGCAGAACTAACCAGGCCCCCGAGCCCTGGTGGGGCTGAGGGGGGCTGGCGGGACATCGGCTCAAACTACGTGACTCAGACACGTGAAGGAATGGAAGACACGTCCGATCATGCACTTAGTGGACAGTGAGCCAAGACGGGGTGAGTGGCGGACAGCTGAGGTGGACTAGGAGACGCAGACAGACAGATGGACAGACCTGCAGCTCCTCAATACGCCTGTGCAACACATCGAGACCGTTGCTTTTAAACTGGTGAAAACCGTGAGAGGGAATGGCCTGATGCAAAGACAACGTCAGACAGGGCGGGGCCACAAAGTCAAAACAAAATAAAAGGGGGAGGAGACAAGCAGAAGGGAGATGGTCAACATGGTCATTTCAACAGCATGATGTAATCATGACCCCCCCGTTTCCCCCGGATGCGTCTCTGTCTGTCCTGATTAGATTCCATTCAAGTCAATGTGTCAGTTTCCACTGGCTGGAGGCTCCGCCCACGGCAGGGCTGAGGCTCCGCCCACGGCAGGGCTGAGGCGCCGCCCACGGCAGGGCTGCAGGCTCCTGTCACCCTCCAGAAAAATCCGCATGGCTTCTATTTTGGACGGCCGGACGGAGCACGCTGCAACAAGCTAGCACAAGGCACCGCGTGTGGCACAGGAAGTCGGGTATGAAGAAAAAATAAAATATCCGGGAAGACGTCAAAATAAAAAGTCCCGTATTTAGAGCGATGGCTTTTTACGTTATTACATGTGTGAATCATCTTTTTTACGTTATTCCATGTGTGAATCATCTTTTTTACGTTATTCCATGTGTGAATCATCTTTTTTACGTTATTACATGTGTGAATCATCTTTTTTTACGTTATTACATGTGTGAATCATCTTTTTTTTACGTTATTACATGTGTGAATCATCTTTTTTACGTTATTACATGTGTGAATCATCTTTTTCTTGGGCTGTTTTATCTCTTGTTTGTGGGTGTGTGAAACAACATCACAAGTTAACTTATTGTTTGCAGCAGATCTTCAAATATATTAAATAAATAACGTAAATAACCAGAATTTACCAGAAATAATGGATCTGTTACACATTTTAGGAAACATTAACAGAATTCCTCATGGTGGAGTCACCAAGATCGGAAGAAAGGGGAGATTTTGCTCCTCTAGGAACAAAGAGCGTCTCCTTCTGTGGCTCCTTTAAAAACTGTGGTAATATCGCGGTCGTACCTGACTTCGTTTTCAGCGTCCTGTTGAAACAGATCGCTCTAAATACGGGAGCTTTTATTTTGACAATTTCCCGGATGTTTTATTTTCTCTTCGCACCCGACTTCCTGTCCGGAACGCTCTGGACTGTGCTAGCTTGTTGCAGCAAATGGAGACGCAGCGCATCCGGTGGAAACCCGGCGTGAGGCTGCACGCCCAGCAGCAGCAGCAGCGTGCACATACCGCATGCATGCACGCGTCTCACCTGCGGAGGCAAGCGCCCTCCGTTTTTCAGCCAGCTGAGTTTGGGTGTGGGGGATCCCGTCGCCCGGCAGTACAACCTCAGCGCGTCCCCTTCGTGGACTTGGATGTTTTGGGGGCTGACTTGGACCTGGGGCTGTGAGCCCAGAGCGCTGGGGCCGGACTCTGCAGCAGAAAAAGCCCGTCAGTCTCCGCCCGGCGCCGTTCAACTTGGCTGCAAACGCGACAGAGACGTACTGTGGACGACGAGGGAGACGCGCGCCGTGTGCTCGCCGTGGGTGTTCAGGGCCTTGCAGGTGTACTCTCCCTCGTCGGCGGCGTCCACTGTGGCGAAGGCGAGCACGCCGCCTCGTATCACGGCCCTGGGGCTCATCCTGTTCGCCGACCCACCTGGAACAAATCACATTTACGCTCATTCGTCTTCCCAGAGTCCCAAAAGTAGAAGCACAGACGGGAATTCAGGACAAAGACGGGTCCAGGAGCAGCGTCCTACCGCTCCACTCAAGGGCTGGCGTTGGACTCCCGGTGGCTGTGCAGCGGAACTCCGCCCGCTGGCCCTGCTGGACGTTCAGCACCGGCGGGGTGATGGAGGCCACAGGCTGGGCCCCGTCTCCGGCTGTGGAGCCAAATACAACCGTCAAACACTCAGCCTGACCTTCTGACCTCTGGCCACAGAAAGGAGACCTCGTGATAACAGGAAGTGGGCTGTGAAACTGGTGGAGCCGGAGATTGGGCTCGTGCTGCTCTGCAGACGTATGGAGAGCCGATCAGGTGACGACAGACCCATGCCCGCACCCTGGCCCTGGCAGGGGGTCCTGAGCCCTGACCTGGGACCTGACCTGAGCCCTGACTTGAGACCTGAGCCCTGACCTGAGCCCTGGCCTGAGACCTGAGCCCTGACCTGGGACCTGAGCCCTGACCTGAGCCCTGACTTGAGACCTGACCTGAGCCTTGACCTGAGACCTGACTTGAGACCTGACTTGAGCCCTGACCTGAGCCTTGACCTGACCTGAGACCTGAGGCCTGACCTGAGCCCTGACTTGAGACCTGACTTGAGACCTAATTTGAGCCCTGACCTGAGGCCTGACCTGACTTGAGACCTGAGCCCTGACTTGAGACCTGACCTGAGCCCTGACCTGAGGCCTGACCTGACTTGAGACCTGAGCCGAGACCTGAGCCCTGACCTGAGCCCTGCGGCACGCTAACGCTAACTGGACGTGTGAAGCCTGTGACACCAGACACGAGAGGGTGCGATGGGATGTATTAAGCACGCTATGATGTTTGAAGCCCAGATGACAGATAGTTCAGCATGATTCCAGGAGAAAAAAAGGAGAAGAAGAAGAGGAGGAGGAAGAGGAAGAGGGACATCTCTCCATTCTGAATGTAGAGAAATCATCCTTTTGAGTTCAGCAAGGCACACTCTTAAAAATAAACCCTCTTTGGCTCCTGGAAGAACTTGAACCACCAGCAGACGGGCGTCTTTAAGACGGCTCCACCTGGAAATCTTTGACATTCAAAACTGGTTTTGTGGAAGATTAAATATTTTATCCACTAAGTTTTGAACTGATGTAATTCCGGAGCGATCGGGGCTTCTGCATGATTTGAATCCATGATCAAAATCTAACGGAAGAAGCCTTTAAATCTGAGCCCAAACGTCTCCAAATAGCTGCAGACTGGGAAAGTTTGAAGGTTTTCCAGGCCTTCAGCAGGGACCCTCAAGTCCAAACCTCTTTGGAGACTCAACATTCAGCAGGAGCTGCCCAGGAGGATCAACATGCAAGTGTCCCTGCAGCCATGGAGCCCAGCACCCAGGAGCCAGTGATGCTCAAGTGGAACCCAGACGGGACCGAACCCTCAGAGGGCAGAAGATGGTCACCACCAGGCCGAGTGCATGCATGAGAAACAGAGGAGGAGGCAGCAGCTGCCAGGAGGCCAGGAGGAGACAGGAAACCATGCCCACTTACGCTTCCTGTGTCCTTCAAACATTTCATAGGCTGTGTAAAACATCCGAGTCTGTGAGGCCTCTGGAATTATGGGAGGGAGGGAGGGAGGGAAGGGGGGGAGGGGGACAGGTGAACTGACAGGTCAGCTTTCAGGGTTACAGCAGTTTACCTCCGCCCGCGGGTCAACCCCCACTCCTCCAGGAGGAGGAGGAGGTTCGGTCAGACCTTGGCTTTGTTCTCAGCTGATCTGCAGCCGCTGTCGTGACCCGGATGAACTTTTCCTTCACGTTTCGGAAGTGGTTCCGCTCTGGTTTGGTGAACCAGCCTTAAATACATTCAAGCTGCGTCTCTGTCCTCAGTCCCTCCAGGAGATTCCCACAAAGCCAGTCCCTTTCTAGCTGTTTCGGATCTACAGGACCGGATCAGTCAACAGGTCTGAGCGTAGAACAACATGGATGGAAGATCCTGGAAGGACTGATGCTGTCTGATGCTAGCCAAATGTAGCGGCTACATCACACTTGACACAAATTCACCCATCAGTCAGACATTCAACAGAGCCGCGAACGTCGAGGAGCACCAGCACCAGTACCAGCAGCACCAGCAGCAGCACCAGCAGCACCAGCACCAGCACCAGCAGCACCAGCACCAGCACCAGCACCAGCAGCACCAGCACCAGCACCAGTACCAGCATCAGCACCAGCAGCAGCACCAGCATCAGCACCAGCAGCAGCACCAGCAGCAGCACCAGCAGCATCAGCACCAGCAGCATCAGCACCAGCAGCAGCACCAGCAGCAGCACCAGCATCAGCACCAGCAGCAGCAGCAGCACCAGCATTAGCACCAGCAGCAGCATCAGCACCAGCAGCATCAGCAGCACCAGCACCAGCACCAGCAGCACCAGCAGCACCAGCACCAGCAGCACCAGCATCAGCACCAGCATCAGCACCAGCATCAGCACCAGCACCAGCAGCAGCAGCATCAGCACCAGCAGCAGCATCAGCACCAGCATCAGCACCAGCATTAGCACCAGCAGCAGCATCAGCACCAGCAGCACCAGCACCAGCAGCACCAGCATCAGCACCAGCATTAGCACCAGCAGCATCAGCAGCACCAGCAGCACCAGCACCAGCAGCAGCATCAACACCAGCATTAGCACCAGCAGCAGCATCAGCACCAGCAGCACCAGCACCAGCAGCACCAGCAGCACCAGCAGCAGCACCAGCAGCACCAGCACCAGCACCAGCAGCACCAGTGTCGCTCTGAACTTCTCCTCAGATCTAAGGTGAAATGTTTACAGCAAACACATGTTCTTACCTGAGGAAGCCTGCGGAGCCAAGGCCTGATGCAGCAGCAAGCATGCGTGTGTGTGTGTGTGTGTGTGTGTGTGTGTGTGTGTGTGTGTGTGTGTGTGTGTGTGTGTGTGTGTGTGTGTGTGTGTGCAGCAGCTGGAGAAGATGCAGCGAAACCACAAACGTCACATGCAGGTTAGTCGCTAAAGCAGTTTTTAAACATGATAACACTTTTTACAGCTTGTGGTTACAGTAAATTAACAAATCCACTGGCGTCATTTTAATCATTTTTTTCCTTTTTCCCACAAAATATTTCACAGTAAATATAAATACATAAGAGGTTGACATGTGTACATCAGTTGGGAATTATTAAAAAACAAAACAGAAGCACCGTTTGGATATTTTTCATGGAGTTAATGCTGAAAAATAAAACAAGCGCAGCAAAAATGTTGTTAAAGTCTGGCCTGTGACTCAGAAGTATAGAAAATACTCTCACATAAAGACATGAAATCACCCAAATGTAAACACACATGGTGAAACGTCGCCGTGGGTGCTTTCACGTGGCCCCAAAACTAAACAAAAACAGAGATTTCAATCTTTTCTAAATTGACGGGAACATTTCAGGATTTCAGTCAATCAAAAATATCACAAATACGCTAAAAGGGTTCTAAGTCGCCCGTCTCCTCCGTTGAGGCGAGCGAGCGTGGACGCTGGGGGGGAAGCTGGTTAAAGCTCCAGAGGAAGGCGAGGAGACGCCGGCGTGACGGAACCAAACAAGCAAACCGGGCTTCAGCCTTCAGACTTCTGCTTTCTTCCAAATACTGATGCTGTGGAATCGAAGGGTCGGCGGCGGGTTGGCCCGCAGCAGCGCCGGCCGTGGCGTCCGCGCTCCTCCTCTCCGTTAGGCGCCACAGCTCGGGCAGGAAGCGCGAGACAGAATCCGCCACCCTGCTGACCAGCGACTCCACCGCAAGCAAACAAACCACCACCGATTCACCCAGCCCGCCCAGGAAATCAAAGACATAAAACCAAAGACCGGCTGAGCCCAGAGCTCAAGGTGTCGTAACTGTGTTATTACTGATGTCATCAGGGATTTGTCAAATTTGTGCCAAACCCACAAGCTGTATTTCTTCATATTAGGAGGGAAAAAAAGCGACAAACACGAGCGAGTTCAAGCAGGCAGCAAGCAGGGATGCGCCGATCAGAACCTCCAGCCGCACGCGTGCAGGGAGGGGCCGTCGCTATGGAGACAACCCCTTCCTTTCACGCTACGTGACTGGTGTTACTGTTTTACACAGACGTAGATCACATTTATTCAAATGAACCTGTTAAATAATCTGCAGAATTTTGCTCTTTTCTGGTTTTAAAACCGCTGATTGGATTGATCATCTCTCTGTCGGCTTTAATCTGATTAACAAACATACCGGATGGTGTGATTTATTAACAGCAACCCATACATTTATTTGGGCGGATTTGCTGCGGCTAACCTGGCCTGGCAGCAGCGTCGGTCGGAGCGGAGCATCTCTGGGAATAAGCGAAGCTGCAGCTGGTGGATTCTGTTAGATTTGCAAGCTGATAATGCTGTTAGCGCCAAGATGAGCGTCTGCGCTGCATGATGGGAAAGAGCTGAGGAAAGCATGCGCCACTGCAAGCTGGGGGAGACGCGGGTCACAGCGAGGGCGCCAGTGCGCTGCTGGGCGCCACCGATCACCAACCTGGCACATAGAGGATGGCGTTGCCCTCGTCCATGGCTAACATGTTGGAGCCCGTGCAGACGTACACGCCTGCATCCTCGGGCTGGACGTTCTGAATTGTCAGGATGCCGTTGAAGTCCATGGCCCGGTTGGGCAGCTTCCCGTTACCCATCCGGGTCCAAACCAGCGTGTAAGCCGGCGACTGTGGCGAAACAAACAGACGCGTGAGGAAGCGGATGGAACCAGTGGACCCTCAGAAGATGGCGAGAAAGGCTACCTTGCTCCTGGCTGTACAGATGAAGCTGACGGTGGATCCCACCCTGACCGTCTGAGCTTTGGGCGCCTCCACCGTCACCTCGATGGCTTTTGATTGGACGCCTGAAAACACAAGCGCCATAACTCAGCAACAAGACCGGAGACGGTTCTGATCCGGTGTGAGGGGAGCGTTCTCACACAGGGCTGAAAATGAATCGAATCATTCGAATAATTCCATAAATTCCATAAAAAGTATTGGTGTCAAATCGTTTGTTTAAATTAAACAACGATCTGTGTTTGTCATTTCTGTGAAACGTCACTGAAGATCGATGTGAGGGCGGATCGCAAAGAATTTAACATTAAAAAGAAAACGTAGAGCAACGTGTCTACCGGAAGATGCAGTTAGCTTAGCATAAGAGCACAACGCTGCTGCTGCAGCACCTCCAAAGGAAACATCCGGTCTCTGCTAAAAGTCTGCAGAGCGGACAGGAAACAGCGAGCTAAGCTAACGCTAATTAGCAATTAGCAGAAACCAGTGTGATCATGACTGAGAGAAGTCTGCTAGCTAACACACTTTGTTTACAGCTCTGTGGAAACGCTGAGTCACTACTTTAATCAATGCGGCGGCTAAGCTGCTAGCTAGCACATTTCCCCAACTTGGCTAAGTTTTTGCTTAAGATAATTATATTATAATTATAATCTACAGGAAATAAAATGCTAAAGTGAGTTTGTTAAAGCCTTTCAAAGCAGTCAGTTCAATTAACTCCGTATCTAGGTTTGATATTATTAAATGGAAGTGGAGTGTGGAGTATATTTCTTATCCGATTACTTGATTAATCGCCAAAATAATCAATAGAATACTCGATTACTAAAATCATCGACTGCTGCAGCCCTAGAGCGTACGCACTTGTGACAACGATCTCCGCTCGGCTCCTGTTGGTGCCGCGCTGATCTCGGCACGTGCACACGTAAACGCCGGCGTCAGTCGGCTGGACGTTGGGGAAGTACAGCTCCGCTCCTGCGCACAGGAAAAGTGAAGCGGTTACACGAGCAGAGCGAGACGAGCGACGGCGAGGAGGAGGCGCACCTTGTCTGCGTCTTTCGGCGCTGCCGGAGATGGAGCGCCCATCCTCTCTGGACCAGAAGAAGTAGTGCGGCGGATTGCCCGACACCTGACAGCGGAGCGTGACGGGGCTGTTCTGGGACGTCAGAACCCGCTCGGGATACACCTTCACCACCAGGGAGGCCGCGGCTGCAGGGGTCAAAGGTCAGAGCACTGCCATCACCTTCGCTCCAACTTTACCAGCCGCTTTTGAGTTTCGTTTTCTCACCGTCGTACGGACGACACTTCACCCTCTCCTGGGGGTTACCGACGTATCCAGGGGCGCAACTGAAGGATGAGGGAAGAAACGAACCGTCAACAACGCAGCGCAAGACGCGAACCGCTGCAGAAACAAACAAACGCGCTGGGCTCGCGCACCGTTCGCAGTACTGGCCAGTGTAGCCGGGCTGGCACGCCGTGCACTGGTAGCCGCCGTTCCCAAGGCTCTCGCAGGTCGGGGAGAACCTGCGCCACGAAGACAAGACAGTAAAAGTGTTTCACAGGGGGCGCCGCGGTCCGAAATGGCTGGTGGGAGTCGGGGCTCACTGGTTGTCTGGGTCGGTGTGAGGGCAGGCGCAGGGCTGGCAGTCCTCCGGGGTCCCGACGGTCGGGTCGCCGAAGAAGCCGGGGGCGCACTGCTCGCACAGCTCTCCCTGGGTGTTGTGCAGGCAGCTCTGATTGGACAAATAAATCCTTTTATATGTCGCTTCCTTTCATCGGCCAGGCCTGCGGACTCACGTCTGGGCCTTCGTACCGTGCAGATGCCCGTTTCCGGGTGGCAGGAGTCCGTGTGGCCGTTACACTCGCACAGCTCGCAGTGTCCCAGGTACAACCCTCCTCCTGTGCGCGTGTATCCAGGTGCACAATCCTTGAAGAGAAATCAGCATTTCCACCGTGATGAGGAGAACATAGTGACAGACACACAGAAGGGCGGAGCCTAACGGGCTACCTGGCAGGAAAGTCCCTGGTATCCTGGGGGGCATCGGCACTGCTCCACCTCCAGCGCCTGGGCTAAACCGCTGTAGTTGGGCACCGCCACCTCCATGCTGATGTCCGAAATGCTGGAGGAGCGCATCTCGGAGGAGTAGGACGCTCGAATCAGGATGTCGTCTAGATCCGCCAAAACCATCATCAGGTGCTCGCGAGTGGCCGGCATGCCGTCAGGACGGCGCCAGTTTTCCTGAGAAACCAGAGAAAAGTCTCAGCTTTGAACGTGAAAGAAGGATGGCGGATGTTCTGGAAACAGACGGAAGAGCGCTCACCTCCCTGAAGACCAGCTGAAACTTCTGGGTCTCCCTGCCGCCCTGCTGCCTCCTCTGCCAGGGCTGACGGGCCACCAGAGTGATGTCGTTACCCTGCAGAAACACCAGCAGAAGGTTACCACGCGCTACAAACACACAGCTCACGTCTGGAGCGCCTCAGGGCTCGATGCCCGGACCACGTTTCTTCTCATGATATCCAGGTTCCTTTAATCCCTGGACAGGCACACTCACAATGATCTGGACGTCGCCATCATCCAGGACCGTTCCTCTTGGACCTGCTACGTAGGAGACGGTGTATTGAAGCTTCCCTCCGTATGAGCCGACCTGAAACAGCGAGAGGACGCTTCAGTTCTGCTGCCAGGTCAAACAGACCAGCGTCTCAGAGCAGCAGCGTGCCCAGCTGCGGCAAATCCAGTAAAAAGTCTCCAAAAAAACCCTAATGATGTCATGGAGATCGCCACAGAGTTGGGGATTTAATAAATGAAGCAGGGAGTTTAAGGCAGTGGAACCTTAGACCACCACAGAACATCTGCCTCCCGGCACAAACCCGTCATATCTAAAATGATCCAAGAATCTAAAAACACTGGAGTAAAGTGTTTAAAATGCCGTAACAGAAGATGACGAAGATGGAGCTGTAAGATGGAGGACTGGAGAACGGAACAGGAAGATGGAGGAGGGCTTGGGTGAGGAGGGACCTGGACTGGAGTTACCTTATCCCCCGTGAACTGTGCAGGGAGCTGCCAGTAGAGGAGGCCGTCCTGGTGCAAGCTGAAACCTTTGTAGACCAGAGCAAACTGAGAGGAGACGCAGGAGAGAATTAGCCACAGGTGAAAGGAGAGAGGAGGCGGAGAAGCAGACGGAGAAGCAGGCGGACGCCAGGACGCGGAGCAAAGAACAACGAGCGTGTTATTGAACGTGAGAGCGACAAGCAGACCTCAGCAGAGCAGCTGAGGGGGCGTCTGACAATGACAGGCCCGAGCGAAACCACGACGGGACGTTCCACCGGTGAAGCGCTGCCTGTGCGCAGTCTCGCGCGTGCGGGAAGTTCAGAGACAGAAGCGCACGACCGCGGAGAGCACGACCTCGGTCCGAGGCGGCGCTAAACCTTAATGAATCTGAGTTTTCATAGCGCTTCATTTTCAGTCTACAGCACTTGATGAATGTGCACCACTGAGCTAACAAACAACGTGCTCATCGGCGCGCTCATGCATCTCCCAAACTGTCCACACGTGCACAAACCCTGCCAGAAGAGGTCTTGGTCGCTGAGCTCTTGTTCTGTTGGTCGGGGCCACAGACAGGAGAAGAGATCGATATGATCACGTGTCCTAAAGAGCTGAAGGAGAAGCCCGCTCCCTGCCCGAGAGTACCTGCAGACGAGGGGCGTGGCCGGGGGAGGAGGGCCGCGCTCTGCTGGGCCTGACTGGAGAGCCACCAGGCAGAGGAGGAGGTGGGCTCAGGCTACGCGAAGACCACAGAGAGGCGGCAGAGGATGACGGACGGCGAGAAGAAGAAGAGGAGGAGGAGGAGGAAGATTTAGAGGAGGAGGAGAACGGAGGAGAACCAGCTCGTCTACTGGAGAAGTTGGCGAGGAAGGCCCAGACCTCCTCATCCATCTGTCTGAAATCATCCTGCAGAGGTGGCACACAAATATACGTCACCATGGAAACAGAGCAGCCGACGCAGCGTCGCGCCACGCGTGCGGTGCAAACATGCCGAGTCATGCACACAAAAACCACAACTTCCTGCCCAAACCTGGATGCGACTCACACCAACGTGGTGAAAAATCAAAACGAGCAGCGCGTGCGCTCTGTGACTGTGCACGCCCCTAGGCACCGGGGCAAAGGCTCGGCAGCTCTGCTGCACCGGGAACACGTGCTGGGTTAGCTCACGCCGTGCACCGAGTCGCTAGCGCCGATCCGAGGGAGCCCTGACGCTCGTCGGCCACCAGCGTCCGGACAGGAGCGTCCGTCTTTACCTGCTCTGCTGAGCGGGAGCCGCTCCATCCACACGGAGAGACAAAGCCGTGATCATTTCCTCACGGCTGAGCTGCTGGAATTTGGGAGTGTTAGCATATTTGGGAAGAGTCCATCCGAGGGAACATTAAAGATTAAACCGCGGATCAGGTGACCTCAGACAATCCCAACACTTCACACAGCAAAACGTGAGTCCTCTGCTACCAAAAGTGAATAAAAGTGTTAATAAAATGTGCGTTACACAAACTCTAAATACGGCTTTCGCTCTTCATCACACCGTGCACGGCGAGCGTTATGGTTTTAACCCTTTTTTTGATGGATCGGCCTGTTTCCGTACCTGCTCTGTTCGCTTGCTTCGAGCGAAGCGAGGCTGTTTCTAAAGAGAGTGAAGAAGACGGAAAAGAGAGTGAAGAAGACGGAAAAGAGAAATGACTGCGGCAGGCGGGACCACGGCTGGCCCGTTTGCAGTTAGGAAGAAAAGGTGCTGCGCTTGACGCAAAAAAAGAGTCCATTTTGTCAAAATGAAGTGAAACTCGACGCTAATGAGCTGTTGAAGGAGCGGAGCAGCTGCAGAGATGAAGCAAAGAACATCTGCTTGGAACAGAGAAAGATCCGGAGAGAGAGCAGGAGAAGAAGAAGAAGATGGAGAACCAGGAGGAGGAGAAGAATGGTGGTCTACAAAG
Source organism: Pao palembangensis (assembly GCA_015343265.1). Lineage (NCBI taxonomy): Eukaryota > Metazoa > Chordata > Actinopteri > Tetraodontiformes > Tetraodontidae > Pao > Pao palembangensis. The sequence goes on along the minus strand of CM027090.1, from coordinate 478,378 downwards.
GTCAGGTTCTTGTGTGCTGATGTTCAGTGCTGACCTTGTTTCCCTGGTAGGCCCCTGGAAGCTGCCAGTAATGAGGCTCCTGGCCCAGGTAGTCAAAGTTGCTGTAGGAGAGCTGCGTTCCTTCAGTGGAAACCTCCACGGTGAAGCCCGTAGAGATGCGGTTGGTGCGCTGCTGGTTGACCAGCGCCAATCCCTGGAAGTTCCCTGGAGAAAACACCGAGGAGACCTGCAGGTGCACACGAGAAAAGGCACTTGAACACCTCAGACTTCCAGAATGATCAGGGGGTCCTCCTCTCCTCTGTGGAACATAATCTTAATCTTAATCCTACCAGGTCTCTGTAGTAGGCGGAGCTGAAGCACTGCTGGGTGACGCCCATGCAGAAACAGGACAGGCAGCCATCTTTGTTTTCCGAGCTCAGGTGGAAGTTCCCCGGCTTGCAGCTGGTGCAGGTGGGACCTTCAACGTTCGTCTGAAACACAGCGCCAGGAAATGAGGCACGAGGAAACCGGAGCGGCCACAGGACGCCGGTGTGTCCGTCGCTCACCTTGCAGCGGCACGCGCCGCCATTGGTGCAGCCTTCGCTTCCTCGTTGGTCACAGTTGTAGCAGTTACCTGTGAGAGGGCGAGAACCAGGCGGTCAGATTAGGCCTTAGAGACCGAGCTAAACGGAATCCTGCAGAACGCACCGCTGTCCTGGCCGCACCTCTGTCCCAGAAGTGGGTTTCCAGAGTAACCAGGGACGCATCTGAAACACAAACGGACAGTCAGCGAGTCCCCGCAAGACGGACACGTGTGACACACACACACACACACACACCGCACTAGTCTCACATTCACGTGACCTAAAAATCACCCAGCTTCTCCACCAAAACCAGGTTTCTACTAAACCACAGATGCTGCATGAAGTGCAGATGACGAAGCGCCGCTGCTGGTTCCGTCTTTGCACCAGAAAAGAGACGATTCTCCAAACAGAAGCAGAGACAAGACCACCATCGCACCTGCAACAGAGGTTCTCCAGAGCGCAGAGGAAGATGCTAAGACGCTAAGTTCTTCTGACGTCGGATGCAGCTGCAAAGCGAAAGCAGCAGCGAAGCGGGCAGACAGCAGCACCCAGACCCAAGCACACCTGTGCAGGTTTCCCTGGTCTTACCTCACCTGTCCTCTGGCAGGTCCGCAGCTCAGAGGCCAGCAAGAGGACTCCCGTGCTCTGAGCTTCGCTTGGGAAGCCTTCAGCTAACGTGCGACAGGACTAAAGCGCCTTTCCTGTTCTATTAATTAACGGTTCTCTTTGAAAAGGACAATAAATTCAAAATACACAAAATGGAAGCCAAACTATGCCGACACAGAGCTGAGACAAACACAAGAAAACGAAAGAAAAAGCTAAAGACACAAATGTAAAAAGTTCTTCGGATGCTAACAGTCTGAATACAGAAGCCGAGAGCGACGTGTGAGGCACTGGGCAGATGGAGGAAAACGCGTCTTCACACGAGCGGCGTGGCGCGGCTGGCTGGGCTGAGGATCAACCAGCCATCGCCGTGACAGAAGAGCTGCTGATCGGCCGATCGAGTCAGGTTTCTTCGCTGTTTTTATTACAACACGTTAGCATATTGGCACAGTAACACTGGTAAATTTGCTAAACAACCAGGGCCTATGAAAAACAATTAGTACGACAGCACGTGCACATAAAAAGGTGTGAGCGCAGGAGAGCAAAGACACCGTTGGGCTAAACCTTGAGGTAGCCTGGCCACAAACACACGAACACACACAAGAGGGGCTGATGCTAAGCTACCGCTTCATAGCAAACGTCTTGTAGCCACGTTGGCTCCAGCCTACAAACTGCCCCTTTAAAGGTTAAAGGTCAAAACCCGTCGCTACTCATCGCTCACGACAAGAGTTACTTCATAAAGCTCGGCTCAACAGCACCAGACATAAATATGGGGGCCGGAGAGGCGAGGAGGCGGGCCTCTGAGGGCTGGAAGTCAGTAATCAGGGATGATTCTGATGGGAATGGCCAGCCGTCCCAACACAACGTGGAGAGAAGTGTCCTGACTCCTTTTCTGCTGCGCAGATTTGTGATCGCCCTTCAGGAGCTGCAGCAAGTCTAAAACAGAGGAAGGCCTGGCCTGAGGCTTCGGGGCTGCCTTCCTGTCCGCCGGAGGGGCTTTCCTCCTCGCCGTCGCCAGCCATTTCTTGCTCGCGGCCCTCGCTCTTGTTTTGGGGGGTGTGCTTTGGCTCCTTTTTGCTGTGGTGATTATCTTTGTGCTCTTCCTGCTTTCAGAGGGGGCGGATCTGCCTTTTCCTGCCGTGCTCGGCCTCTTTGCGGTGGTGCGTTTGGGCTTGGGGGGTGTAGATTTACGACTTCCTGCTGCGGGGGTCCTGGCGGGAACGACGCTGGCAGGCTTTGTGCTTGGGAAATCCTTCCTCCCTGAACTGTGGCGCTGTTCCGCTGACCTGTTGAAATCCCCCCCTGAGGCCGTCCCGCTGGTGTTTTTCGGAAGCGGTGCGTCTGATCTGGACGCCTTTTTGCGCCTGCTGCCGCCGGCCCGCTCGGCCTTGGCGGCCTCTGCTCTGTGACTGGGCGGCTCCAGCTGGAATTTCGTGAGGGCTGGTTCTCTTCTGGTGTCCGTTGCTCTCCGCTGGCTTGTCTGAGAGACGCGTTTGGTGGTCACGCTGGCCCTGCGACCCCCGGGCCTGCTGGTCGGGGCTTTGACCGTGGCCCGAGGAGGCCTGGGATCAGACTTTGCTTTGATCGCAGACCTGGCTGGATCCTGGCTTCTGCTGGTTTTGCCGATGGACCGGAGGGCAGGGACGGGGGTGCTGGTCAGCACCGTAGCCATGCTGGTGAAGGTTCTGGCTGTGGCTGGTGGGAGTGGGAGTGGGAGCAGGGTGGTGACTGAAGGCAGAAGCCTTCTTTCCTGGGGAGAACGGGAAGAATGTCTGGCCCGTTTGAGCCTGTTCATCTCCTGAGCCAGGGCGGTGAATCCGTCGATCAGGATCTCCAGCCTCCCCTCCAGTCTGCTCAGGCGGCTCTCCATGTCTGAGTAGCTCTTCTCCAGCTCCTCGACCTTCTTGTCCTTCTCCCCAGCTGTCTGCAGAGCGATGAGCTCCTCCATCTGCGAGCTGAGACCTTTCTGCTGCTCCTCCACACGTTGAATGCTCTCTTTCATATCAAGCGTGTTTCTTTCCAACATGCTGAGTCGCTGGTTGAAGGTGTTCATGTGGAGCCGGAGCAGCTGCTGAAAGCTGGAGTATCTGGTCTCCAGGCTGGGGGTGAACCGAGGGACGAGTCTGGCGACTGTCCTGTAGGGGGCGGCCACCACGGCGTCAGTCGTGGAACGGGTGGTCCGACTGGTAGACAGCAAAGTCCTGGTAGAGGGAAGCGTTGTTCCCGCAGTGGTAGTCGGTTTGTGTCCATCACCGTCATCATCACCACCATCATCTTCATCATCTCCGCTTCCATATCCTGCCGTCTCTTCCTCCCAGCTGAAGTTGAACACTGCTTCAGCTCCACACCCCTCTGGAAGCAGCGTCTCCAGGGAGGAGTCCCCACAACCGTCAGCAGACGGCCGCTCTTCTCTTAAGGTCAAAACAACAGAATCAGGAATGTTGCAGGTAAACAACCCCGCCCAAAGTCCCCTCCTCATCTTTGCTCAGCCGTCAGCAAAGATCGATCACCCCGGGTTTCCACCCGAGGCGGTGCGTCTCCGTCCGTCCTGATTTCTGCCGTCCGGGTGTTTCCACCAGATGCGTCTGGACGGACGGAGAACGCCGCAACAAGCTAGCACCATCCAGCGCGTGGGGACAGGAAGTTGGGTGCAAAGATAAAATAAAACATCCGGGAACTTGTCAAAATAAAAGCTCCCGTATTTAGAGCGATCTTTTTCAACAGGACGCTGAAAACGAAATCACGTACGACCGCGAGAGATTAGCACTTTGTAGTTTTTAAAGGAGCCACAGAAGAAGACGCTCTTTGTTCCTAGAAGAGGAAAACTTCCCCTTTCTTCAGATCTTGGTGACTCCACTATGGGGAATTCTATTAATGTTTCCTAAAATGTGTATGGATTGTAGATGTAGATGGATTATTTCTGGTAAATTCTGGTTATTTACGTTATTTATTTAATATATTCGTAGATCTGCTGCAAACAATAAGTTAACTTGTGATGTTGGTTCACACACCCACAAACAAGAGATAAAACAGCCCAAGAAAAAGATGATTCACACATGTAATAACGTAAAAAAGATGATTCACACATGTAATAACGTAAAAAAGATGATTCACACGTAATAATGTAAAAAAAGATGATTCACACATGGAATAACGTAAAAAAAGTTGATTCACACATGGAATAACGTAAAAAAAAACATCGCTCTAAATACGGGAGCTTTTATTTTGACAAATTCCCGGATGTTTTATTTTTCTTTGCACCCGACTTCCTGTGCCGCACGCGATGCCTTGTGCTAGCTTGTTACGGCGTGCTGCATCCGTCCGTCCGTCCAAAACAGAAGTCATGCGTATTTTTCCGGAGGGTGATGGAGCCTCCAGCCCTGCAACGGGCGGAGCCCGCAACCCTGTTGTGGGCGGAGCCGCTACCAGTGGAAACTGACGGATTGGCTTGAATGGAATCTAATCAGGACAGACGGACGGAGACGCACCGCATCCGGTGGAAACGGGGGTGAGTCCTCATAAATGCCAGGTCTACATTTATGTCACGAAGACCCAGGAAACACGTTCACAGGTACCGACACCTCTAACCTTCCCTGCCAGCGAAGCACAAAGCGGAAGCAGGAAACAAACGCTGCTCTAAAAGTGAAGAAGAGGAAAGAAAGGTCCTAAGCTTCTACAAGCCAGACAGCATCCTGCCAGCACAGCAAGGCCTCCAGGAACTTCCTGTCCTGCGACAACTAAAGTCTGGTGAGGAGAGCCTCCACCGCTGGAGCCCACCGTCCAAGCAGTCCACCTGAAATGGCCTCTCCGTCCTCCAGAACACAGAACGGAGCTTGGACCTGCATCTCCCATCCCTGCGCGGCCCAACCCAGACATGCTCAGACCCCCGTCGGTGAGCAAAAGCAGGCCAGCCCCTGCAAACCTTTGCTCCCAGCCCGCCCAGCGATCCCAGTCCCGAGGAGCCAACAGAAAAGCAGAGTCAGTGCTGGGGGGTTCTGGGAGCTGGGTGCTACCTTTCACAGCGTCGGCCAGCGGATCCAGGAGGACAGCTGTCGCAGGTCGGCTGACCGTCGGTGTCCTGGTAGCAGGTGGAGGAGAACCTGTGAGGGTAGAACCACCCGGTCAGCTTCAGCTCATCCAATCAGCATCCAGCAGTTAGCTTCTCTTCTCCTTATTATTAGCATGTTTGATTGACATGTGACTCTGAATAAGAGCAAAGCCAAGAACTTACTGGTTGCTGGAAGATGTTCCAGGACAGGGGCAGGGTTGGCAGGCCTGGGCGCCGCCTGTGACTGGGTTTCCGTAGTAACCGGGCTGACAGCGCTCACATCTCGGCCCGGCGGTGTTGTGGAGACATTGCTTTTGGTCAGGAGTAACAAAGAGGTGAGATCCCTGGAACACTTGAGCCTGCCCAGCTCGCAAATGTGTTTCCACAGGTCGCAAATTCCAGCGCAGAGATCAAAGCAGGCAAAGAAGCGGGGAGGAGGTGGAGTCAACACCTACCAGACAGCTGCCGCTCTCCGGGTCACAGCGGCTGGCGTGACCGTGGCAGTTGCACCGCTCGCACGTGCCCAGGTACAGCCCGGAGCTGGAGCGCGTGTAGCCTTCCTCGCACTCCTGCCACAACGCAGGAAGAAGAGCTTAGTAGTCACATGACGCTCCTGAACCAACTAACCCCCGTTTCCACCGGATGCGGTGCGTCTCCGTCCGTCCTGATTAGAATCCATTCAAGTCAATGCGTCAGTTTCCACTGGCTGGAGGCTCCGCCCACCGCAGGGCTGGAAGTTCTGCCTACGGCAGGACCGGGGGCTCCGTCGCCCTCCGGAAAAATCCGCATGGCTTCTATTTTGGATGGCTGGACGGAGCACGCCGCAACGAACTAGCATAAGGCATCGCCTGCGGCACAGGAAGTCGGATGGGAAGAAAAAATAAAATATCCGGGAATTTGTCAAAATAAAAGATCCCGTATTTGGAGCGATGGTTTTTACATTATTACATGTATGAATCCTCTTTTTTTCCGTTATTACATGTATGAATCCTCTTTTTTACGTTATTACGTGTGAATCATCTTTTTTTACATTATTACATGTGTGAATCCTCTTTTTTCCGTTATTACATGTATGAATCATCTTTTTTTACGTTATTACATGTATGAATCCTCTTTTTTCCGTTATTACATGTGTGAATCCTCTTTTTCTACGTTATTACATGTGTGAATCCTCTTTTTTTACGTTATTACATGTGTGAATCCTCTTTTTACGTTATTACATGTGTGAATCATCTTTTTTACGTTATTACATGTGTGAATCCTCTTTTTTTACGTTATTACGTGTGAATCATCTTTTTTACGTTATTACATGTGTGAATCATCTTTTTTTACGTTATTACATGTGTGAATCATCTTTTTTACATTGCATGTGTGAATCCTCTTTTTTTACGTTATTACATGTGTGAATCATCTTTTTTACATTATTACATGTGTGAATCCTCTTTTTTTACGTTATTACATGTATGAATCCTCTTTTTTCCGTTATTACATGTGTGAATCATCTTTTTTTACATTATTACACGTGTGAATCATCTTTTTTTACGTTATTACATGTGTGAATCATCTTTTTTCTACGTTATTACATGTGTGAATCATCTTTTTTACGTTATTACATGTGTGAATAATCTTTTTTCTACGTTATTACATGTGTGAATCATCTTTTTTACGTTATTACACGTGTGAATCCTCTTTTTTTACGTTATTACGTGTGAATCATCTTTTTTACGTTATTACACGTGAATCCTCTTTTTTACGTTATTACATGTGTGAATCATCTTTTTTACGTTATTACATGTGTGAATCCTCTTTTTTTACGTTATTACATGTGTGAATCATCTTTTTTTACGTTATTACATGTGTGAATCATCTTTTTTCCTACGTTATTACATGTGTGAATCATTGTTTTTACGTTATTACATGTGCGAATCATCTTTTTTACGTTATTACATGTGTGAATCCTCTTTTTTTACGTTATTACATGTGTGAATCATCTTTTTTATGTTATTACATGTATGAATCCTCTTTTTTTTACGTTATTACATGTGTGAATCATCTTTTTTACGTTACTACATGTGCGAATCATCTTCTTCTTGGGCGGTTTTATCTCTTGTTTGTGGGTCACAAGTTAACATCACAAGTCTACTTATTGTTTGCAGCAGATCTTCAAATATATTAAATAAATAACGTAAGAAATAATGGATCCATTAGACATTTTAGGAAACATTAACAGAATTCCCCATGGTAGAGTCACCAAAATCCGAAGAAAGAGGAAATTTTACTCCTCTAGAAACAAAGAGCGTCTTCTTCTGTGGTAATATCGCGGTCGTACGTGATTTTCTTTTCAGCTCCTGTTGAAACAGATCGCTCTAAATACGGGACCTTTTATTTTGACAATTTCCCGGATGTTTTATTTTCTCTTTGCAACCGACTTCCTGCCCGGCACGCGCTGGATTGTGCGAGATTGTTGCGGCGTTCTCCTCCCGTCCAGACGCCTCCGGTGGAAACGGGGGTTCAGCCGCAGGTGTACCTGGCAGGACGGTCCTCGGTAGCCCTGGGGACAGGCGCACTGCTCCACCTCCAGCGCAGGCTTGCTGCCGATGGCCTCGGGAACAGCGACGTCCATCCTGACGTCTGCGAGTCTGCTCAAAAACACCGACATGGAAGCGACACCAAAGCGGAGAACGTGGACGCTCGTCTTGGTCTCTGCTCACCTGCTCTCGGCCATGTTGACCATGTAGGTGGCCCTGATCATGAAGACGGAAATGTCGGCCAGGGCCATCAGCAGGTGCTCCCGCGTGCACGTCTGCCCATCAGCACGCCGCCACGCGGCCTGTGGACGGGGGAGAAGGGTAACAGCAGGAGTCTCACCCCAACGCACCGAGAAGGGAAGACGGCTCGCACCTCTCTGAAGGTCACGCTGACGCTCTGTGGGACGTGAGGGGCGGGCCTGGTCTCAGAGTAGTGTTCCAGGAAAATGCCATTTCCCTGAAGAACCACGTCTGGATGGCCGTCGATCGGCAGGGCTGGGAGGGACGGCGAGAAGCGCACGGTGTACTGGAGCTCTCCGCCGTAAGCTGTCACCTGAGAGTGGAGGCGGAAAGCTCTTTCCCTGCGGTGATACTGTGTGTGTGTGTGTGTGTGTGTGTGGATGCAGCCTTTCTGCCCTCTGACCTTATCTCCTCTGAAGCTCTCGGGCAGGACCCAGTAGTAGACGTCGCTGGGGAGACTGGAGAAGGAGCGGTAGACCACTTCAGAGGAGCCCGTCTGGGAGATTCCCTCCCGGAAGGTTTTGGTGTTGCCGCTGTTTGAGAGGGAAAAGAGCTGCCCGTTCACAGCTCCTCGCACCTGAGAGACCAGTCCCATGGTTAGCATAGCACCACGTAAAACAGGGGTGGGCAATTATTTAGCCTGAAGGGCCACATTAGGTTTTAGGGCCAGCCAGGTGGTGCAGGAAGCTAACCCCCCAAATGAGGATCAGAGGTTAACTGAAAATCCTGCTTCATGGACTGTTGACAGAGCCTGTAAACTGGTCCAACTAGAGATGGATGATGAAACTCCAAATGATGTTTGGCCCCACCTTCTTCAGAGGACATGTTAGCATGCTAGCTGAAGGGGGGTCGGAACCTTTTTCTAACCAATCGAGCTGACGACCCTCTTCATTTGGCTCTTGGAGGAATGATTGTGAAGGCTCTGCGGGCCGGATTAAAGAGTTCATCGGGCCACATGTGGCCCCCGGGCCTCAGTTTGCCCACCTCTGATATGAAACATAGACTTAAACCTTAATTCACCCCACATTCACACTTTCCTTGGGTAAACGAAGCATCACAACTTGCCTGATCTCGATTCCAAGTGGAGCTGGCGCACTGTTTGGTGACGCCCATGCAGAAGCAGCGTAGACAGCCATCGGGGTTGGCCCCTGACAGGTGGAAGAACCCCGCCTTGCACTCGTCACACAGAGCGCCCGCCACGTTGTTCTGCACACAGAGGAAACAGCGTCTACAGGGATCCGTCTGCGTGTGGTTTCAGGTGCAACGCCGGCCTCGGAGAGCGGACGCGAGCTAATGTCTGCGCAAACGAAACGACGTGCTTCACCTTGCAGCTGCAGGGCCTGCTGCTGGAGCTCACCACGCCTCTGTTATCACACGTGGAGCTTTCTGTCGGCAGAAAGATGAGCAAAACGTTGGCTCGGTTCGCTAGCAGCGAGGGTAAGAACGAGGCATATGCACTCACGGTTAGGAACACATTTTCCATTAGGCAGGAGAGGGTTACCCTGGTAACCAGGTGCACACCTGAAACACAAAGGAAAAACAGTGTCAAGAGTGAAGTTAGGTCCCAGCTGGCGACCTTCTCCTCCCTCACTTTTCGCAGCGTCGGCCCGTGTAGCCCAGCCTGCAGGCGTCGCATGTCGGCTGATTGTCAAAATCCAGGAAACACGTGTCGGAAAACCTGAAAGAGGGAGGAGAATGAAGCTCTGCTCAGGCATCGGAAGGAGCTCAGCGGCTGGAGGCCGGGGGTGCTCACCGGCGTGACGTCTCGTAGTACGGACAGGGGCACGGCTTGCAGTCGTCCGGGCGACCTCGGCTCGGGTCTCCAAAGTATCCGGGGCGGCACTTGTCACAGCGGGGGCCCTCGGTGTGGTGCTGGCAGCTCTGCGGCAGAAAGAGCAGCGGATGGATCCCAGAGAGCTGACACCTGATCCGGGTTACAGACGAGCTAACAGCGACTGGAGCTGGAGCGTACCAGACAGTGTCCGTTGACTGGATCGCAGGCGCTGGCGTGTCCGTTACAGTTGCAACCGGCACAGGTGCCCAGATAGGAGCCGCCGGGGACCCTCTCGAACCCGGGCGAACAGGTCTCACAGGACAGGCCGGAGTAGCCAGGAGGACATCTGGAAAGGGTTCACGCTGCTGGAGTGACTGTGGCGAGGCTGAGATCTGAGCTCCGCCTCCCTCTGGTCCTCACCTGCACTCCTCCACGTCCTTAGCGTGACCCAGGACGCTGAATTCCACAGTGGTGGTGTCCATGACGACGTCGCTGAGCGCGGCGCTGACCATGTGGCTGTCATAGACGGTGCGGACGCTGATGCTGTCCAGGTTGGCCAGGGTCGTCATCAGATCGTCGCGGGTCACGGAGCGACCGTTTGAATGTTGCCAGTTATCCTGGAAGCATCAGAACCAGGCTCACTTTTCACAGTTTCTCCTCTGCAAAGACGGAGAAGCGTTTGCAGGAGCTTTTCTCCACCCACGACCTACTTCTGTGAATTTGATCTCCTTCTGGTTGACCACACGGGCTGGGGTGGGGCCGCCTCTGCGGTACACAAGCCTTCGCCCGTTTCCAACCAGAATGACATCGGGTCTTTCTACAGCCTCAGACATCCCACGGGCCAGCGTGTACCGCACCTTGTACTTCAAGGATCCGCCATAGGAGTCGATCTGAAAACAACAAAATGCAATGAAACAGCAGAGACAGCGGAGACAGCGGAGACAGCGGAGGGCAGAGAAGCTGCACCAGCATCTCAAAACACAACGCGCCTGGATGTGCAGCGCTCTTAGCGTACGTGGGTGAAGCAGGATTGGCAGCAGGATTTTATACAATCTGTCAGTGGTTCATGGATGTTCTCCTGGCTAAAAGTCAATCCCGAGGATGCAGGACCGGGAGTTTGAAGCTATTTTTATCTGTGTACAAAAGGTGGCCAGCGTTGCAGAAAAAACAGATTAGGCAAAAAAAAAAAAAGTTGTGGGCCCAGGATCGAACCTTGGGGAACCCCAAGAAATGACCTATGTCTAACAGGGAGGACAGGAACTGGTCCAGAGTCAGATCATGCGATGACAACCCCGTCCTCCTTCCATCAACACCTGTGCAACACGTCAAACGCTGCTTCCATCCGATAAACACGCACATTTCCCAGCTAATCACGCGATTCTCTCAGCAGAGCCGTCAGAGAAGGTGCTGCTGACAGAACGCAGATGGACCCTTATCTACACTGTGATGCTGGCCTCCTGCATCTGTAAGCTCTTTAGCAACTCTTATCTCCACAAAGTATGAACGTTCCTGTGGAAAAACAGATCTTTTTTGGTAGCTGAACAGATGTTTGTTGTAGGGATCCGGGTCTTACCTTGTTTCCCAGGAAGTGGCGAGGCAACGTCCAGAAGGAGTCCAGGGTCAGGAACCGGCGCGACAGGTCCACCAGCTGGAATTCCTCCATCTCAGGGTTGATGAGGAGCTGAGTGGTGGACAGAGGAGGAATGCCGGGTCTGGAGGGGTAGGTGACGTTCACTCCTGCCGGTATCACAATTACACTCGCTCACGTTTATGTCACGAATCTGAAGGCGTTGAAGAAAAGCGTTTGGTAGTTTCAGTGCCTTTGAAGTCGTCCTCGTCTGTGAAGCGGAGGCTGATGTGGTTGCGATAACGGCCGGTGTTTTTGCAGCTCTTGGTGATTCCGGCGCAGAAGCAGGAGATGCAGCGAGCCTCCACGCTGAAGTGACCCTCGGGACAGTTTCCTGCCCAGGACGACAGAAGACAGTTGAGCAGACGCTTGCGGCGTCTCCTGAAGTATCGTTCACACCTGGACTGTGGGGGAGAGATGTACCTGGGTTTGAACTGGAGGAGAGCGTTAGCACGCCATCAGGGATACCGAACACCAGACCTTTAGCGTTGATGGCCTCGCAGGTGTACGCCCCCTGGTCCGACTCCTTCACGTCACGAATGGTCAGGGTTCCTCGGCCGTTCTCGCTCGTCATGGAGATCCTGAGAGCCAAGAAATGCAGCACAAATCACGAGTGAAGACAGTGGGCTTTGTCACCAGTCCCACCTTGCGCTGGCAGGAATGTGTCCCCAGTTGAGCCTCCAGGTGATGATGGGCATGGGCACCCCCACAGCCTGACAGGTGAACGTCACCGTGGACCCGCGAGCAGCCTGAACGGACTCTTCCGGCGGGCTGGTCACAGAGGGAGGGGCTGCGAAGGAGACAATGGCAGCATTTTCAGCACAAACAGGGAAAGGCTGTTTTTATGAGGGGATCCAGGCGATCCAGGGGAAGCTCGTAAAGCCTTGGAAGGACAACGGCAAACATGGTTCTCTGCTCAGAAAAAACAGACTCGAAGCAGGAAAATGAGGCATCCTGGAGACGGCGGACTTACTGCAGCCGTACTCATCCGAGTGGTCGGGGCAGTCGGGCTCCTCGTCACACTGGTAACTGGCCGGGATGCAGCTTCGGTCGCTCACGCATTCAAACTGCTCGGGCGCACATCGGTCACCGGGCCCCCTGGTGGCTGCACGCATGGAACACAACGCCCGTCAAGAGCGGGACAGTTAGCCCGGCTAAACGTAGCATCTGCTGCTGTATCAGGAACGCTGACGTACGGCAGTCTGTCTCATCAGAGTTGTCCTCGCAGTCGTTGTCTCCATCGCAACGCCACAGCTTGAGGGCGCAGCGGCCGTTTTTGCACTTGAACTCGTTGGGCTCGCAGGGAGACGGCGTGCCTGTCGGGAGATAACCGTGACACTTCAGCCGCACCTCGCTGTCTAACGGCGTGCGCGGCTTTGCTTCCCGTACCGCATCTGAACTCGTCACTTCCGTCCGAGCAGTCCCGCTCGCCGTCGCAGATGTAGTCGCGCGGGATGCATTCGCCGCTCTGGCAGGTGGCCTGGTCCAGCCTGCAGGGGCCCGCTGGTCCGGGCAGCACCACGGGCTTCTTGGCAGGGGTGGTTGTGGTGGGAGGGGTTGTGAAGACCGGAGTCGGACCTTGTCTCGATTCTAAAATGATTATTGGACAAAGTCAGCACGCCGGCTGCTGTACGGGCGCGTGGCACACCCAGCCGTGCAGCTGCGAGCGTGTTAGCGCAGGAAGCCGGAGCGCGAACTCACCACAGTTGGCTTCATCACTCATGTCTCTGCAGTCGGGCCTGTTGTCACACAGGTACTCCATCAGGATGCACGTGCCATCGCCACACCTGTGCTCGTCCGCCATGCAGGCTCTGACCACGGGCGTTACTGAGAGAGGGGAGCGGTGACGGGTCAAACGCATGCAGGTCAACCAATCAATGCTACCGAGACACAATTACACCAGCATGGGAGGCGGGGGGGGATCTAGAGGGTCCCGGACGCATCAGCGAAAGTCCAACCCGGCGTTGTAGAAACCGGAACGTTCACCTGGTGCTTTTATTCCCAGGTACAACTGGAACTAACAGACGTCACACATTTATTGCCCCGTCCAGGTGTAACCACTCCAAAACCAAGACCAGCAATCAGGGCTGTCACGACCAGGAATTCCTGGAGACGATTCACTGTCAGAAAAGTAATCGCAATTGCCAAATATATTGTCTATTTTCTTCTTTTTTATATTCTACTATCATAGCAGCTTTAATAATATACATTCTGTTCTGTCCTGGTCACCTTAACGAATCAGAGCAATTAATGACCTTAAACATCCAGTAATAGTTGGCGTGTTGCTGTGGATGGTGGGTCTGGAGACGCTGGTTCAGATTTGTTGCATTAGCGCTTTCAAGTGGCACTTTTTTATGGCAAATTTTACAGATGGCTTCCTCCACGTTACTGGGCTCTGCTTTATCGTTAGGATAAAAACCAGAATGCACCCACAGCGGTGCCATGGTACGAGGCTTTGGAACCAGAACCTCCCCTTCCTCCATGTTGGTATTATCCTAGCCATAGCATATTATCCTAGCCACAGCATGTTATCCTAGCCATAACATACTATCCTAGCCATAGCATATTCATAGCCATAGCATATTATCCTAGCCATAGCATATTATCATATCCATAGCAATGTTATCCTAGCCATAACATACTATCCTAGCCATAGCATATTATCATATCCAAAGCAATGTTGTCCTAGCCATAACATATTATCCTAGCCATAGCATATTATCCTAGCCATAACATACTATCCTAGCCATAGCATATTATCATATCCATAGCAATGTTATCCTAGCCATAGCAGGTTATCCTAGCCATAGCACATTATCCTAGCCATAGCACTTTATCCTAGCCATAACATACTATCCTAGCCATAGCATATTATCCTAGCCATAGCACTTTATCCTAGCCATAGCATATTATCCTAGCCATAGCTCGCTGCCGATCCGATCAAGACACATGTGGTTGCCACGGAGACGCTGCCGCTGGCAAAATACGATGACGTCAGACTCAGATTCATAGTTATTTTATCCAACTTATGGATAAAATAAATAATTGACGGTAATCGCAAATATGAAAAATAATCGCGAGCAATCCACCGCCTGCAGGGGTGGAGGAACTGCCCGACAACACAACCAAATCCAGTCTGCCTGGAAACCAGTTTTCCCTGGATGCGGAACACTGTTCATTGTCCCATCTCAATGGGAATTCCCGCTGCTGGGATGAAACTGTCTTTTCCTCCCTCCTGCTAGCACGGCTCTTTTCTCTCCCCTCGCTGGAGTTTCCGCGCAGCAAACAAACCGACGCAGGTGAAGCGGAGTGTTTTCAACAAGCGTTACACCTCATATCCTCTCCGTTGCCACGGACACGGTTGCAGTACTCTGTGTAGCCGGTTGATTGCAGAGTGTGTGAACCAGCAGCATTCAAAGTCACGCCATGCAGGGTTTCCAAACTGGCTGTGGGTGCGTTCAGGGGCTGCACTCGGAGCGGGATTTCACAGTGGTGCTTTCATGCAAACCATCCTTGAGAGCACGCGGCCGTCAAAGAATGAGGTCATCGGAAAAACAACATCACCAAGAGGCTCGACTACGCTACACTCGGGTCCTCTACAGCGGCCATGCGAGCAGTACAAACCTGGCGCCGCTACGGGCTCCACGGGGGGCAGAGGTTCAGCTAGAAACCAGAGAGAGAGGTCAAGGACACGCCCCCTGCACGGCGGCACCCTCAGTGCACAGCGGTGGTGTCACGTGCGCTCCCTCTGTCGTGGCGTCTTACCTTCGCCGAGCCGCCTGAACTGGAAGCCCTGCACGGACGTGACGTAGGACGCGATGGCGCCCTCCCTCACCACGCCGTACAGCACGCCGCGGATCTGCTCGTCGTTGTTGTTGTAGTCGGAGCCCACGTCCAGCTCCACAAACACGTCCACGCCGTCCTCCCGCACCACCTTCCTGCAAAGAGCCAGAAAAACGGCGCGTCGGGCGGCGAAGTGCGGAAAGGTCGAAGGTCACAGTGTCCAAGGTCATTAGCTCGCTGGGGCAAATAAGTCCGCAGATCGGTTTGATACCACTTTTTGATGCCAAACGAGTCCAGAATTGTTGATTTTCCTTTAAAAAGTAGCTCTTACTGCCAGGAATTTGGGTATTTTTATATTTCCGGCTTGAATCTTTGGTCAAAACTCTCACTTTTGGCCTTAAAATGCCGACTTTTCTTTTTATTTCCTTCTGTTGGAGGTCGGGTACCACAACCCGGTGAAGGCTTGAACATTAAAGGTGTCGGAGCTGCTCAGAAGAGAAAATCACCTGAGCATCAGACGACAGCAGCAGCTGCAGGGTGACACCAAGTGTGAATTAGGGGATTAGTTTGCTTACTTAATGAGGACCACGTTGACCGTCTGGGCCCCTGGAATCCTGTTGTACTCTGACTGGAGCTGCGGAGGGAAATCAGGACACAGTCAGACACAAAAACAGCCCCGGGCTCCATTCTGCCCTGTTTAAATAAGCCAAATCATTCTGATTAGCATGCCTGAAGCGTCTGTGCTAAGCAGGTACGGAGACTCACCGTGTCAACCACAGCCTCAGAGATCTCGTTAAAGGCCACAGAGTAGATGTCCTCCAGCTCAGGGCTGTACACCAGCGAGTCGGTGAAGTTGACAAGAGCCCTGTAATAAACTAGAAACGCACAAGTCCGTCAGCCAAACCAACGCCGCCGCCGCAGCCGCCGCGGCGTTTCCACCTTGGGCTCAAGCTGGGCAGCTGGTTTAGGAGGCTGAGATAAGCAGACGATGCCCCTCAGGAAGCCTTTCAGGGGAAGAGACAACAAGCGAGCAACCAGACTGTGGCTGTATTAGCGCGTCTCAGACACCAACCATGAGAAGATGCACACGCCCTCTGGATGACCCCACAGACGCCAGCTACATTAGCTACATTAGCATCTCCTTCTGAGATGATCATCGGGGTCAGAGGACACCGAGTCAGGATCCGACTGGCTGTCATTCTTCCACTGATAAAAGTGCCAGTTAGCTAAATAACGGCAGCCTCAAGTCCAGAGGACCCGACCGAACCTTTAAGATAACAGACGAGTGGGAGGCAGCGTCTGTGGGCCTGCAGCTGCAGAAGAAGAAGAAAATCCCTCACTGATTAATGCGACGACGGACAGAGGCTGCAAATGTCCTCCACATGTAGCCTGTGGGAGTCATTAGAGACCAGACCGACCCAACCCAACCCAACCCGACCCAACTCAACCCAACTCAACCTGACCAAACTCAACCCAACCCGACTCAACTCAACCTGACCCAACCCGACTCAACTCAACCTGGCTCAACCCGACTCAACCCAACCCAACTCAACCCGACCCAACCAAACCGGACCCGACCCAACCCAACTCAACTCAACCTGACCCAACTCAACCCAACTCAACTCAACCTGACCCAACTCAACCCAACCCAACTCAACTCAACCTGACCCAACTCAACCCAACTCAACCAAACCTGACCCAACCCAACTCAACTCAACCCAACTTAACCTGACCCAACTCAACCCGGCTCAACCCGACTCAACCCAACCCAACTCAACCTGACCCAACTCAACCCGGCTCAACCCGACTCAACCCAACCCAACTCAACCTGACCCAACTCAACTCAACTCAACTCAACTCAACTCAACCCGACCCAACCAAACCTGACCCAACCCAACCCAACTCAACTCAACTCAACTCAACCCAACTCAACTAAACCCGACCCAACCCGACCCAACCCAACTAAACCCGACCCAACCCAACCCAACTAAACCCGACCCAACCCGACCCAACCCAACTAAACCCGACCCAACCCGACCCAACCCAACTAAACCCGACCCAACCCTATCCTAACCGGTCAGATCCTGTCCCATTCTCCTCTTTGTGTAACTCGGCTGTATTAAAACATTTATGTTTTTTTTCTTTCACTAACTAACTTGAGGACAAACATCTGGAGAGCTTTTCATGATCTCTCAGCCGCTGTGACCTTGACGAAGGCTGTGACCTTCAGAATTGCTAGACTGTGTCCGAGCTTCCTTGTAAACAATGAAAGGAGCAAAGACACAGAAGAGTCTTCTCTCCTCGCCCCCCCTGCCCTGCTGGGCAGGAATCCACCCACCAGCCACATTTGTGTCTGGTGACACAAACTCTCCCATGAAGTCACTCCGGCTTATTAGGACACGCCGGTGAGTGATCGCCAAGACGGTTTGACTTCCATTTACATTCTCACGAGCTTTTATAGGATCAGCTTTTCTTCTGTGCTGACTGATGCCAAAAACATTCAACCTTTAGTCACACTTTGTAGTCAAATGTTGCACTTTTGATTCCACAGACCCACACTAGCGTACGGGAACAGCAGCTGTTCTGACCGGACAGTGGGCTTCTGGTAAAGCCGTGTATTCCCATGTTGGTGAACAAGCTGTTCCAAAGGCTGATCCAAAGGCTGATCCAAAGGCTGATCCACAGTCCTGACAGAGTTCAGATGCTCCTTCGAGGCAATTTTAAGTGTAATTCCATCGCCTACCAGCTGGCGGCAGGTGCACGTGCCTCCGATGTCAATCAGTGTCTGAATATTGGACATAAGCAGCCAAGGATCAAAGACTCTGGTCCAAACTTGCAGTGAGAAGATCTGGGCGACTCCTTCTGCCCTTCAGGGGGCCCCTCCTCGCACTCCCGCCAACGCTAGCTTGGGTCCAGCCTGCTACACTTTTCACACGCTCGCTCTAAGGAGGAAGTGAATATTTGGTCTGGCTCGTCCAGTCAGATGCTCCTGGCGTTAAGAAAGGGCGATGGCGTCTTCGTGCACGTCAGGAAACACAGCACACGTGCAGGAGGAGCTCCAGGAGGAACCTACAGCAGACGGGGAGCGGCGCTAACCAGGAGTGGCTAACGGTTCACCGCCGTCTGTCCTCTTGCGTCAAGATGATTTGGGGTCTACGCGCTCTGGCAGGACCGGGTGCTCGCTCGCAGAGCAGAAGACTGGCAAGATCAAAGCTAGCATCAAAGCCCCTCAGCTGACCCGCAAGTAATCCGACCGCTCGAGCGGGCACTCGCGGTCGGGTCGCCAGCAACAGGCAGCCGCGGCGTTCTCTGGGCCCGCCGCTTTGAGCTGAGAGCGGCTCCGCGGCTGCCTGGGAGCCTTTGATTAGCGGGGCCCCGCGGCTAACGAGCGCTGCGCATCGCTGACCGTTTCCAGCAGTCGAGCGCGGCGAACATCAAACCGATGCAACGGTCAGGGGCGATGGCTCGGATGAAAGGGAAAAGGAGCATTCCAGGCGTTTAACTCACAAACACGCTCGGATTTTAAAGCCCTGCAGCAGAACTGTGGCGGCTTTGTGCGTCGGGCCCCTTCCGAACACACAGGCCTACACACAAGACAAAGCCTGGATTGAGCCAAGAGCCCGGCCCGGCCCGGCCTGCCCTTTAAAGCCAAGCCGCGTCGGGCTTGACCTTCGACCGCAAGGCAGCGCCCACGCCATCAGCCCGGCCCCGAGCGAGCAGGAAGCAGGTCCAAACCAGGCGCTCCGCATTCCCGTGCATTTCATGACACACTTTTCTCAGCTGTGGGGGTGTTTCCCTCTCTCCCGGCATCAGCCCCCCTCCCTCCCCCTTCCCAAGCCGTTCCTCAGCGACCAGCCAAACAGCTCCATCTCCAAATCCGCTCGCTGCCCTCCGGGGATCTTCTTGGAAGCTCTTCTGGCTTTCCAGCTGGACTTGACCTTTTGTTTGCTCTCTCTCCCAAGGACGGCGTCCAAATCCAGCTTTGTTTCGGAGGAAAACACCATTAACGCCGCGCACCAGCTGGGTCGCATCACTGGGATGATCCCGCCGAGATCCCAATTATGAACGCACTTTACAAATGGGAATGGGAAACAATTTTTAAAAAAGAGGAGTCCAGCTGCTTCCGACTGGAGCGCCAGCAGAGATCAGCAGCCGGACTTTACCTTCTCGGCTGGACGGGCGAGAGAGCGAAGCGACGCATCCTTTTCCACACGCATTTCCACCTGAGCGAGACTTCCTCGGAATGTTTTCCAAGAGCGTGTTTGGAGAGTGCGTGAGTGAGCGCAGCAGCTGACAGGAGCGCACGTGAGAGAGCAGCGAGGGCAGAAATCCAGGCGTTCCGACGACTGCTGCAGCTTTCCGGACGGGGTCGATGCCAGTAGCGCCAACTGGGCTGCAGAAGCTGAGCTGAGGCCGGTTCAGGCGCTCAGGCAGTCAGCAGCGGAGGCCAGGAGGGGGCGGGGGTCAACCAGGGGCCGGAGGGCAAAGGTCAAACAACAAAAGCAACACAGAGACCAGGAAGGAGGAAGGAGGCGGGCAGACGCAGCCAGGACGAAGCTGAAGGAACGGAGGAGAGAGAAGAGGAAGACTGCAAAACAGGTTCAAATCCACACACACACACACTCACACACACACACACACACACACACACACCGCTTCCAGATGGTCAGACTCAAAACACACACTTTCTAATCCTGACGGCTGGCACGCGTGCTGCGGCTGCGCTCAGGAAAAGGCCGAGCTGGAAACACACTTCCATCCATCCTGGGCTTCACAGCACCACAGGGAGGAGCCGCTTCCTGTTTTCCCTTCCAAGTGGAAAGAAGCGCGCAGCATCGGAACCGCGGCGCTCTGGCCTGGCACGGGCAGAGCGAGCGGGTTTCATCCCGCCGTGACTCGCCCCTCCGCTTCTGCGGGCTGGAGCTGCTCCGAAAGGTCAAGCGCCAAGGCCTCCGCTGTTCCGAGGCGGCTCCGACGCGGCCTCGGAAGCCCGGGTTCACACAAACAGCCGCTCCCGCTAGCTGCAGCTGTGGCTGCGGCTCCACTGGGAAGCCTGCGTCCACCAGATGGGACCTGCTGGTGTGGGGAAGCTCGCGTCGGTGGGCGGCAGCCAAACCAGGTTAGGGAACTAAATTCTGCTCAGTGGGCAAAAACAGATCCAAGCCTCCGAAGTCCAGCCAGGAAAAGCCGAGGAAAAACACGCCAGCCACACCCAAACATCTGAGCTCCCCTCCCCCGACAACTCCCACTCCACCTCATTAAAGCTAATCAAATATCCGCCAGTTCAAAGGCTGCAGACGCAGATAACCATCATTATTTAGCCTCTTTAATGCGGCTCCGGCCGTCACCACTGATGACATCAGGGAAAGCTAGCACTTTAGCTAGCTTTAACCACAACAAAGTCACTGATCAGCTAAGCTAACGCAGAGGGAATTCAGCATTAACTTCTGAGCAGGAACTAAAACAAACCAGTCCAACCGAGACGGTTTGGACCGGATCTCTACGCCGCTGCCTCCGACTTTGGCCTTGAACGTGGTTGTCGGGCCAAGAGAAGAAACGCACCCTTCTGCACGCCTCCCGTCACGTGACCTCGCTGCTGTCGCAGACGCTCATTTAAAGCTCCCAAACAAAAACGCTCCGCTCTGGCAGAAAAGCTTTCAGCCCCGCACCTCATGGACGCCGGCCAGTTCTCCATGGCAACGCGTTTGTTGTTGCTACAACGAGGCGATGGGGCCTCGGAGCGTCCGTAAGTCTGAAGGACAAAGCCCCTCCGGCTGTGAGCAGCGGACGCTAGCAAACACGCACCCCTGCGTTAGCCTGCAGAAGCTAGCGGATGCTAACAAACACTCACTGCTGAGTTAGACTGCAGAAGCTACCGGATGCTAGCAAACAGTCACTGCTGAGGTAGCCTGCAGAAGCTAGCGGATGCTAACAAACACACACCCCTGCGTTAGCCTGCAGAAGCTAGCGGATGCTAGCAAACACTCACTGCTGCGTTAGCCTGCAGAAGCTAATATTCCCTCTGATTAGAGTCTGGGGGGGGTGATGCACTGGGATCAGCATGTGACCACCTTGAGGGCCCCCAGTCGTACAACAACAAAACTATGTCACCAAAATAACTGCAGCTGCCGGCTCTCGTCGTCCCAGAGTCCATGAGACGCGGCGGGCGGGCCGGTGGGTGGTACGACGGCGGCGCGTTCGCTGTCACTGACCGACAGGGAACATTAGCCTGACGGTAGAAGCTTAGCGCCACATCTGCTCTCCTCTGGGGAGAGATCTGGAGCAGAATCGTGTTTTTCAGGGCGGAAACAGGCCAGGAAAGAGGAAAGAAGAAACCAGCCGTGTTACCGTTCAGGAAGTTGCTCAGCTAGCCGGGGGCGTGTCTGTAGCGTGTGCGCACACGCCAGGACGGTTCCCAGAAATACCATTTGAACCTAGCGGAAAAGATGTGCGGCGTCAGCGTTTTCCATCTCTGGTGACATCAGCGCTCGCGACACACCTGCAGAAGACCGTTATTAAAGTATCCGCCTGCACATCTGCCAAACAAGTTTGTTTTGTCCTCCGCCGGTTCTGCGCGGGTCCGTTTCCTGCTCGGTCCTCGGGGTCAATCAGACGCGTCCGCGACTGTAACCGATCAAAGGAAATCTCGTCTTTATCACCACTGATAACCGGATTATTTCACCACCGCAGGTATCTGCTAATACCAACTGGAACCGCGGCGCCATCGCTAACTGGACATTTAGCCTCTGCAGCAGACGGTGTCCTCGGGGGACCGAGAATGTCCAAAATGGAGAAAGGAAAAGCTCTGGCAGATGAGATCAGGAGGACTTTGCCTCCCAGACATCCTTCTCTGGGGTGGGGGGGGTGAGAGAGTAGACGAGAGACACGGGACACCACTCTGACGTCTCCGGGACGATCGCAGACGTGATTACGGGCAGGAGGACAATGGACAAAAGGTTTAAAATAGTCTGAGCTCAGCAAGACTTTGGGCTCCAGATGTCTTTAGGGTTGGGGGGCTCGAGACGTCAGGAAATGGGAACTCTTTAACCAGCGGCAACCGCCGCACAACAGGATATGAGGCGTAACGGGGCAACTGTCTTCTGAGGGGGGGCAGGAAGACAGACGTTGGACAGAGACACAGAGAGAAGAATTCTGCCTTCAACACAGGAAGCTGGATTTCCTCTCCAGCGCCATCGGGCACAGATCTACCGCAGGAAACAGGCTGCAAGCAGAGGGGTGGAGGAACCAGCAAGGACAGGCAGGACGGGCAGGACGGGCAGGAGCAGGACGGGCAGGAGCAGGACGGGCAGGACGGGCAGGAGCAGGACGGGCAGGAGCAGGACGGGCAGGACGGGCAGGAGCAGGACGGGCAGGACGGGCAGGAGCAGGACGGGCAGGAGCAGGACGGGCAGGAGCAGGACGGGCCGCCACGGAGCTCCGGAAGACTAGCAGGACATATGTTTACGTTCACCAATGCGGGAAGAGGAGATTCAAAGGGTTCGTGGTGCTGCTGCTGGTGCTGCTGGTGCTGCTGGTGGTGCTGCTGGTGATTCTCCCCCTGCTGTCAGGAGTGATGCAGAGGGACGTCTGCGTCTTAAAGAAGCGTCTGCTCCGCCCAGAGTAACGAGCAGAAACGAGCGTTTTATCGAAGACAGCGGAGAAGCGCCCACCCATCGCTCTCAGGTGGAGCAAGACGGAAGACGAGGAGACGTTTAGGTCTCAGAGACGCAGCTGGAGCTGCTGCAGACGGAGGAGAGGGAGGCGTGTGGGGTCATCAGTCACACACACACACACACACACACACACGAGCGCGTGCAGCGGGGACGTCGGCAGCTCACTTACTGGTGCTGTCAGAGGCTGGAGGCCACGGCGTGCTTCCTCCATCTTCTCCGCTGGGCAGGTCTTTGGAGACAAGAACAGAGATCAGCCCGAAGCAGAACCTCAGGAGAACCTTTCCACAAACGAGGTGGAGCTCAGTCAGCGCATCCTCCTCCACCAAATCCACCCAGCTTCACCAGTAGAGGTCCAAACTGGTCCAGCTTCACCGTCTAACCTGCTGCCAGCTGACCTCATGCGTGGCCTCCTGTCTGTCTGCTTCTGTCTAAACATTAAAGCTTGTGAGGACTCTGGCTGTTACCGAGGGCAACAGCCAGGCACTTTTCTGCCCAGTTCCCGAGCTAAAAAACGCATAATGAAAAACATCTGCCCACAATCAAGGCCAGCTGCGGCTGGGATCTGCGGCGTGCGGCGAGCCCACCTCCCGAGGCTTCGTCAGCGGCGAAGTCCTCGTCGTCGTCCAGCAGCGCCTGAGACGCCCTCACGTGGTCGTGCGCCTCCAGGTCCTCGGGCAGAGGGACCTCCCCCCACACCTTGGAGGCCTGCGTCACCTGCGGCACAGAGATTCACAGGGTTGAAGTCCGGAAGGAAAGGCCGAGCGCGGGCCTGGAGGGGCGGGGGGAGAGCAGGAAGCCAGGCGGGGGAACGGGCGCTGGCGGCGTGGCGGCTCGGGCTAGCACACACGGTTCTTCCCACCCTTAGGACCGACGTCCGGGCCTGGAATACCACAGGAAATCGCCGACCTTCGCTCTACTTCACATTTTTATGGTGGAGAAAGACAACAGATGTTCACAGCTGACCCCCCCCCCCACACACTCACACACACACACACACACACACACACACACACACTTGATCAAAAGCAATCCTCTGGCGGGATCCAGCAGAGGAATCCTTCAGGACCGGATCTCGGCCCTGGAATGAAGGAGTCAATGACAGAAACATGAACGGCAGGCGCTCGGGTCCTCGCTACGACAGAGTTTCCCAGAGCGTAAATCAGCCAGAACACACGCAGCGACTGGGAGGAGTTAAAGCTGCTGCCCAGAGAGTTCCCGCTCAAGCTCAGAGCACGCCGGAGCCTTTGATCCTGAAAGGATTTATGAAGACAACCTTTGACGAGGACAAATCCAGGGCTGTGCTAAAGGCTAACTGCAGCGAGCTAAAGGCTACCTGCAGCGTGCTAAAGGCCAACTGCAGCGTGCTAAAGGCTACCTGCAGCGAGCTAAAGGCTACCTGCAGCGTGCTAAAGGCTACCTGCAGCGTGCTAAAGGCTAACTGCAGCGTGCTAAAGGCTACCTGCAGCGTGCTAAAGGCTAACTGCAGCGAGCTAAAGGCTACCTGCAGCGTGCTAAAGGCTACCTGCAGCGAGCTAAAGGCTAACTGCAGCGTGCTAAAGGCTAACTGCAGCGAGCTAAAGGCTAACTGCAGCGAGCTAACACACTGCAGAGGGACTACTTTGCATGTTTCTTCCAGGTTAGCTTGTTAGCGTGCTAACACTTCTGACGTTCCTCACGGGACAAATTTCTTCCGTCCAGATGATTTGGGGATGGACGGAAGTGACCTTTGCTCCTCAGCGGCTTCTAGAGGGACCCAGAAATCTCCTTCCAGCTCAGTTCTCGTGGGAATGACTGGGAAGCGCTCAGGATTGTGGAGGAGAAGCTGGAAGAGCGACGCAGGACTGCAGCTTCTGCGCTGAGATGACTGAGTGGAAGTGTTTTCATCTCATCCTGGTGTGACGGCGAACAAAAGCACCAGCCGGTAACGAGGCAGAGCTAAGCCGGACGCTGTCGTATCTGATCATCTAGATAACTTGAGCGTGGCGCTGCGGGCTGGTCGTCTCTGTTCTCACCATCTCAGCATCCACAGCGTCAGTTTAGCGGCGAGCGTGGCAGCACGCCATTCCAGGCATTTCCAGCTGCCATGGCCTGCCAGTTCGGATTTCCACCCAACGCACTCATGCTAGTTTTCCCATTTAAACGGATCCAGCTAGTAAATGACTTGATCTATCCCCCCAAATCCTCTTTCCCCTGAGCGAACACCCTTATAACAACACTCGCGGCTCATTAGCTAAAGCGAACCGCTGACTTCCCACATTCTTTTCAGCCGAGCGTCGGCGTGATCGTCTCCTGCTTCCCACTCTCCTGGGACCGCGTGGACGGTCTGGACGCCTCTGACGGACAGGCGCGCGTTCACACCTGCCCAGAGACGCTACGCTAAGCTACTTAGCGTGTTTGACTTTTCCTTCTCGCTCTGCTGCGACATTCTTGCTCTGAAGCCACGTTGACCTTTGCCCGGCCGGAGGTCGAGACGCGTCGCTCGCGTTTGACTTCCCCCCCCGAAGATAAGGCGCTTGGACGCGGCCCCTCCCAGAGGTAACAAGCCCCCCCAGCAGCAATAAGCTGGTGCCTGTTCCAGGGCAGACCCCCGAGAGCAGATGCCACGCACGCGTGCGTGCGCAAACCCGCGTCTGACCCGCAGACGAGCGCTCGCATTCCAGCCCGCATTCCGGCTCTTTGCTTATGGATGAGTCCGCTCACAAAGCCTGGAAGGTGCAGCGGCTCCCAGACGAGCAGAACCTCAGGACCCAAGCGGGCCCGGAGCCCAGCCCAGGGGTCAGAGGGTCTCCTCGGGGGTCTCGGGTCAGGAACTGAAGCTGCGGCCCGTGAGAACCCAGCTGGACCCGACGGCGGCCAGTCTCCGGTATCACTGATCCATAATCTGTGCTGAGGCCCCGAACGCTCCGGACCTTCGGGGCCTCCTTCTGAACCAGAACAAACATCTGCTTCAGCCTGAAGCAGCACCAAAGGGGCGGAGCCTAGCGTCCAGCGCCAGGCTCCGGCAGGAACGGCACCCTGCTGCTATCAGCTGGCATCTCACCAGACGAACGAGAGACCGGTGCAGGCGGATCCAGAAGTCAAGAGAGATTAAGTACAGATTAAGTACAGATTAAGTACAGATTAAATTGTTAAAATGCAGATTAAATGCCTAATTAACCACAGATGAGTCTCCAGAAGGGTCCGTTCACCCTGACGCGGGTTTGGCTGCTGAAAGCAGGAAGGAGGCGAGTTTTCGAGAGGCGGGCGGGTGCGCCGGACCCCCACGTTTGCCGGCGAAGCTCTGCTGGGGGCCCAGCGAGTGAGGCCCTTCAGCTCTGAAGGTCTCTGACGGCTCCACGGGGGCCTGAATCCAGCGGAGGAGGACGGACCCCCGGAACCGATGACCCCCCAAAGACGTTGAAACACAAGCTGGGGGTCCCCGCCCGTGCAGGGCGGAGCCAAGCCCCTTGACGCCTCGGTGGATGCCGTTGTGGTGTTTTCAGCCAGCTAGCGTCAATCACTCCCCCAGCTCCATCTCACATGACATGATGGGACACGTCCAGCTACCGGGGAAAGCGGCGCCTCCAGCCACCGCGCCGCCGCACCTGCGTCCGTGCCGGCGCTCCCTCTTTAAGGGGGCGTGTCCAAATGAGTGCGGACTTGTCATGGAGAGAAAGGATGCAGGGCCACAGAAAACGGGGGGGGCGGGGGACGCTTTTCATCCGCGTGCCAGACGAGGAAGGGTTAAAAATGAAGTTTGCGTGGTCAAATCGGCCCCGAGCAACGGGGAACCTACGGGAGCGGAGGTTCTGGGCGCTAAAACCAGATCAGAGCTGTAGTTTAGGATAATCCGGGGCGCACGCAGACCTCAACGCCGCGGCGGAGCGCCGCTTTCCGCCACGTGGAGGACAGAAGGCCGTTGTTTTGGTCTCGGGGTTTGTTGTTTTCAGCAGGGGTGGGATAACGAACACATTCCACGCCGCCGTCCCTGAGCGTGAAGGCCCATCTGACACCCTCAGAAGCGCCGTCTTTTCAATTATCACCCCAGCAGGGCCCCCGGGGGGAGCCCACCTCCCCAGACCGCCGGCGGCTGCGCTCTCACTTTGTCTGCTCAAGGCCGCCGCCATCGGCGAGCAGAGGCTGCAGGTATGATGAAACACACACACACACACACACACACACACACACACACACACACACACACACACACACAGACGGCTGCACACCTGGAGACGGGCCACGGAAAGGCGCCTGCGTAACGTCTCCACCCGTTCTGAAAAGCCTGGGGGGGCTGGCTCTTAGAACCACCGCCGCTCGACGTAGACAAATATCCCCATGAAGGGTTCGGCTGGAGCGGAACCAGCCGGGCGGAGTTGGAAGCGGAGCGGCCCGGAGCGCCGCATCACGTGTTAGCGCGCTCACCCGACCCCCCGAACGTAAACACGCCGTATTTCAGAGCTTCTATAAATACGACGAGCGTTTCCGGCAACATTTCTGAGAGCGCGCTGTGCCGGGGCGCGATCCGGTTCCCCCAGACCACAGCTGAGCGCCAGGGTCCGCAGACTCAGAGGGGGCCGCCGCAGCGCCGCCGCGGCTATTCTTAGCAGACAGAGGCCAGTAACAGTGGTGGTGGAGCTGGTGGAGCTGGTTCTGGTCTGAGGCAACAGTTTAGCGACTGCTGTGGCTAACAGTAGCATTAAGCTAATTCCCGCTGAGAAGAAGAGGCAGCTGTGAACCGTCACCCTGACGACGCAGCGGTTTCGCAGCCTGGATTCAGCGAACTTCCTGTCTCGCTGCTTCACGACCAGCAGATCCGACAGCACCTGTCGGCTTGGCCGCCCCGGCTTTCCCATCTCCTCTTCCACCGTGGGAAAGGTCGGCTAAGTAGACAAAATCTTGGCGAGCGTGTAGCTTCTGCAGCCAGTGGCGGAACTGGGACAGCTGAGGTGGCAGCGTCCCCCCCACCCCACCCCTCCAGTTGCTGAGAAGTTCCCAAGGTCACGCCATCTGCGATGAACCCCTCATAATTAAGTGGGATTTGCCGGTTACCATGGAGAAGCCCTTGGAAGGCGCAGCCGCTCCGACATGTTGAGCACCTCAAACTGGGGCTGTTTACGGTGGTCTTTGGAGACCCCGGGGCTCTGCTGCTCGCCATCTGCTCATCAAAGCGTCCCCGCAGGTTTTCCAGTAGCGCCGTTCCCGCCGCCTAGACGGGAACATGGCGGAAGTGACGGAAGTGAGAAGGGAAATCAGACACGGGAACGGCATCAAAGACACCAACAGGAGGCGACGCTCACGTTTCAACGTCACCCCCGTCGGTCCGGCCCCTCTGGGAACCACAACGATGAGGAATCATGGGTAATCAGCGACCTCAGCATTCCCGTTTTTCAGATTCCAGGTCTGGAATCCTGCTCAGGTAGGACCGGGAGAACCGCAGGAAGTGGAATTCCAGAAAACCAACAACCAGCTCCAGGTAGCTCCGCCTCCAGCCAGGGCGGGGTCGAAGCGGGAGCAAAGTCCAGCCGGGAGGCGTGGCGCCGCTGGCCCGTTCCAGAACAACCTAAAGATTCTTTTCAGGCCTTTTCGAGCTAACGTTTCACTGTTGCTGACCTTTGACCTGTGGGGGTTTACGACATTGATGACATCGCCGAATGTAGCTAACGCCGCTCTTTAAATGACATTTGAGCGCCGCTTTTCAAAGGTGTCTTTGTGCGCGACTCTCCTCCATGTGCAGACGCCCAGTGCAGTCTCACACACACACACACACACACACACACACACACACACACACACACACACACACACACACACACACACACTGGAAAAGCACCAGTAAACAGAGAAGAAAGGCGTGTTTGAGGAGCGCTGTTGCTCAGCCTCTGGCGTGTCCGCGGCTCACGTCTCGGACCCAGAGCGAGGAGCTAGCGAGCGGGCTAATCTGTTTATTCTGACGTTCCTCGCTGGAGTGATTCAGCACTTCTGACCCGGCGCCGTCCACATTTTAATGACCAAAAATAGACATGAGCGCCGCGAAGCTAATCCGCCTGCAGCGGCTAACGAGGGACTTTCCTGCAGGTCGTCTCCCGCCTCTGCAGACGGAAGTGGTTTATTCCCCCAGTCTGAGGATCAAGCAAACCTCCCCCACCTCCTCCGGGAAGCCGGGCAGCTTTGCTTCTTCGCGGAGAGCTGAAAGACGGACCTTCCTCTCCGTCCAATTATCGGGTTCGCCATGCGAGCGGGGATCAGCTGCCCGCGTTACAGGACTAGAAATGCGGAAGCTTCAAATGCAGAGTAGACAATCGCAGGACATCACCATGGAGACCACCAGGAGGAGCCGGAGAAGAACGAGGAGAAGAATCCACCTGGGCTCAGGTTCTTCCTGTCTAGACAGATTCCCTGCAGGGAAATCTGTTCACTCCAAGGCTGCGTCCTCCGGAGAACATTCCAGACAGCAGCCGCGAGGCTTTAAAACGGGCCTCCACCAGTCTTCCTCCCAGTCTTCCTCCACCAGTCTTCCTCCCAGTCTTCCTCCACCAGTCCTCCCACAGTCTTCCTCCCAGGTGTGACAGTCACTCTGAGGCCGCTGTCACACCTACGACCATCTGTTAGTGACTGTGATAAGCTTCCACTTCCTGCCCTGATCACAGGTAATTATGGGGGGGGCAGAGGAGACGGACGACGTCACCCTGACATGTGACTCAGGGCTGAGGTCACAGACAAACAGCTGATTCATGACCTATAAAAACACACAGAGACTTTCACCTCCTCCTTTATCTGCCTCCCAGACCCACAGACGGACCCACAGACACACCCACAGACCCACCCACAGATGGACCCACAGACCCACAGACGGACCCACAGACACACCCACAGACCCACCCACAGATGGACCCACAGACGGACCCACAGACCCACAGACCCACCCACAGATGGACCCACAGACCCACAGACGGATCCACAGATGGATCCACAGACAGACCTCAGAGGGCAGAAACACAGAGGAAAAGCCAGTTTGGGTGTCCGTAGTTTGGGTGTGTGTATCATTGTCGGTTACCGTAGCAACTGAGGGTAAACTGACTAGAATTCCGGCCGAGTCGGGTTGCAGCCAGAATTATTTCAGGAATGGAAACATCCAGAACCTGGTCTGGATCAGGAGCTCAGATCACTGGTGGACCGTCCTCCTGTGTGTGTGTGTGTGTGTGTGTGTGTGTGTGTGTGTGTGTGTTACTGTACAAACGGAGACGGAACCTTCAGAGGAGCATGAATCAGCCGGTAAGCGGAGTGTTGGGTGACTCTTTGTTGTCAGATTATACACGAGCTCTTTGGTCTCAAACCACAGAGATTCCCGTTGCCGTGCCGACGGCTTTACGGCTGCAGCGGGCCCGCCGGGTCTCGGGCAGGCTTGCCCTCCGCGGAGCCTCTGGGCACGGGATGGGAGCTAAGCTACTTCAGGGTTCTGGGCCCACAGTCCGCTCCTATGGGGGGCTTCGGAACCCAAACTTCTCTCCTCACACCTCCTGGACACCAGAGGTCAAGAGGTCAACGCGGTGGTGCCACACACACACACACACACACACACACACACACACACACACACACACACACACACACACACACACACAGGAGCCCCAGCTGTGAAAGAAAAGGAGAGTTTGGGCGGAAAGACAACAAATGAGGAGGAGTATTGCGTTGGGCTCACAGGAAGGCCTGAATAAACGGCGCTCCGGGGAAGCGCGCTCTCATCCTGCCCACAATTCCTGCCACAGGTTTCATTTCCCTGGCAGGATGGCGACTCAGCGAGGGGCAACTCTTTCATCTTGATGGTTCTTTCCATTCTAAAGCTAGCTGCACCGGTACCGGCAGGCAGAGGGTCCTGCGCTGAAGCGCTCCACGACGGCGTGCTCCAGTTCCCACCGGAACATTCTCCAGAGAACCTGACGTCTGCTGGTCTGGAACGGTTTAGTACTGCGAGCGCCGCGGCTCAGCTAACGCTAGCGCTGATTTGGTTGTGGTAGTTCATTCTAATCTAAGAACAGCAGCCACGTGGCGCACTGGTGCTAACGCTCGCTCGCGCTGCGGGCGGCTAGCTCCTAACCGTACCATCGGGTTTTGGTGGCGCCCGGACCTTTATTTCGGGCCTTGCAGGCGCGTTAAATGAACAAAAGTGAGAAGAAAGTGGGAATCAGCTCTTCTGGCCTGTGTGAACTTTGTCCTCCTCCCTCCGGGAGCGCTAACAGCTCAGTAACTTGTTCTTTAGTTTCCCTGAGCGGAAAACTTGGGCCAGGCAGGTACGGACCTGTCCCGCAGTCAAAGGAAGCGGAGGCAGGACGTGCAGAATCATCAGACCCGATAAGACAGCGGGAGGGGATTTTTTCTGTAAACACTTCCCTGGATGTCAGGGTCTTTCCACAAGACAAAGGAGGAAAAGGAGC
This sequence comes from Pao palembangensis, assembly GCA_015343265.1. Classification (NCBI taxonomy): domain Eukaryota; kingdom Metazoa; phylum Chordata; class Actinopteri; order Tetraodontiformes; family Tetraodontidae; genus Pao; species Pao palembangensis. Next base: position 447,128 of record CM027090.1, on the reverse strand, counting down.
GATGGCATTCCTTTCATGTGCCAGAAAAAAAAGGGATTCCAGGGAAAAAAGAGAGCAACAAGCCTGGTGAGAGCGGCCCAAGAGGCTTCTCCCCAGCAGAGAACCTTCAAACGGGCCGTGGGGCGGAGCTAGCATGGCAGGGAACGTCCAGGAAGGACAGAATGGAGAGAAGCCGCCGTCCAGTCCTGTTCCAGAAGGACTCGTGTTCCACAGAGGGTCTGGTCTGGTTTAGGGTTAGGGAGACACGGCTGCAGGTGTTGGCTAACGGCGTTCGGATGTGGCCGCGGGGAAGCACTGCCGGGCTACGGCAGCAGGATGAGAGGCGGCACTTCCTGCAGGCAGAGCTGGAGAACGTGTGCACTCGTGCCAGCACACGCACGCCGCCGCCGCAGTGTCAGACGACTCGTCATCGCAGCCCGTTGTGAGACTTCCTGGGAGAGTCTCAGGCGGGGAGGGGGGTGTCGATGCCTCCGTGTGAGCTGGACTCCCGGTTTAGGCTAAACAAAGCGGGAAAAGCACCAGGAAGCAGTCAGGAGGACTTCCTGCTGCGGCTCCGGTGCCTGGAACAGGTCCGGCCCTGCCCTGACCTCTGGGCCCATGCGGGTCACACCTCCCTGCAGAATCAACAAACACCCCCGCGTGACCCACGTGCACGCACGCGCTGCAGGAGGGCCGATGCCTTCAGGGTCCCGTCAGGCGGGAGGATGAATCAACGCCGCCTGTTTGCCGACACATTCTTCAGTACAATCACAGCGGGGGGCCGGCGGGGCGGGGCCGATGTTCACACCGCGGGGTTCCGCCCCCAGCGGGGCGGCAAATGCATCATCAGACCAAAGCAGCCGTCACAAAGGTCCGTTTGATTTCTCCACCTTCTGAGCTGGACCGGGTCCTTCCTCACACACAGCCCGGGGCCCGGGGCCGACCCGCCGGGGACTTTATTGACTTTTGATTGTTTTGTTTGATGTGTGTGACCCTGACATTCCTCGGGGGGGGCGTGGGGGGGCGTGGCGTGCACCACGCCTGATTGAATCGAGACGCAAGCGAGGAGCCAACAGGCGCTCGCTGGTCCACCTGATTCAATTAGGCCACTATTACTGGCACAGCTGTCAATCAGAGACACGTGACCACGGGGGGGGGGGGGGGTCAGACTGATGAGGTCACCGGGACGCACCTTCCCGCCAAAGACCGTGTTCCTGTCACGCCAACACCATAGCAACCAAACATGTAAACGACCTTCAGTGATGCTAACATCAGATCACGTCTGAGTGTGTGTGTGTGTGTGTGTGTGTGTGTGTGTGTGTGTGTGTGTGTGTGTGTGTGAGGGAGGATCAGTGTCACATCAGGATAGACTGAACCCAAGAATGGATCAATCACAACGGTGAGTCTGATCAGCACCACCTTCCACAGCTGGAGCTTCCAACTTTCACCCAAACCGCGATGAAGCGCGTGTGTGAGTGCGCGTGAGTGTGTGTGTGTGTGTGTGTGCGCGCGCGCGCCGACATGGTCCAGGACCCCCGGCAGACTATGAATAGCCTGTTTCTGTGGACAAACTTAGCCGGACTTCTGCAACTCTTCCCGGTTGTCTCGTCACTTTTAAAAGCGGCGCTGGGCTGCAGCTTTTATAACCGCGCGCGCGCACACGCACGCACAGAAATAGACGCAGAAACGGACGCAGCCGTGGCGGCTTATCCGGACACAGAGCAACTTTGAGCCGACCTTCGGGGACTTGGGGGTACTTACGCCGAGGCAGGAGAGCGCCAAGCACAGCAGGAGTCCGCGCGTCCGGGGGCCCATTCCCACCGCCGACCCGGGGCTGCTGCCGCCGCTGCTGGGAAGCGAAGACCAAGCCGAGCTCCGTCGCTCCTCCCGGCCGCTGGGGCGCTCAGATGTCCGCACCTTTTCACGCTTTTTGTCCCGCGCGCCCCCGCGACAGGTAAAGCGATCCTTCCGGCGTAAGAAAAAAAAAGAAAGAAAAGAAAAGAGCAACCCAGAGACACCGAGTTGGAGAGTCTGGAAAGTTCGCCGGTGCGCTCGGAAACTTGGAACTCTGTGAGGGCTGAATGTGTGTGAGGGTGTGTGTGTGTGTGAGAGAGAGAGAGAGAGAGAGAGGAAGGGAGGGAGAGAGAGAGAGTGTGCAGGAAAAGTAAAAGGCGGAATGGAATTCAGGAGAGCTGAAAGAGAAGAAGTCTGATCCGAGCGGAGAGCAGATCCATGACCAAACACGTCCGCGTGCACGTACGGACCCTCAGATCGCGGAAGTCCCCACAGGGCCGCCTAAAGAAAATATAAGAGTGGGGGAGGGGCCCGGATTATTTTCGGGGGGGCAACAAGGATGTCAGATTGTCTTTAAGTGGTTTTACAGGAGTAAAGCTGAGGCCTTCAGACCTGCTCAGGAGGTCTGACCCTGGTCCAGGTCTGACCCTGGAGGTCTGAGCCTGGAGGTCTGACCCTGGTCCAGGTCTGAGCCTGGTCCAGGTCTGAGCCTGGAGGTCTGAGCCTGGAGGTCTGAGCCTGGTCCAGGTCTGACCCTGGAGGTCTGAGCCTGGAGGTCCGAGCCTGGTCCAGGTCTGACCCTGGTCCAGGTCCGACCCTGGTCCAGGTCTGAGCCTGGTCCTGGTCCGACCCTGGTCCAGGTCTGAGCCTGGTCCTGGTCCACAGGTCCTCCTGGACACAGCTGTGAACACAGACCCGTAAAGACGTCCCATCTCCTCAACTGTGGCTCCACAGCCAGACACACGTTCAGAGGCTGGATGAGATACAGGTCACATTTATTTAAAATGTAGTTGGACAAATTTAAGGATCCATCAAAATCAAAGGAGCAAATTTTAAAATGGATGAAATATGTTCTGGCTAATTTATGTTGTAAATATTGTGTAAATTTAGAAGAGAAAAAAATACTAATTTATGTATTACAGGATTTGGTGTATAACAAACATTGGGGGGAGGGGTTGGTCACGGATTAAACAAATCTGTTCTAAAATCGGTCCTGTCAAACCTTGACAATGATAAAAGTAAAAAAAGTAATTACTGTATTTAAACCCGTGAAATTCATTAAGTAAATAAACAGGACGTCATAAACTGGACGTTAAGCGCCACCCTGTGGACGTACCGCGGTACTACACCCAGGAATTTGCTGTTATCAGATTAAACATTCATAGTGATTTAGAACAAATTAATTTACATGTTTTCATTCACATTGGTGGATATTTTTTATTTTAACTTTCACTTTGACTCTAACGTATGACGTCATCTGCAAAGCGTCTTATTTAATAAAGTCTTACCTGTTTTCCAGCAGCCGGACTGAGCTGAAAGTGCAGGTCAGCAGGTCACATGACCCGATGTACGTGCTTTAAGATCATTTTTACGGTCAACATTTCAGGTCATTCGTCATCGGTGCAACATGTAAAGTGATGAAACAACATGAATCATCTTTTTTCCTCGGTGGTCGCAGCTCAGAGGGTTCGAGGGTTCGAGGGCGGATTCGTCGGAACTCGGCTGGTGTCTCAGAGATATTTGACTTTCGGCAGGACGCACAGCATCTCGAAGAGGAGGTTGGCACCAGTCAGCGCGGTGTTCCCTGAGGAGGCAACACAGCGTCAGACTCCACCTCAGCCCAGGCACAAGCGCGTCACACACACCTGTGGTGTCATAAGGAGGAGAAACCTCCACCAGGTCACAGCCGACCAGGTTCAGCCCGCGGCAGCCTCGGATGATCTCGACGCCCTGAATCCAAACACCAGAAAGTGAGCAGGCTTCAGAACTCCAGAAGTCGGGACTGGGGTCCGCCGGGTACCTGGATGGGAGTGAGTCCCGCTATCTCAGGTGTGCCAGTGCCGGGCGCGAAGCCTGGGTCCAGAGCGTCGATGTCGAAGCTGAGATACACCGGACCGTCGCCCATCTGAGAGCGGACCTCCGCCATCAGGGGAGTGAGGGACCGGAACCAGCACTCCTCCACCGGGACCACCCGGAAGCCCTGAGGCAGACAGGAGATTCCCAGTAAGACCACAGCCACCACTCCCAGTACCTGCTGCTGCTGCTGCTGGGGCGCACCTGCGCCCGGCTCCACGCGTACGCGTCTGCAGAGTAGCCGCTGCCCCGCAGGCCGATCTGCACCACCCGCTCCCGGTCCAGGAGCCCCTCCTCCACGCAGCGCCTGAACGGGGTCCCGTGTGCGATCTTCTCCCCCAGCAGGGCGTCGCTGGTGTCTGCGTGGGCGTCAACGTGGACCAGACCCACCGGGCCGTGTCTGAGGAAACAGCATCTTGCGTTCACACAACCTCTTCTCGGCTCTTCCTTTGCGTCCACGCGGCGCCTCACCTCTCAGCCACGGCCTGCAGGATCGGGTACGCGATGGTGTGGTCGCCGCCTGCAAACAAGTCAAACGCGGATTATTCAGAATAACCTGAAAATCCCATCTAAAAGAAGTCCTAATTCAGGTTTTAGGCCCCGCCCCAACGACTTTCACGCGCAGGTCAAAGTCACACTCAAACGATTCTTTTTTTTCCACGATTGTAATAAATGATATCATGAATCTTTATCATTGTTTTATATATTCGTGTATTTTGAGTTTGATGTTAAACTTTAAAGAGGCTGCAGTACCGGCGGTGACCACCGGGGGCGTTACCCAGCGTCAGTGGAATGCAAGCTGTCGACAGGATCCTGGTGTAGGCCTCCCTGATGCGGCGGCAGGTGTCCTGCAGGTCGTACAGGTTGACGTTGACGTCTCCGATGTCGGCCACCGTGACGGACTGGTACGGCGCCGCTCTGGTGCCGCTGTTGAAGGCTCTCAGCATGGCAGATTCCACGCGGATCTGCCGGGGCCCAAACCTGAGGGACAGATCACACGCAGCGCTGCGTCACCACCAACCTTGATGTTGTGAAGCTGCAGCAGAATGTGAGGAGCACACGGGCCTCAGATCTGAGCTCTGCTGCCAGCACACAGAGGAGCCCTGGAGCTCCAGGGAGGCGAGCTGAGAGGGGTTAATAATAAACCCGGAAGGAGCAAGAGCTGCAGCAGCGAAAGCCAACGTTGTAACCTGACCTGGCTCCGGGGCGGTTGGAGGTCCCGGTGTCGATGGGGACGCCCACAAACGCCGCATCGAGTCCGTCCGCGGTCTCCCTGTAGGGCAGCCGGGCCATGGTGGCAATCCCAGACACCCGAGCAACAGCCTCGGCGCTGGGAGGCACATTGTAGCGCTGCCCCGAAGCCTTCCGGCTGGGAGCGACCCGGGGGGTCAAAGTCTGATCCTGGGAACACATTCCAGCCACGCTTTTACCGAAGGATGGAGGGAAGACTCTCCGAATTGTGGAAAAGTTCCTGCAGAGGGAAAACATTCTGGTCTCTGTGGCTCGTCGGATCTTTATGGTCTGCTCATGGGGCTCCTGTCTCTGCTGTGATGCGCCTGTCAGCTCCAGGCAGGGGGGCCTGTGGGTGGCGCTATCACCGCCCCACAGACTCAGTCCTCCAGGCTGGGCTCGATGTGGGCTGGGTCAAACGTTTGACAGGCTGGGAACCAGGCTGAGAACCAGGCTGAGAGTGCCCCGGGGCAGAATTCAGGGAAAAAAATCAACCTGAAACTGGCCCGACGATCCATGGGGCTCCTGTCTCTGCTGTGATGCGCCTGTCAGCTCCAGGCAGGGGGGCCTCTTCAGTTCTGCGAGTTAGACTGGGTAAACTGGGTCATGAAAATCCCGGTGCTGGATTGTCTGGTTGTCCGTGAAGGTTACACAGGGTGCAGTTCACGCTTCCGCCTAGAGGGGGCATCGTTTTGCTGTCTGGCTCAGCCGTCCCACTCAGAAGCTGCTCAGTCAACACAGAACCTCGACAAAGCATCATGGTGAGTGGGCCTTTAACATTTTATCAGAGTGAAATCAAAAAAGCAGGAAAAGTAGTTACGCGTCTAAATCTTCACCTTAAATTTGTGCCAAGTTTTCTGTTCTATCAGGTTTTGGTTCAGCCTCAAGTGCTGTGCTGAAATTGTGTTCTGTTTGGAGCACATATAATCCTGCACGACCTTCCATTTATTATTTTGCAAAGGCAACATTGCTTAAATTCTGGGCACAAACCAGCCTCTTAATATGAATTACAATTCATAGGGTTCCAAACACAATTTAACATAATCTATATATTTTAAATATATATATTTAAAGCATAAATAGTATGCTGTAATATTACATTCAAATAAAATTTCCTGTATGTAAGACAGTCATGTAAATTTGACTGAGTGTGAAATCACATGACAAAGTGTCTGACCCAGATAATCCTGCAGTAATCCTACGTGCTCGTGTCGCAGCAGAAAATATTTAAAAACTCTGGACAGAGGCTGTTTTACCGGAGGATGTTTGGAGCACGTCTAAAAATGTTTATTAGAGGAGAATTAGCTAAACTCTCCTTTAATTCTTTTTAAAAGAAGAGCCAGATTCACCAACCGTAATCTCAATCCTCTGTCTCAACTCCAGCGTGAGTGCATCTCCATCCACGTGGGCCAGGCTGGGGTCCAGATTGGCAATGCCTGCTGGGAACTTTACTGTCTGGAGCACGGGATCCAGCCTGATGGACAGATGCCCAGTGACAAGACCATCGGAGGAGGAGATGATTCCTTCAACACCTTCTTCAGTGAGACTGGAGCAGGAAAGCACGTTCCCAGGGCTGTTTTTGTGGACCTGGAGCCCACTGTCATCGGTACAAATGATCCCCTTAAGATGGACCTCAAGATTCATTTCATCAGACACTGAAAATATAACGTTTTGGTCCTTCTAGATGAGGTCCGCACTGGGACGTACCGCCAGCTGTTCCACCCTGAGCAGCTGATCACTGGAAAGGAAGATGCTGCCAACAACTACGCCCGAGGACACTACACCATCGGCAAAGAGATCATCGATCTGGTGCTGGACAGGATCCGCAAACTGGTGAGCGAACTGGTGGAGAACAGGAGTGCAGTGGAGCTCCTGTGTGATGGCTGACTCTCCTCTGTGTCTGCAGGCTGATCAGTGCACCGGCCTTCAGGGCTTCCTGGTCTTCCACAGCTTTGGAGGCGGCACCGGCTCTGGTTTCACTTCCCTGCTGATGGAGCGTCTGTCCGTCGACTATGGCAAGAAGTCCAAGCTGGAGTTCTCCATCTACCCAGCTCCACAGGTGTCCACCGCTGTGGTGGAGCCCTACAACTCCATCCTGACCACCCACACCACCCTGGAGCACTCCGACTGCGCCTTCATGGTGGATAACGAGGCCATCTACGACATCTGCCGCAGGAACCTGGATATCGAGCGTCCCACCTACACCAACCTGAACAGGCTGATCAGCCAGATCGTGTCCTCCATCACCGCCTCCCTTCGCTTTGACGGCGCCCTCAATGTTGACCTGACGGAGTTCCAGACCAACTTGGTGCCATATCCCCGCATCCATTTCCCTCTGGCCACCTACGCCCCCGTCATCTCTGCTGAGAAGGCGTACCACGAGCAGCTCTCAGTGGCTGAGATCACCAACGCTTGCTTCGAGCCGGCCAATCAGATGGTCAAATGTGACCCTCGCCACGGCAAGTACATGGCCTGCTGCCTGCTGTATCGCGGTGATGTGGTGCCCAAAGACGTGAATGCTGCCATCGCCACCATCAAGACCAAACGCACCATCCAGTTTGTGGACTGGTGCCCCACTGGCTTCAAGGTTGGTATCAACTACCAGCCCCCCACTGTGGTCCCTGGTGGAGACCTGGCCAAGGTTCAGAGAGCTGTGTGCATGCTGAGCAACACCACCGCCATCGCTGAGGCCTGGGCTCGGCTCGACCACAAGTTTGACCTCATGTACGCCAAACGTGCGTTTGTCCACTGGTACGTGGGTGAGGGCATGGAGGAGGGAGAGTTCTCCGAGGCCAGGGAGGACATGGCAGCTCTGGAGAAGGATTATGAGGAGGTGGGAGTCGACTCCGTTGAGGGGGAGGGAGAGGAGGAAGGAGAGGAGTATTAAAATATTCACAGCAGCGTTAATTACACAAAATCAATGTTGAATACATTCCAAACATGGTTTGCTCTGAACAAAGGTACTGTGCATGTCAACTTGTCTGTCATTATATAACACCACATTTCTCTGGTGCAGTGTTTGTTTCATTATCATACTTTGAAACAGTTAATAGTTCCTGGAGGAACAGGAATGAAGAGCGGATGCTGCTTTACTCACGGTCGCCACTTGGGGGCAGTGTTCTGTAACAGACTGAGCCACAAGTTTAAATGTCAAAATAAACAATAATAAACATTTGTTAGTGAATAACAAACATTGCTTTGTTTTTTTTTTTAACTACGCATTGATCGTTTGATATGGACAATTTTAAGAATAATGAGATGTAATGCTAAAAAGTCTCAAGAAATAAGAGAAGCGGTTTAAAGAGCAGTTTAGAGAGAGAATGAGTGTTTGTGTTTTCTTGCTGTTCCTGAATGGAAAAAACCAGGCCCAACAGAGCAGAATATTCTATTTAATCTCAAACCAGTAGAACATTTCAAAAATATTTCCCACCATCTCAAATGTGAAGAGTTTGACACCTAAAATGAAAAAAAAAAAAAATGCGCACCTAAACTCGTTAATTTTCACACAGGTGAGCGTGCAAACGCGCAGAGTGCAAAGCAAACAAAAAAAAACAACCTCGCCCACTAATGTGCAGAGGTTTGAGTCAATAATTAGCAGAATTGTCTCGTAAAGCCATGAATACCAACATTAACCTTGAGACTAAATGTGAAACACAAGATAGTTTCAACCAAACCTGAAGCTCTGAAGTGCTGATATTTAGTTCAGGTAAATAAAGTGCGTAATCGTAAATAAAGATTCTCTCCGATTTGGCGCCACCTACTGCTACACCTGGGAATTACAACAGAGAAGACGCATGGATGAAAGATTTTCAGTGAGTGGAAGAATTCTGTGCAGGAACTAAACACAGAGAGTACCACTGAGCCACAGAAGACGTATTGCTTCATAGATATATGGATATTTGTTAGAACTCAAATCATGGTTGTGTCGGTTGTAGCTTCATGAATGTCAACTGTCTGACGGACCGATCTGTCCTAAGGAACTAGTGTGCATGTCTACACAGGCGTGACGCAGGCCTGACGGTGCTCCCGTCCATACAGCAGGAAGCCCACGGCAGCGCGCAGCTCCTCCAGCTCCAGCTGGGACAGGAAGCTGGTCTGAAGCTCCGCCTCCACCGTGTTTCCCCGCGGTCCCTTCAGGAGAACCAGGGCCGACTGGCACAGCAGCCAATCAACTAGCTTTCTCATTCCAACACTGTCCTGATTGGCCAGGGCCTTCCGTCCCCACAGGCTGAGATGTAGCATGTTGGCTGCTACACGTGCACTGGGACGCTGCAGAGTCACAGAGGCAGCGTGAGTATTCACCACAATGACATTTGTGCAAACTTACATCAATTTAGTTCACTGAGGCTTTCGGACCTTCTCCGGGTTCCTCCTGAGGAGCAACCAGATGACTAACTGCACATCTCCAGGAACAGAGGAGGGCAGAGGAGGAAGCTGCTTCTCCTGGTACCTCCTGCTCTCCAGGCCCACCCCTCTGTAGAAGGGATTGGGCCGTCCAAATATCTCATAGGCGATGGCGCCCACGGCCCACGCGTCCGCTTTGCTGTAGTCAATCACCACGCTGTTTCCAGGAACTGCGGTGATCACCTTTGGGTCAAAACATGACGTCAGTGATCAAACGCAGGCCTTTTTCACTTTAACTAGTAGAAATCTAAGCAGTACCTCCGGGGCCATGAGTGACACGTTTCCTCCCCTGCTGACGCACACGCTGCTGAAGGGCAGCTGCAGGCTGCAGTCGCGCTGAGAGAGGCAGCAGCCAAAGTCGCTAATCACCAAACGAGGGTCACCAGCTGCAGAGGAAGCTCAGTCAGCCCCACAAACTCCGGTCAAAACTCAAGTAGGACCTGGATACGAGGCGCACCAGAATCAAGCTCCAGCAGCACGTTGTCAGATTTGAGATCCCTGTGGGCGACGCCTTGTCTGCACAGATGGTCGACGCCCTCCAGGAGCTGCAGCACCATCAGAGCCCGCTGCCTGCGGCTCGGCGTGGACTCTGCCAGGAACTGTTGCAGCGTGTAGGGATAACTAGGACACCGGAGAAAAGGGGACAATCGGCTTCCTGAGAAAGATGTCTTCACGTTCTGCTACTCGTTGTTAATACACTCATCATATTTTCACCCAAAGGGGCCAAATAGGCTTTCACCCTGAGTTGATGTTTTGACAAAACAAACAAAATAATCAAGACAACACTTTTATGTGGTTTTCACTCAGTCTTACTTCTTCATGACCAAGAAGAGGGTGCGATTGTTGCCCAGACCAGCAGGGTTGAGTCTGGCTGGGAGCATGTCTGGATACTCCTCCAGGGCTCCTGGGAGTAGCGGGACTTCGGCCGTGAACACGCGCCACACTCTGACGATGTTTGGGTGTGCCGCCAACCCTCTTGGGGAGACTCCAAAGTGCCTGTAAGCGCAAAGTTCTCACTCGACAACGGAACTGGAGCGAAATCCTGACAGCGCTGAAGGAGTCACGCACCCGTCCAGAACAACCTGGTCTTGCCGGTTCAAGGCTGCACGACCTGCCGGGACCAGTTCCTGCGACATGGACTTTAATATGTCCTCGCTGGACGACCCTACCTGCACATACACGACATAAAAACAGCACAGGCATCACACTGATGCGTGTCCTCCCGTCAGTCCATACAGAGAATCAGCTGGCTAATTAATTAACGCTACTAATAATAACAATAGCAATAGGAGGAAAAAGACAAAGAAAAAAAACACCAACCCCAAAGTTCCACATCATCTTCATGGCCAGAGGGAAGTTTCTTAGGGAGCAGCAGGTCAGAGGTCGAACTGGTTGCTCTTCATCTTCTTTCAGCTCAACCATGCAGGCCCTGTCCTTCAGGGGGGCGAACGAGGCCGCAGCCTCATACACAGCAGCATTGGATCCTTTCCCAATCTGGTTCCCAATGACATAATCCTCCAGTTTGTATCCAGAGGTGAACGGCCTGAGAGGCGCCTGGAAACGTTTCTTCTTAAAAACAGCCTGCGGAATTTGAGAAAGGCTTTAAAATACCCGACAGTGGTTGAGCTCACCTGAGGACAGGTAAGACATTCAGCCAAGCACAACAGCTAAATTAAGATTAATCACGTCCATTTAAAAATGGACGTTTCCAGGAACTACAGTGATCACCTTTATATTTATCTAACCAATATTTAGATCATCTTGAAGCACAGTGATATTATTACAGTGTATTTTTCAGCATTAAGAACTTCGATATCGTAAAATCCTCGCCTGAATCTCCTGGCAGGCCGCATTGCTCTCCCTGTCGTCTTCAAGCTGCTGTTCGATGAGCCCCACTCCGAGACTGAAGGCCAGAAACACGGCCCTGTTCCGCGCTGCCCCTCCGCCGAACCCTCTCCTGAAGGCGGCGGACTGTAACTGAGCTGCCAGGCCCCTCAGAGAAGTGCGGTAATAGCGGTAGCGAAACGGCAGGAAAGCCCGAGGCTGAACGCCGTGGGCCTGCGGGCCTACGCGGAAACGATCAGCTCGAAACTTTGCTACAACTCGGCCACCAGATTTGAGGAGACCCAACTGAAAGACCGAGCGGCCCCACTCCAGTCCCCGGCTCACAGCGTGTTTGAGCGACATGGTTTACCTGAAGAGGTAATTTAAACTGTTAGCCCTCCGCTAGCAAGCACCGCGATGTAAACAATGTCCACTCCTCAATAAGAAAGGTCGCTATTGGCTGCCCAAAAAGGTCGCTTAGTGACGTCACAGTCCAATTTGCATGTCGTTAGAAAGACAAAAGGTGAGTAAAAAACAAATGTGTTCAACTACAGACAAAATTTTTATGAAAATTTTGCAATTGAAATAAGTAGGTCAATTTACTGACTGAAATGCTTTATATAAATGCACAATTTTGTTCTGTTTAGTAACGTACCTTTTATATATATTTCTTTCTATAGTTTCTGACTGTGGTTGAAGTTAATGCAGTAACATAGAGGGCAGTTGTATTACAATATGACACACATACTAATATAGTATGTTGCTTTGAATCAAAACTCTTTTGACCTTTGCAGGATGAAACGATGAAACGTCAAAGACGTCGATGACGTAACACAGCGGCGTCCTCTTCTGGCCAAGTAGCACATTTGTAGATTTAAAACGTAATTTACAAACCATAATTTCAGTTCTGGATGAGATTCGGTCAATTTGACAGGGTTCGGTGCTTGTTGGGTCATCATAGGAGCTCAGTAACACGTTGTCATAGGTGAAATATCTTATTTAATACATCAGATTTATCAATCCAAACAGTAATGGAATGCGACTGGATGTAATTTAAAAAATACCGCGTATTATTACTTTAAAAGACGAACAATTTTATCTTTCTTTTATTAGGTAAGTAGTTATGTGTGACTACAGGGGCTGCATCACAGGGAAAGTATTACATTTCTAAATCATTTTAAGAACAATAAAATGGTCAGAGGTGCACAGAAGGGAGTAAAGGTCACATACTTTAGATAAATTTTTTAAAAACCTTTAAAGGGAAATACATGTGTTACAAGACGCAACCAGTTTGCAGATGTTACAGGTCGTATTATCACCAATAGGAGGCGCTTAAGCTCTACTGCACAAGAAATACAAAAGAAAAAAGAAAAGCTTCGTTTGTCTTTCGAGGATGAGGAAGAGCCATCTGCAATAATATGTGTACACTTTTCAGAGAACAAGGAACTCAAACAACCTAAATATGGCACATTTTACAGCCTGCTACTTATTAGTGGAAATCATTATCACAAGTTATCAAGTTAAAAGTGAACAAAACATGAGCCAAAGTTTCTTTATCGCTTAAATATTTAACCAATATGTGAGTGAAAGTTTAATTCTATGAAATCAGCCAACTCCACCAGTCCCTTAAGATATTTTCCGGAGACATACAAATAAGTCGGCCTGTCTCTCTGAGAAGACGGGGGGATCATTTTTCTGAGACACCGCTGTTGCTTCCGATGTCAGCTGACATAGTTCCTGACTTTGGTGTAGACTCCAGGGAAGTACGGCTGCGCACATCCGATCCCCCACGACACGATGCCCTCAAAGCGGTCGTTGCAGACCAGCGGCCCGCCAGAGTCTCCCTGTGGTCACGTATGAGGTCGCAGTATGAACCGTGTTTTCTATACATTAATGAGCAGTTTGCTGACTTAACCACACAGAAGCCATGTTGGGAAAGATCCGTACCTGACAGGAGTCTTTTCCACCCAGACGTGATCCGGCACCCAGCATGATGGAGGTGATCATCCCCCCGTAGTAATACTGCCTGCAGTTGGAGATGATCTGCACGTCCACACCTCGCAGCACACGGGACAGGTAGGAGCTGTAGATCTGCGTCACGCCCCAGCCGCTCACCGTGCAGGTGTCAGAGGACAGCGGCGGGGCGGTGGCGTCCGGCAGGACAGCGGGCTGGACGTTGGCGTTGAGCTGTGCCGCCTTGCTCAGCTGCCACACAAACATTCATTTTCCTCCTGGTAAACGGACACGAGGGGAACTCTTTGACCCTGCACTGACCTTGACGAGCATGATGTCGTTGCGGAACGTCCAGTAGTTGAACTAGTTGACGTAGACGCTAGTTGAACTAGTAGTTGAACTAGTTGACGCTCATACTGACACATTAACATTTTTAAGATTTTATCTGACTTTTTCTCATTTCTTCTTTTCTTCTTCCACCAGTGTTGCAGAGTCGGTTGCAGTACTCACGGTATCCAGCAGTGGGCAGCAGAAACCACCCACTGAGGGTGCACTAATGTCCCCCCACAGTAGTGTCCTCGAGAAGACTGAAGGGACACCTGATACTTGGCGGAGAAGCGAGGGGCCTCCTGGCGCTGAAACCCTCTGAGACAGTGAGAAAGTTCTCTTTGATCACACAAAGTTAAAAAAAAAAAAAACATTTTAGCCGCTCAGTGATAATAAAACTGCTTAACTAAAGTTTAAGCGGTTTTATGTGCACTACAAAGCTGCGGTGGAGGATCTTACCTGTTACTAAGAGCCAGAAGGAAGAGCACGCCACTCTGATGCCGACTCTTCGTGTTGATAAACTGCAACGAAACAATAAGTAAAAACCTTCAGAAACACAGGAAGAAGATCATACCTGTTCGTCCAAACACGTCAACCTTCAGGGTGCCTCCAACTGGTGGAAACAAGGTTCTCCTGCTGCCTTTTATAGTGCAACTCTATCCTCCTTCACGTCTTTCGTTTAAACAATCTTTTCATCTGGTTTTTAACCATGTCAGACTGACAGTGAGCTTGACTACAACGGGGCAAAGATGAGGGTTCTGGTGTTTTTAATGACAGCAGAACAGTTCCGGGCCGGACCTGGTGGAGTCAGGAGGCGGTTAGAGCTGCGTAGATGATGACGATGATACGCAGAATGTTAGATTAAATAATAAAGGCCAGAAAATACTCCTCAGAAATTCACTTATTAGGTTATTAACTCAACTGGATATTATAGTTTTAGCGCATGTAGCCACACCTTTGATATATTTTAACGTGATTTATCGTCAGTTGATTTTGGAATTGGCTTTAAAATAACATTTCATTCTGATTGACAGTTATTATCTGGAGCTCAGTGAAGTTATTTCATTAATTAAAGGAGAAATAAAGTGTACATGGATACTTCAGTAAAAGCTCTTCATCACTGTAGGTTTGAAAACAGCGCAAATATTTCTAGCACACCATCGGTCAGATCTTAGAGGGGAGCAAAAGGTCAGGTCGTACATTCAATCACGGTGTCCATGGCAACAGAAACGGGAGCTAAAATAAACCTGAGCAGGTGTAATAGCTTTCTCCCTTTTTCTCTCCACGTAGAGCCGCCATGGACTTCCATCCCAGCTTCCTGTGTGTTCTGCTGGAGGTTCTGGCTGGAAACTGAGTAGACCTTTACATTCACACACGCTTGACGGGCTGGTAAAGTTCAGCTTGACGCCGTGAATCTGGGCTTCTTGATCGCCGACCGATCGGACTCACCAGGACTCAGGTGAATCGGTCTGGCTTACGAACGGCCGGTCCACACGGCTTGATGCCCCACACACGTGGCGGCTCCTGATGATGGATTTCGTGATCAGGTCATGGCTGCTTCTGAAGCCTTTTAGCTACAGATCAATATTTAGCTGGCTCTGCCTCAATCGGCTCTCGTGTAATTTGGAGTAAACTCAGCAGCTGCTTTGTCTCCTCAGCGAACAATATTGATCACTGGGATCAATGTGGGATGTCGGTACCTGGAAAAGCCAATTAGACGCCAGTTCTGGAGAGAAGTTTGAGACAAGGAGGGTCAGGAAGGAGAAAGAAGCGTTAGAGAGTTTAATTTAGCAAAGCAAGATCAAAGAAACATCAAAGTAATGTGAGAACATAACTGAGATAAACGATAACAAAGGCTGGTTAACAGAAATTAGCCTTCTATTGTGGTTATCTGAACATTTTAAATCTACAGCATTAAAATTCCCTGTAGCTAACAGAACCATATCTTGTTTCCATGGAAACAGTCTGCGTTTTAACGTGTCATTTGATTTGAAAGCTGCTTTGAAGTCATGCTCTTTTGTTGCATTGATGTCGTGGAGATTGTGGTTGTTCTGATGCTGCTGTCAAACAGAGAGATGAAGAACTCTCACGTTCTGCACCGGGTGGATAACGGTGGTCGGACGCGCTCGACGATGTGCCATTGATGTTGGCGATGTTGATGTTCTTTGATCTGCTGAGCCAGGAGCGTTTTTTATTGTTCCCGCTGACTCAGCAGCTGCAGGACTAAAGTTTCAACTGGTTTTAATCCATCCATCTTCATCTGTGTGTGTGTGTGTGTGTGTGTGTGTGTGTGTGTGTGTGTGTGTGTGTGTGTGTGTGTGTGTGTGTGTGTGTGTGTGTGTGTGTGTGTTACAGGTCAGGAACGTATCGTGGGGGGTTACGCCCCTGTTCCTCATTCCATCAAGTACATCGTGTCCATCCAGACGACGCAGCGGCAGCACATCTGCGGCGGCTCGTCTCGTTTAACGGAAACATCACCAGAAACGTGCTCTGTGCTGCTAACAGCACTGGCAGGAAAGATGCCTGTAAGGCGAGACCGGTGCTCAGACTGGAATATTAGACGGGAATGTTGAGGAATCCCTGACGTTCCCGACTCCGGCTCTGTTCCATGGGGACTCTGGAGGTCCGCTGGTGTGCAAGGGCCGCGTCTATGGTCTGGCGTCCTGGGGAGAAGGATGCGCTGACCCATAGTTTTCTGGAGCGTACACGGCTGTGTCCACGTTCCGCCAGTTTGTATTTTTTGTCAGTGTCACATGACTCTGTTCCTGTGTGTTTATGTGTTTATTACGCGTGTTTTCCGTGTTGCGCTACATGGAGCCCTCGGCTGTACATCCCATCAAACATGCTAATAAACCCTGAAATGGGAAACAGGGAAAACCGGGCCAAAAATAAAGATTTGATCTATACCTTCAGAAAGTCATTAAAGAATCAGATCTGTGTCACATTAATTAGAATCTGCTTCAAACGTGAATGAAAGAGGATGAAGGATAAAGGAAAAGAGAACTGGGGGCGCAAAAGTGATCTTTGTTCCCCAGACGCTCCAAAACAGACATCAAATAGAGAAACGTTCACGCTTTGATCTGGACAATTAACATGAATAAAAAGTGGACTCCAGCAGCATTTAATCTATTTACTGCATGATGAAAAGCATCTGTGTGTGTGTGTGTGTGTGTGGGTGTCAGAATCGTGCTGCCTCCATTAGAGACATACGATCGGCTGCTCTTGGAGCGACAGTGATTCCTTAAATCAGCCCAGAGGCGTCCCACCTGAAAGGTGCGCCGCAGCGGCGTGAATAGGCTTTACTTTAAAGGCCTCTTTGGTTTCGCTGCTACTTGTGGTGTCGGGCGTGTCCGCGCTTCTTTGCGATTGGCACATTCGGGGGCTTTTATGTCTGTTTATTCAGGCTTGGTTGCATAGAGGCCGACTCATCGGGCCTGGGGAGGCCTCTCTGGGGAGGGTGGGGCTTGAGTACCTGGCGTGTTTGATTCAGGGCTCCCCGTCAAACGGTGACCCTGCGACAAGCGGCTCCTCCGAGAAGCTTCTCCACCCAGATGGAGGCCACCAGCGGCCATTCTTCTCCCACAGGCAGCCAAAGAGCAAGACTTTAATCCCCCGGGAAGAGCTGCGGCGTTCACAGGAACGTTGATGTGTTTCAGAACATGGTGGACGATGTTCTCAGGTCCCGCAGTTGACGCGTGAGATCTTCTGCATGTGAAATGGTGAACACCGCCCCCTAGCGACTGGCTGCTTATCACAGATCAGATTTAAACGCACCTTAATTAAGCTTCCATCATTCATTCGGTCTCACCGAGGACAAAAGTGGTGAGGACCAGACCCAAGTCCCCTGCTGTCCATCCTCTGAAAACACTCAGGTTTTTATAGGAACCTTCAGTCAAGCCTGAAAGGGGACGGAAATGTTCATAGCGGATGCGAACCACCAGGAGGCAGATGACCACGAAAGCGTGAGGAGCAGAAGAGCTGGCAGCTGAGGCGCAGCCCTCCCGGCTCTTCCTTTCATGGCCACCATCCCTCCGCGGCTGCTGAATGGAGGTATTATGAATAAAGAGCGCCGTCTTTGCTCCGCGGGGCGGAGGTTTGCAGACGGGACTGATGCAGCTGACAGACGAAGCTCAGATGCACAGCGGAAACGTGAGCAGATTGTCATGGGACCGAAAACAACAAACGAACGAGCCCTTTTTCCTTCTGACCCTGCAGAGATTCAAGCACTTTGGTGTTTTCCTCGCCACTCTGGCCGCAGCCAGAAGGCTTCACGGCGAATGTGGGACATCCTGAATGTGCAGAACATGGAAACACTTCCCAACTTTACTTTCATCAGTTCAGAGACAATTCAGACCAGGGGTGGGCAGTTCTTTGGCCTGAAGGGCCACGTTGGGTGTAGATCTTGATGAAGGGGCCGGCCAGGTGGTGCAGGAAACTAACCCCCCCAAATGAGGATCAGAGGTTAACTAAAAGTCTTGACTGAGAAAATACATTGAAGAGCCTGTAAATTGGTTCAACTAGAGATGGATGATGAAGCTCCAGATGATGTTTGGCTCCACCTTCTTGGGAGGACATGTTGGCAGGCTAGGTGAAGGGGGGTCTGAACCTTTTTCTACATTATTGTTGAAATTATTGCGAAGGCTCTGCGGGCCGGATCAAATGGTTCATCGGGCCACATGTGGCTCCCGGGCCTCAGTTTGCCCACCTCTGATTCAGACCGACTCGGCTGGTGAAGCTCCAGGTTCGGTGCAGGAACATCTAACCTCCTTTGATCACCTGATTTAAAGTAATGCACCATAAAAAACAACATCAGCCCCAACAACAAGTAGGTCGTTAAGATGAAACCTCGGATGTTCGGGATGAGTGAGGATTCCTGGTGGATCAGCTGGGGGAGATCAGCAGTTATAATGGCTGACACAACAACAGCGTTGTCTCCTGAATTTACCTGAGGTCACGTGACTGCTTTACTGGAATTATGTAACCGACTGAACATGGAAATGTGACTGAAAATCGTCAGAAGATGAAAACAGGACATTCGGTTTCCTCTGGAGGAAAAACATCGCACTCGGCGTACTTTTATTTTTTATTTTTATCAAACACAATGAAAACGGCTCAGGTTTTGGTTTCATACATGGAGACACTCACACGCGCGCGCACACACACACACACACACACGGTTTCTTCTTTGCTGCTCTGTGGATTTACCAAGTCTCTCCTCTGAGGATTTGCACAAAGTAGAGCACTTTAATCAGATTTCCTGACTCAGGCCCACCATCAAAGAGGGGCTGAGCTTTGTTCTATTAATGAAAATACACACACACACAAACACACACACACACACTGACATTAAAATAATTCATTCATTGGTATGGCTAATTATAAAATCTGCTAATGAATACGTCTGCAGTGGTGCTAATGTATAATCCACAATTCTATTTATAACCGTACTACTTTATATCTAAACGTGGGCAAATCTTATGACATTTTGCAGAAAATTTAGTTGAATTAAATATCTGAAAGTGGATGAATTACACCAGTTTTGCCAGACGATGGCGCTATAAGCACCGTAGGCTTCGATAAAAAGCCGAGCACAGAACCAAAATGGCGGTTTTATATGCTAACCCCACCAGAGGGCGCGCCAGAGCACGGTGACGTCATTAAAAACTAATATTGAACATTTCTGCATCTTTCTTGATGAACTTCGTTTCTATTTAAACCGAACGTGAGAAGAGCGTGACTTCTCATCACTGCACCTTCTCCACCTGACAGGAAAGGACTCTTCTGTCCAATCACTGTTCTCCCTGTCAGCAGGGGTGGGAGGAGCTAAGAGGGTCATTCTGCAGCCACACCTGACCATTCGAAATCACCTGCAATCAGCCAGGACCTGGTAAAGACCAGCTGGAAAACAAACCCGTGATTGGCGGTTTAAAACTGCTCGCCGTGTTTCTGAGGTGAACGCCGTCTCTGAGCTGCTGCGCCCACGCAGGGGACGCCGTGTGTGCCCTTGACACGGGTTCAAACCTGTTTTGGGATTAAATGTGGGGCCCTCGGGCGTCGGCGGCGTCCTCAGCTGCACAGATTCAGCAGTTAGCTGAGCTAAAGTTAGCGGTTAGCCTCGTACATGAACATTAGCTCAGTTAGCTGTCAATGCTACGATGCTACGATGGACTGTTTCAAATGTTTGCTGTGGCGATCTCAGTTTGGATTCAATTTCCTGTCTCAGACAGGAAGTCCACGGCTGAAGACAGGAAGCAGGCCTCGGTCGTGATCGTGGCTCAGGTCGGGACCAGAATTCTAAAAGCGGGCTGTTATTCAGCTGCTTCCAGGTGCACAGATCCACCGCGGAGCTGCGGCGGCGCCTCTGAGCTCATCCGCTCGCTGCTTCCTGACCTAATTTAGCTTTTTATGGAAAACAGACTGACGCTTATTCAAAAGCCGCTCTTCAGATGGAATTTTTTATTCCACCAGCGATTCAGGACCCGGTTCAGGCACCATCCTGGTTAAGGAGGAAACCATCAGCGTCTTTGATGACTTCCCGGGTTCGGGTGGAAGGGCTGGAGACGCTGCCGCTGTCTCAGTGGCGGGGCGGAAGCTCATTAGCGCGGCCGAGACGCGGTATGGAAATGATCTTCGGGACACAAAGCGTTATTATCATCCATGAGCTGCAGAATCGTTCCGTCATGTATAATTCAGAACCCGGACGGTCTCGGTGGAGGAGCGACGCCGGAGGTGTGCCTGGGCTGAAGCCGTGGGACTGATCTGGAGTCAGCAGCCGATGAACACGCTCGCTTTTAGACGCTCCACACGTGAGCCGAGGCTGAAAACGCAGAAACCAGGACTGGACCAGAGGTTCCGAAGATGTGTCGGCGTTTTTAACCTTCCTGCTCAGCTGACACATTGACCTTTGACCTTACAGATGCTGGCTAATTACTTTGTTTGTACAGCTGAAGCTAAGGATCAGAGGGAAGTGCTGCGTTAATCACGCTAAAACACCGCCGTGGTGCTCACAGGCTCCTTTGTTTTCATCCTCTCTCTCCTGAGGCCCAGGACCGCCCCCTCGACCGCCCTCACCGCCCGCTTCTGTCCCTTGGACGGATCCGCTCCCGGACGTCACTCGAGTGTCATCCTGGCGTCTCGATCAGGGGCTATTTATGGAGGCGAGTGAGAACATCGCCATTATGAGGACGGGCGTGGGAGGACGAGCGCGCCTTCTGGAAGCGCACGTTCGTGTCCGCGCAGCGGGAACAAAGTCAGAGGGAGCATCGCCGACGTCAGTGGTCCGGAAAACACAGCCAGGTCCTCCGCTGGTCCGGCTGGTCTCAGAGCAGCTGAGATGCCTCTGCGGGGCTCAGCTGCGTGCGGCCATTGTTCGCGCTGACCTTTGGCCTTTGGCGTGGTCCCAAAGTGAAGTGATAAAAACATCCTTTTTTCACTCCTTATTTCATTGTTGCTGATGAGAAGCTGCTGATGTTTCCTCCAGGATTCAGAGGGAGCCAAAACCTTGCTGAACTTCCTTCATGCTGTTTCTGCTTATCAGAGCGGCGCAGAGAAGAAGAGAAGAGAAGAAGAAGAGAAGAAGAGAAGAAGAGAAGAGAAGAAGAGAAAGAGAGAAGAGAAGAAGAGAAAAAGAGAAGAAGAGAAGCGTGGTTTGGTTTAAAGGGACTGAAACAATTAGTCAAGACAGAAGAGCCTGAGGTCGTTCGTGAAGGTTACTGAGAGCGAAGCACACACACACACACACACACACACACACACACACACACACACACACACACACACACACACACACACACTAAAGCCAGGGTGTTATGCAAGTGACCTGATTGTTTCCAAAGATTTGATTAGCTGCAGTCAATCATCATGAAAGCTTCTGCGTGAGGCCACCGTGCACGTAACACCGTGCACGTAACAGCCTGCACGTAACAGCGTGCACGTACAGTAGAGGCACGGCGTGCACAGACCTGTGTCTGCAGAGTACTGCCGGGCTCTCTTTGATCTGCTAACAGGGCTCTCCGTCCTCAGGTGATCGGCTGTTTTTCCTTCATCTTAAGTATTGATCTGGGACCGAATCAGAGATTTGGCAGCCTCTAGTGGTCAGAACACAGACTGCAAGCGTACCTGTCTGTAGGCCCCGCCCCCTGAGCGTGGCAGAACCTGATTATTTGATCCTATCCTGTCAGTTGCTTTGATTTTTGGGTATTTTCACTCAGGGATGCTTCTCCATCTTGTCTCTGTTTCCTTTCCACCTTTTTTCCTCCTCAACTTGATTTAAAGGTGACGAGAGAAGAACTTTCATCCGTCCGTCTGTGTGATGCTTTGAAGTCTTTGATTTCCTCCCGCTGTGGGGAAGCTGAAAGCTCCACTTGAGCCTGAACTTGAGCTTTTCTGAGTTAAGGAGATGCTCTCCAGAGTTTATCAGTCACAAACATGAATTAGCATCCGGAATCAGCGACACCGTTTCCGGGCTCCACCTGCTGACGGAAATCAGGCCGATGAGCAGGAGGCAGCGCTCTGATTGACGGTGCTGATCTCAGATGATTGCTCCAACGTTAATTAGCGCGAGCCTGCGTGTGCTCGTGCTCGTGCTGCGTCCTCCGGCCCCTGTCACCATTTTCCAGAGAGGACGTGTGAAGAGAAGAAGACAGAGAAGCAGAGGTGCGGAATCCGGATTCCCCTGAAGGCACCAGAGCTGCTGACTTTCATCCTCGTCTCGGTTTACGGCTTTGATCTGGCTCCGGATGCTGCTGTGACTCTCAGTGGTCTCAACCTTGGTTTGACAGGGTTTCACGGTCGTCCGAAGGTTTTCCCACCTTTGATTAATGAACGACACCTGATTAAATGAATCGGCTAAAAACGGGACATTCCTAAACAATCATTATCATGGACAGATTTCAGCACCCACATCACACACACACACACACACACACACACACACACACACACACGGCCAGCAGCAAGGTCACATCCCGCTTTGATTGGCAGGATTTTAAATGACCACCTGCTGAGCTCAGAGCGGGACAACGTGGAGCATCATCAAAGCTCCCACGTGGAAGCGCGTGAGCCGTGAGCACAGCAGGGAAATGTCACGTGGATCTGTGTAAATATGTTTTAATATGGCTTAAAGATATCCATTAACAGGGACCTTACGGTATCACGCCACTAGGGGGCGCTCCCGCACTCCCCGTTTGTACTGCTCAATTTCCATAAAAGTGGTTATTTTTTTTTTTAATAGGATCGTTTAGAGATTTCTTTCACAAAAATTGGACGTTTCACCGTTCCAAAGGTCCTCGGATCGCCATGGCGTCGTCGCTGAGCATGAATGAAATCATCCTGTCATTTTCAGTGGCTCAGCGTGGACTCGTTTGCCCTCTCGTCCTCGTCTGATCGTCTCGCCCTTCTAATTTGACCCCGAATGACCTCCCTGCGTGCGGCCCGACGCTGGTGTGAGCTTCAGGAGCTTCTCCAGCTGATGAAAGAGGGAAACGGGCCTCCTGTGGCTGATCCTCTCACCTGAATTTCACCAGGCGGAGCTCGTCAGCCTCGTCGGCGACGGACGGAGATGATATTGATTTCCCGCCCACGATCTGCGCTTCCTGCTTTGCGAACACAGAAATGACTTTATTCCTCTGTCTTTTCTGCCGGACTGGCTTGTTTTTCTCTTTTTCAGGCCTCTTCGCTCCTCAAGAGTCTAATATGTAAAAAGCAGAGCGAGCTGCTCCTTCTGCTGCACCTACACCCATAAATCAGCCACCTAACGGCCTGCACCTTCTCTGCACCGCCGACCTCATTGATTAGGCTGCTCGGTAGGAACAGAACCGAGTCCAATTCAATTAGGCGGCCGCGAGAGGAAATATGACGCTGTGGGGGTCGGAGACACAAATCAGAGCTGTTCAGGTAGCAGCGGAAGTCGGAGGGACAGTGAGTCAGGAGGAGGTGATGAAGGTGATGAAGGTGAGCTCCACTGAAGGAGGTTCGGGAACAAAGGTGATGGTGGAGTTCCAGGAAATGAGCTCGGCCCCCTGCTGATCTGGCTAATGGCTCAGATTTTAGCCTCCATGGCGACATGAACCTGAGGATGAAAGAAGCACCGGTCTGCTCTCTGCACGATTATGGGATGGGTGCACGTTGCTCAGACATTCGAGGTGCCCCGAGGAAACAGCAGATGTGACCTGTACTTCTTGGCGTTCAGCAGACCTTCCAATATGGCCGCCGAGTGACTGTTTTTGACTCTCATGGTGGGTTTTCTTCTCTGCATCCGTCTCTCCTCTTCAGGTAAAAATCGATGCATTCAAACACTTTTTGTCCACTTTCATCACATTTTTCCGTCACAAATCTTGGACCACACTATCCGAGGACAGAGCTAGCTAGTTAGCGTGCTAACATCATGGTGGTGGCTGAACAGGGCCGTTGTTTACGGAGCCAAATCCTGGTTCCACTTTTTATTCACACAACATGGAGACCCAGAGAGAAGAGGCCCTTCATCATCTGGACAGGCAGCTGCTCCTCCGTGGCTACCGCCCCGGCCGTTCCCAACGCATCCAATCACGCCCCACCAATCTCTCAATCGCCCTCCAGCCAGGCTCCGCACAAACAACAACAACAACAACGTCTGAGCCAGCGTCTTCGGAGGAGAACAAGCGCCGTCTGCTCTGAAATCAGCAGCGTCAGTCAGGCCCCTGAACGAGGTAGCATCTGCGAGGCTGCTGATTCTTCACGCCTAAACACACTTTTCTTTCATTCACCACACTTAACGTCGCCGCTGGAAGAAAACATTTATTTCTCGGTGTTGCCACGGCGACTAGCCTCCCAGCAGAAAACTTAATCCACCATCTTGTGACAGACCATTCCTCCCTGACGCAGATGAGACCAGCTCTGATTTATTGCGGCCGAGCCGGGAGAGCAGCAGCCTTTCATCAGCTCTGATTAAAGCAGAGATTCCCGCTCCCGACCCCGGCTTCAGCCCGCCGGGCCGAGCAAGCGGGACTTCTCATTAAATCTGATCCGGAGACAGAAATCATCTTGTTCTGGTGCGCGAGCAGGAGCTGGATGGTTTGGTGGTCGGCGTGCCGCTTCGTTAATGCTAACATGCTGCTAACATCACATTCTTTTCCTCTTTACTTGTTTAATGCCAGTTTCTCCTTCACGTTAGATTATCTTTAATCACATTCCCAAATGTGAGATTTTGGAATGATTAGCATCGGCTGTCGACGCAGTTCCTTTTCCAGACCACACTTACGCTGTTAGCCGCGTACGGACTTTTCAACTTCGATGTTCCTTCCAGTGAAAATCCAAGATGGCCGCTCTGCACGTCACCATGACAGTAAGTCATATATTCCCGCATTTATTCACCTTTTAGCCTTGTTTTGTGTATTTTTTACATTTTCCTTTGATTTTGAAACTTAGCTTTGATGCTAACGACCGTATTTGGGGATCTAAACCGTGTTTGACGGAATTCCAGCTGTCTTCGTGTTCAAGTTAGCTTGAATTTGATTTAAAAACTGGAAAATGCTCCTTCGCCGCCACACAAAGATGGGTTTGATGTTTTGATTTCGTGTCTTTCTGCTTTCGTTCAAGTTCACAGCAGCCCTCTGAGAATGATGAAGAAACGCACCTTCGTCTTCCTCATTTTCGTGAAAAGCAGAATTCGGTCGACGCCTCGGTGCTGGGAGGATAAATAACGTTCTGGTTGGAAGCCATTTGGAAGCAGCACAACAAAGCAGGGAGGGAGTTGATGGTGCTGAGCGGCGCGCTGAGACTCTTGCACTGATCAGCGCTGCATGATGCAGAAAACAGAGGAGGAGGAGGAGGAGGAGGAGAGGAAGGAGGAGCGAGCGGGGGAGCAGACTGGCAGAAGCTTTCGGCTCTCAGTCTCTCATCTGAGCGTCGGCGAGCAGCTTCTCTCAGCTCTTCCTCCGCCTCGCTCAGGCTGGCCTCGCCGCCGCCATGCTGCCCTGGAAACGGAACAAGTTTGTTCTGGTGGAAGATGAGTCCAAGAGTAAAGCCAAGAGCCTTGGAAGCGGGCTGACCTACCAGTCCATCCTGTCCTCTCTGCTGCGCTCCTGCCCCGACCTGCTGCCCGACTGCCCCTTCCACTGGGTGGGCAGCATCTTCCACACCAAACGGCAAAAGGTGGAGCTCAACAAGGAGGAGCCGGTTTACAAGGTGCGCTACCTGGGCAGCGTGGTCACCATCACGGCCAAGGGCGACGGCTGCACTCAGGAGGCCGTGGCCAAGATCTGGACCAAGAGCAACTTCGGGGAGCAGAGCATCAAGATGAGGCTAACGGTGGGGCCGCAGGGCATCCGCATGAGCGCCGACAAATCCGGGAAGAAGAAGCCCGTCCACCTGTACTCGCTCAACAGGATCACCCACTGCAGCCCCGACCCCGGCCGGCCCAAAATCCTGGCGTGGATCTACAGGCATCAGGTGAAAAACATGGCCGTGGTGCTGCGCTGTCACGCCGTCTTGGTCAGCAAGTCGCAGAAAGCCCAGGCGATGGCGCACAGCCTGTACCAGAACGCCACGTCCGCCTTCAGCGAGTTCAAGCGGCTGAAGCGCCAGAGCGACTTCCGGCGCTGCCACATGGGCCAAGAGGCCGTTCCCATGATGCCTCTGAGGAGGCTGCTGAACGGCCAGTGCCACTACCGGCCGCCTGCAGACACGGCCCCCAAGCGCCTCTTCGCCATCGCGGAGGAAGAGGAGGAGGAGGAGGAGGAGGAGGAGGAGGAGCCCCAGAGGGTTCTGACCACGAGCACCGAGCCGACCCAGCTGCTGTCGGAGCTGGACATCGGGGACATCGCCAGGCTGCAGCAGTGTCAAATCAACTTTGTGAGCGACGGGAACAACAACACGTTTACATTTATAACCTCGCTGGTCTGACCTTCCCGCCCCCCACCAGCAGGTGGAGCCGGGGGGAATCGGACCGGCTGCGTGTTTACGACGAGGGCCGATGATGCTCAGAGGGAACGACAGCACAATGACCAACGCGCTCAGAAACCGTCCGCAGGGACCTTCTCCTTCTTTTTTGACTGACTGTAATATAAAAAGATTTTAGTGTTGTCGGAATACTGGAGTTGCTAATTTGATGAATTTTGAAAAAAAGGAACTGTTATTTTGCTACAACCAGGAAACAGACTCAGCCGTAGATATTTGTTGTAAAAACGGGCTCAGATTTGGTGATTTATTGTTACATTAATCCTTTTAGAGGAGAGAGGAATTCCTTTTGTGCAAATTCCCACATTTCCTTGTTCCGCTCTAAATTCCGTCTGGATCGGGGTAACACAGGAATCTGTGATGTAGCATTTAACCCAATCAGGATGATGAGAGATGAATTAAAACCCAATCAAGGTTAGCGTGCGCTAAACTGGCTAAACTGTCACCCCGAGACCAGAATCAGGAAAACGTGTTTCCCAACATGTTTTAGCATCCAAAATCAACAATTTTCCAAAACTTCTCAGGTTTAACATTTGTTTCAATGCTTTTATTTTGAAAAGCCGCTCGTGCGGCGCTGGAACCGCCTCCTGTGAATTTGTCTTTTGTAACTGGGGGTTTTTCTGTGTAAACGTCTGTAATTTTGCTAACACGAATCCTCGATAATCCTCGTCGTGAGCCGAGGAGCGACTCGGGCCGCGCGTCCAGGAAGTAAGCCATGTTTCTCACTGTTACTGCTCATTGATGCATGACGTGTCGTGCTAACCTTCCCGAGCTTTTCCTCGCACTTTCCAACAGACACTGTGATGATTGCGACCGAGGAGGAGCTTTAATCCCCGTCATGTTTTGGTTTTGTGTTTTTTGGATGTTGGCTTTTGCGTGTGCACTTTTCCCCACAAACTCCAGCAGGAATCCCGTCAGCGGGATGAATAAATCTTCCCTCTCTCGGGCTTCTGTCTTCAATCCCAGAGGTGATTCCAGATGAGAGATTATTTAAATGAATCCCCCAACATTCCACTTGTTCGCATTAGCATGTTTTTGATGTGAAAGCGCGTGTGTGCGGACACATTTGCACCATCCGGAGCCTCCGCGCTGATGCTTCCTGAAGACTTGAAAGCACCGCCGGGCCGGTGTTAGCACGCTCTGCTAGTTCCTGTAGGTTGGGCCTTTCCCTCTGACGGAGCTGATCTGCATCGGTCTCCACAAAACCCTCATTTTAACGATGAAACTTCCCAGATCAGGATGTGTGACAGGTGCTTTCTCCATGCTAGCAGAATCTGAGCCGTCTGAACTGATCACTGATGGACAAAAACAACCATGATCAGCTGATGAGGTGGTGTTTTCACCAGTCAGGGAAGCTGAGGACCAGCGCTCGTCCTGTTTGCGTTACATCGCAGAGAATCTTCTCTCCGGCTCGCCCGCCTCTCCGTTTGCTTCTTTCCTGCGTGGGAAAAAGCTTTTCAAGGACAGTCGCAGGCTCCGAAAATGCCTCTCCTTCGTCTGTGAGTCTCTGACGTTAGCAGAGACGTTGCTGGAGCCGGAACGTTGGCGCTTCCTGGCACAAACATTCTGTGTCTCCTGCGAGCAGCAGACGAGAGGGAACAGATGGCAGCGGCGAGGTGTTAGCACAGTCATCTTCCAGCACAGGAAACCAACACTCATCAAAACACGCCGGCGGGTGGATGGTGTCGCTGACGGCGCCGCTCGTCACACCCTGAACGGCCGGCAGCGGGACACAGAGGAGCCTGGTTCCGCTCAAGGGTTCTTCCTGTTAAAAGACACTTTTTCAGGGAGAAAAACCTGACTGAATATGTCGTGAAGATTTCTGAACCCTGCCTGCTCGTCCGAACAGCGACACCTGCAGGCGAGGGGTAGAACAGCTAGGCGAGTTAGCGCCAGGCTAGGTTAGCACATTCATAAACAGTCACATGATAAACGAGGTCAAGTTGTCGGTGGGTCCAAAACTACAGAAACCGTTTTCAAAGGACATCGAGTGAAACAGCGAGAGGCCGAAATTAAAAATTCCTGGATTCTGATCCTCGCCAGGGTCACATGACCCCCTGTTCGTCCTGATGAATTTGACTGCGTCGTTGATATAATGTTTTCCTGAATTATAACGTCTGTGTTGGGACCCTGAAGGCAGCGTTTCACACCTGCTGACACGTAAATGAGATTCTGAGCCTTCGTGCTGCTCAGCACCTTTGACGTCTCTGCGCTCTTATTACCCACAACAAAACCGGCACGTCAACATTTTCCTCCTCAGCGGCCTCAAATTCTTTTAACGCAGCAGAAGTCGTGAGCGGCGGCGGAGGAACGTGTCGGATCGTCTCCCGAGGCTACGACTGCTCAGCGCCCAGATTCTGCTGGAAACCAGCATAAACATCTGCCTAATTCATGAGGATTAGTTACAGCCATCAAACATTCATGTTCCCCAATCCTCTAAAAAATAAGCAGGGCAGAGAGAGAAGGAGAAGAAGAAGAATGAAGCCTGCAGAAATGTTTCATAATGAGAGAAAGCAGAGTGAGTCAAACGTCTGCTTCCCCTCCTGCAGATGATGGAACCGCCAGGGTCGCAGAGTTTGCTGCTTGTAATTTAAAAACACCTTTGTTGACGTCTTCTGAAGACAAGAACCAGCATTTACGACAGATTATAAGAGCCACGTTGCTCATGTCCTAACAGAGGGAAGGGGGCTGGGGAGGACTGGTGATGGATGCTGGCACGTCCTCCAAGGTTCTTTTATGGAGGCCACCTGGGCTCTGACAGGTTAGAGACATCTGGATTGTTTGTGTGTATGTGTGTGTGTTTTCTTTCTTTCTATCAATCATCCATCTATCCTTCCCTCATCATACACGGATCTATGGCGACACCTGATGGCGGGGAGGCGAAGTGCACCCAGGAGCTCCACAGACCTTTAGCCGTCTGCTTTTAGCCTCTGCTGTCGATAAAGCCGCTGACCGCAGAAAAGACACCAAATCCAGGTTTGTGAACAGGCCAGCAGTCGTGCACGCTGTTTGTGATCAGGATGTGCTGGGATTCGACATTAAACCCGCTCGCTGAAACTTGCCCAGCTGCAACTTTGCCCCCCGGCTAACTGCTAATGTAGCTAGTTTACGAAGGACGCGCAGTGACGCATTAGAATCCGTTCATGGCTTAAATTCACCATTTTTCGCGTTTTATCAAAGTGTCATTGAACAACCATTAGTTGGGACCAATGTTGTGATTTAATTAGCCTTACGGATCAAATAGGTGCAGTGTCGATTCATTCATTACGCCGTAAACATGAAGGCAAAATAATGTGACTAATTAGCGTCTTGAATCCCCAGATTCAGGACAACAATCTGCAGCTCAGTTTTAGAGAAGCTTTTTTCAACATTCCCCTATTTTTTAGACGATGCTGGTAGAATGTACATAATTCATTTGTGCCTTCACAGCATCTCCGAATGCTGCACACCTCACCATGGACTCCGGTGGGAAACCCTCGACCGCACAGATGGTGGTTTTGGCCGCCAGCTCCGCCCTGACAGCGTTCTTTTACGCCATTTACAGAAACAAAGCTATGACAGTGACCAGGTTAAAGGTACGCCTCCACCGAAGCTTTGCTTTATTTCCCTGGTGTCCTTAATGTGGTCATCTGTTCTGCAGGAAGCCAAGAAAGTTTCCATCGAGCAGGATTTGAAAAGTTTACTGTCTGAAACCCCTGGACGATGTGTTCCCTACGCCATCGTAGAAGGTGAAGGTGATGTTTGCAGGCTCTCATTGGCGCCGAGCGCGTCCTGACGCCTGTCTGGTTGCTGCAGGGGTGGTGAGGTCAGTGAAGGAAACTCTGAACAGCCAGTTTGTGGAAAACTGCAAAGGTGTGATCGAACGCCTGACGCTGAAGGAGGAGAAGATGGTGTGGAATCGCACCACGCACATCTGGTACGTGATCACAGATTCAGGAGTCTGAGAGGAGTCAGAATATTCCTTTATGCTGCCGTTTAGTTCTTAGACGCAAGTTTAATGAGCCTCAGCAGCAACATTTGTCCTGTAGTTGAAAAGAAAACTGGTGTTTGCAGGAACAGCACAGAGAAAATCATCCACCAGCGCACCAATACGGTCCCATTCGCTCTGGCGTCGCACGATGATGATGTCACGGCCACCGTCCGCGTCATTCGTCCACTGGAGGCCTCAGACCTGGACCTGGAGACCACCTACGAGAACTTCCACCCCTCGGCCCACTCTCTGTCCAGCGTCATCGGACACTTCCTGAGCGGGGAGCGACCCAAAGGCATCCACGAGACGGAGGAGATGCTGCGCGTGGGCGACAGCGTGACGGGCGTCGGCGAACTGGTCCTCGATAACAACCTGATCAAACTGCAGCCGCCCAAACAGGGTTTCTGCTACTTCCTGAGTCGGCTGGACTACGACGGCCTCCTCCGCAAGCAGAGCAACAGCCTGAGACTGTGGCGGATCCTCAGCTTCCTGTTCGGCGCCGCCGCCTGCTCCACGCTGCTCTTCATCCTGTGGCGGCGCTACGAGCAGCACAGGCGGAGCAGGAAGGAGCGCAGCATGCTGGAGGAGTTCGCCGAGCAGCAGAAGAAGCGGCTGCGCGAGCTGAACGTGGACGAGAGCTGCCTCTCGCCCAGCGTCTGCAGCATCTGCCTGAGCCGCCAGCGCTCCTGCGTCTTCCTGGAATGTGGTCACGTGTGCGCCTGCGCTCAGTGCTGCGACGCCCTGCCGCCGCCAAAGAAGTGCCCCATCTGCAGGGCGACCATCGACAGGGTGGTGATGCTTTATAACAGCTGAGACTGCGTCGTGCAGGAAGTGTGCCCATGCACTTCCTGTTTGAGCTTTAATCAGAAAGTGAATTCACGTTTGTGCGTTTAAGTACTCCAGCGACGCATCAGCATGAAAAAGATGAATGAATAAAAAGAAATGGAGGACACAAGAGTAGTGGGACGTGCACGAGTTTGCTTGAAGTATTTTATTTCATGCGCCTGCAGAGCAGATCAACAGCTGTAAAGACATCACAGGAGCTTTCAACAGCCTCGCCACCATCGTTGTAAAGGCAATGTGGAAAAATAGGGCACCGAATAACCGCACAGAAGAGCAGACACGTAGGACGCCGCGGGGCAGTGCACGAGGGAACACCAACAGCCGTCATGCAGGAGGGTTGAGGCGAGCCGACGAGGGGATACCTGAGAAAAGCAACGGGAGCAACGCGACCACAGGGAAGTGGGGAAAGGGTGAAGATGCTGCCTCCTCGCAGCACGCGGGCTCAGGAAGCGTTCGCCAGAGCGGACGCTGACGTGCTGCTGTTGAACTCTGGGGAGGCACTTGTGGAAACTCAAAATAGGGAAACCGTGGACTGGACCTTTACTGTTAGATGGACACGTACGTTAAAACCGCCGTGCGTTTGCACCACTGAATATTGAACGGTGAAGAACATGCTACGGGATACGTATTCGCAAAATCCCACTAAAGCCACATCTGAAAGTCAAATTCAGTCTTTTTTCTTTGCATATATATATATATTTTTTTTTTTTTTGCTACTAAACAGCCGAACAGGTGAACGCCACTACGGTTACAACAGGTTTCAGAGAAGGCCTGGCCAGCGCTGCGGTGCTTCCAAGCTTCCCGTCTGCGTTTCTGCACAAACACCATAAAAGCTTTCAGCTTCTTCATCAAAATCAAGCGCATTCTTTTATTAATACGCTTTCAACACTTTAAGGGTGCGTTTAACGCCATATTTATGCAGAAAGAAAGAGAAACATCTACACTTTGAAGCACCGTAGCTGCCGTGTAAAGCTTCTTATTTTTCCCACGATACGTTCCATCGAAGAAGTGTCACGAACGGCATCGTCGGCGCCGTTTCGCAGCATTTTCTCGTAACATCGTGACAGAGCGTTTCTCGTCCAGCATGCTACAGATTAAACACTGATGTGGCGCAAACGCAGATTAGCCGTGTTTGCTAACGGGAACCCAGCGAGAACGGCGTGCACGGCACCTCTGCAGAGCCAGTGATATGTTTGGAGGAACAAGCACACCGACGGAAAAGGATCGACATCGTTCACGAGTACAACAGCAACATCAAACTGCTGATCACAGAACCGTTCAGCCGTTAGCGTAGCGGCAGGCGCACGCGGCTGCCCCGCTCTCAGACGCTGTTTGGGTTGTAGCAGAGCATGTTCAGCTGCAGGTTTTCATCCCAGTGTCTGAGGATGATGAAGAGCTGGTTGGCGGCGGCCTTGATGGAGGCCAAGTCTCGGCCTTCCGGGATGTCCTGCGTGCTCAGCCACATGCTAGCCTTGGCAGCTATCATTTCCCACTCTATGAAGTAACTGGCAGAGCTGTGCTCCAGCCAGGCCAGGGCCACGGCCGTGGCCCAGATCATGCTCTCCGGGTCCAGCATCCGCTTCACCGGGCAGCTGGGGGACGCTGTTTCTGACCCACCTGATCCAGAGCTCCGCCCACTGTCTGACTGGGAATGCTCAGCAGCGGCCGGGTTGCCTGGACAGGCAAAACCAGTCTCTGCTGTCCAGACGCTCTTGGACAGATGAGACGGGCTCTGGACGCTGGCAGCGTGTTCCGCAGGTTGCTGACAGATCCCTGGCTCGCACGGCGCCACCTGGCAGTCGTCGCTGGCGTCAGCCCGGCGGCTGCTGGACTGAGACGTGTGGCTCAGGCTGGAGCGGTGGCTGCTGAAGGGGGACGTCCATTTCAGCTTGTCCATGGGGACATTGATGGCCTCACACAGGGCTGCATCGAGGGGAAAGGCACCGCTAGCCGACTGCAGCAGCACCTGCAGAAGGAAACACGGCGTCAAACTCAAGTCATGGTTTTAAATTCCCGTCAGGCTTTTATTCTTCCAGGTTCCGCATAATTACAGCTGCTGTATCGACGCGTAAGGTCGACCCTCTGGAGCAGAAAATGCGTCTGCATTCAACAGAGCTGTTAGCGACTCTGCTAATTCTCTAATCACGCGCACATGCTGTTCTGGTCAAAACAGTTTGTTCCCAGACAACCTCGTATGTCAGACTGACGCTAACGGCAGCAGAGCGCAGGTTGCTAGCATGGGTTCATGGTTTTGGAGGCGTGAACCCACCAGTGGAATGTAGTCTTTGTTCTCGTTCTCGCTCTCTCCCACTGAATCGCCAGACTTGCTGTGAGAGCGGCACATGAAGCTTTTGGCGGCGCGAGTCAAGAGACGAGTCCTGCTGAGGGCGAGCCTTCCAGGGGAGACGGAACAGAGCGTTGACGTCACATGGGAGGACGTGAGACACAAGAGTCAACCATCAGGACACCCAGTAAGCCACAAACATGACAGGTTCTAGTTTCTGTGGATGGATCCACCCAACTGGGCTCCCCGTCAGCGTCATTCATTTGTATGCAATGATTAGCGTCGCATTAGCGCCGCTGTCACGCAGGATTCTCCTGCCGGCTGCAGCGGCGTTTCACAGTCGTGAGGGCGTGCTGCCAGAACACTCCAGCACTGTCTGGACGCATTAGCGGACGGCGGCGTGATGGAGAGTCGACAGTAGAGAACAACTGAAGCTAATGAGAAT
This sequence comes from Pao palembangensis, assembly GCA_015343265.1. Classification (NCBI taxonomy): domain Eukaryota; kingdom Metazoa; phylum Chordata; class Actinopteri; order Tetraodontiformes; family Tetraodontidae; genus Pao; species Pao palembangensis. The sequence goes on along the minus strand of CM027090.1, from coordinate 413,069 downwards.
CAAAAGAAAATTCCCCCCCTCTTTCCAGCGGTGCCGCGGTTACCGCACGTTTACGTGGGCGGGAAGAATCCAAACACCCACCTGGCAGAAAAGAGGCTCTCCAGCGACTTCTGTGATTGGTCAGAGGTCAACGACGGGCTCCGCTGGGAAACTTGGAGCCATGGAGACAGAGACAGAGTTAGAAACGGGGAGGGGAAGGAGAGAAGCCCCGCTGCAGGTACGAGAAAATCTTTACGTTTGAATGGTGTTGTCTTTATACTTGAATTCTTTTCTTTTCATACGGCAGATTAACATCGAGCGCCAGGACTAATCTTTGTTTCTGTCCAGAATTAAGAGCATTTAGAAATGAAATGCTCTGGTGTGGATGGAAGCGCCACAGTCCCAGGATGAAAGAACTGCACCTGAATGCAGCTCCTTGGTTGGGATGCGGCTAACTGAGCGGTGGTGCGTTCGCTTACCCTCCGTAAAGCCACATCGTTCCCAGCCGCTGGAGGAGGGGGTGCTGCATGGCGAGGCGCCGTCGTCTGCATCTGTCAAAAGCAGGGATTCAAGTCGTCAGGCGCCACATGCTCCGTGCCCACCGCGCTCCTCGTCCCCTGCTGTTGCTATGGCACCGAGTTTGAAAGTTTAGAGCGAAGATGCCCTCAGCTTCCTGACTTCAGCACCTCAGAAGCCCCCCACCCCCGATGAAAAGGCTGAAAAGCTCCAATAAACACAGAAATGCTCCAGAGGAAATGGTTTCACCTCTCATATCGCTTGTATTACTTCCATCATAAAGACCATAAATATTAAAGTAAGTGCTCCTTGGCTTCTCTGCTCTGGTATCTTCAGCTCAGTGGAAATGTGCTGTCTTACTGGGCAGCAGGTCTTCAGCTTCCCCAGACATGCTGCCGGACTGGGAGCGTCCCAGTCCGATGGAGTAGCCCCGGTTCTTCCTGCTCCCGGATCGGGAGCTGGAGTGGGAGCTTCTCTTCACGCCATTATCTGAAAATGAGACGAGCCGGCATCAATCTGCCCGAATTTAAACTGGTTTTCTTTACTGTGCTGACTAGGAGCACTGGGGAGGTTCTGGTTGCCTGGCAACCTCACAGCAACAACTGGAAGAACCCCAGGAGGCTCTGTTTTTGAAGATCTGATTGTCACCAGACTACAGATGTTTTGGTGTTTAGGTTTGTTCTTTATAGGACTTCATCGTGTTGCTACATTCTCTGGAAAACAGGAAGTTCTTTACTTTAAATCCACTCAACTCACGGGGGTTTATGTACTCGACGCATGTCGGCAGATACTCGTTAGTGTCCAGGTCGACGGGGATAAACGCCGTGTATTTGCTCTGGATGTTACAGGCTTTACTGGTCTGCACAGCGTAAAGCTGGTACTTCCTCCCCAAACCTGTCAATCATAGAAAAAGTCATCAACGTATAGAAAATCTCAGAATATATCATAACGCCAGTATAACCAGTCATTTTCCCTCTCTGTCCCATTACAGCCTCACCGTGCTCGATCTCACACTCCTTCCCTGCCATGTGTTCAAAGTCCTGTATGATGGAACGTCCGGCCAGGTAGTGGAAGGTCTCGTTCCACAGATCCTCGTGGACCTTCTCCTCACGCTCGCGGCCGCTCAGGTAGGGTCTGATATCGAAGAGCACCTCCCACTTCACCGGTTTTCCACACAGGAGCCCGGAGACCACGACCTTACAGTCACCTTTGACCTGGCCTGCTGATCCCGGATCTGACCGGAGGACCTCGTGTGGGGTTTCTGCCTGGCAGACCTGGTGACCATAACAATCTGAAACACAGACACAGAGGAGCTGAAGCATCCGTCCCTGGAGGCTCTACCCGTATCTTTGAGTCTGGTCCCTCGGGACCTTTGAAATGGCTCTGTTGGATAGGGTAAAGCGCCCTATAGGGTGAGTTCACAGGTGAATTTTTCCTCTTACTGTGTAAGATCTCACCAGAACCGGTACTGCCCACCGACGGGCTGTCGGTGGATGATCTAGACCCGTCGTCTCTGGAGCGAGTAGCGTGTGGAGCGTGGACGCTCTGAGGGATTTCCTGAGGCGGATGGACATGAAGGTCGGAATCTTCGGATTCTTGCTGAGGGATGAGCTCCTGCTGAGAGAACGGCCTGGTCCCGCCCACAGGAAGCCCTCTGGACGACGCGGCACACAGACTCGCCAGCTGCGGCTGAACGCAAACAACTTTTAAATATCAGGGTGGAGACTTTTGTGTGTTTGAGTCGTCTCACTGTCAGAAATATCCATATCGGAATCACCAACCCGGCTCTACCTGGTAGTCGTTTCTCCACTGTGCCTCATGTTCTGGGCCCATCTGGCCAATCAGCTCCTGCGCTTTGGATCGCCGCAGTGGATTTTTTGCCATGACAGAACTGGGATCACTGGGAGTGTAGACCTTCTTTTCTGGGTTGTAGTCCGTTATCTGGTTGGTGCTGTAGGCACGCCGTCGAGGAGGCGTCTTACAGTCAAAACCTTTGCAACACAAATGGGGCGTTACCGTGACAGAATGATCCAAAGACTGATAATGTTTGCAAAAGCAACAGACGTGTCAGATAAAGATGATGTGGGTGAAGAAGAGAGGGTCTTAACTGACCACCCACAAAAACCTAGGGTCTGTCTGAGGTTTCTGCCCTCTTCACGCTTTATTCCGGTTCTGGTTCTGATTGTTGGGCCCAAAGCTTTGACATTTCTACCTGATGGGTCTGCGTCTCTGCTCACAGGACTGCTGTCCGTCATGGAGTCGTGATACGAGTCATACGGTGGGCCGGCGAGGACGTCTCTGGAGCCCAAGGTGTCGACGCCCATCTTCGGCGCGTCCTCCTCTTGAGAGTGATAAAAAACGGAGCTGGCCGACTCGACGGAGCGCATCATGCTGTATCTCCTCCTCTTGTCCTGTCGAGAGTTCCGCATTGATCTGATTAACTCGGCGCCTGACCCGACGTCCAGGTAAGCAAGAATACGTAAAGACGTCACTCACTGATTTGGGGTTGGCGTGGTAACGGGTGGTGTCACACACCACACTGTAGCCAATCAGACTGTCTCCTGGAAACAGGAAGGTGTTGCCCACAGGAGACAGCAGCACTTCCTCGGTCTCAGGAAAAAGCCATTCCATGGAAATGTCACTGAGCACCGCAGACATGGTTTTCTTCAGGGACTTTATCATCTGTGAGGTGAAAAGAACATTACAGCTCCTCTTTGGGTGGCCACTGAAACGGTCACATTACTGAGGGATGAATGAAGAAGAAATCAAGAACCTTCGGCTGCAGCCTTTCGCCATCGGCCAGGAACTCCGCCGTTCCTTTGGAAACTGTTGCCAATGCCTCCACCAACCTCCTGCAGGCTTTCTGTCCAATACTGAATGTAAAACACCTGCACGCAGACACACACACACACACACACACACACACACACACACACACACACACACCACACACAAACATAAAAGTATTTCTCATCTGCACCATCAGCTCCATTACACTCCCATGCGAATAAGCTAACGCGCTAACAAACCTCAGGTTGTCTTCACCAACGCAGCCACTAGGTGGCGCACCAACAGGCATCTGTAGGTTGTTGCCAGCTGCTGCAGGAGCAACCTGAGACCTTTCACACAGTCCTCACAATCCTTCAGTGAGGCCTACACATGCTCAGCTGGTCTGGTTCCCTTCACAGAGTGAAGATTTAAATAATTTGATGCGCCCATTATTCCGTTTTTACCGATAATCAGTGATGTCATTGGAAAATGTGCCCCCTGAATAATTGAAGTCTGGTGTCCGAGCTGAGCTGTTGGCCAGGAATCGTTCACACTCTGGGACACTAATGCAATCATCTGGGTGTCCGTCCATTACAGGACGGAAGACAAATGTCAGTTATTTCCTGAGAGACCTGGAGGAGGATTCGCGGTGTGATCCTTGGCCAAGAACAGGATGATTTCCCTGTCGCTGCAGCTTTTCTGAAATTCCTTGATCCCATCAGCAGCTCTTAAATAACGCTGTTGTCGTTATGAGTGGCTGTTTTTGCTGGCACGCCTCACCGGGCTTAAACCTGACAACAATATCAACACATCTACACGCACGGATTTCATTAGCGGAGGATTATGGCTCCAGGTGCTGCCTTTAATCCTCCCCCAATCCCGGGATGATATCCAGCCTGTTTTCCTCATCCACAATGAAGCTCTTCCTGTAAGGATGAAGGTTCTCACCTGCTGTAGCTTCTCCGTCTGCGGCTTCTTCAAAAACGGCACAAAACCGTCATTTTTGAGGTTCCATTTACGTGAAAGCCCTCTACTTGCCTGATGTAGCGTGCGTGTCTGCGGACCAGCTCGATGACTTTGCCGGTGTTGCTAACGGCGCCGTCGGTGAGCAGGAAGAGCAGGCGAGGGTATCCCCTGATCATCGGCTGCCTCAGGATCCAGCTCAGAGGATCCAGGACGTTGGTCCCGCCCATGTCAGCTCTGACCTTCCTGATGTACTCGCACGCCAGGGTCAGAGCTTCCTGAGCAGCGAGGAAGAAAGTTTTTACGGCTTTATTTCTTTTTGGAAACACGGCTATGAAGGGCTGCGGCGTTTGTACCTCGTCGTAGTTTTGGCTTGTTGGGAAGAGGGACTTAAACGTAGAACCAAAGCCCACGATGTTAAAAAAACAACCCGGCATGAGGCTCTTGAGCATCACCACCATGGCGTCCTGTGAGAAGGGATGGATTCAATTCATTTTAATTAACTTATATACTCAACAAGAGGCTGTTGGTAAAGCGTGCAGTGTGATTTGGCGCCGCCTAGAGTCGAGAGTAGGGAGCACAAGAACTGAATATCTGTCTTTTACCCCGGGTTTCCACCGGAGGCGGTGCGTCTCCGTCCGTCTGTCCATCCTGATTTCTGCCGTCCGGGCGTTTCCACCGGATGCGTCTGGACGGCGGAGAACGCCGCAACAAGCTAGCACCATCCAGCGCGTGGGGACAGGAAGTCGGGTGCAAAGAGAAAATAAAACATCCGGAAAATTGTCAAAATAAAAGCTCCCGTATTTAGAGCGATCTTTTTCAACAGGACGCCGAAAACAAAATCACGTACGACCACGATACTTTCATTTTGTAGTTTTTGAAGGAGCCACAGAAGAAGACGCTCTTTGTTTGTAGAGGAGGAAAATCTCCCCTTTCTTCAGATCTTGGTGACTCCACCATGGGGAATTCTGTTAATGTTTCCTAAAAAGTGTAATAGATCCATTATTTATTTTCTAAATTCTGGTTATTTACGTTATTTATTTAATATATTCGTAGATCTGCTGCAAACAATAAGTTAACTTGTGATGTTGTTTCACACACCCACAAACGAGATAAAACGGCCCAAGAAAAAGATGATTCACACTGTAATAACGTAAAAAAGATGATTCACACATGTAATAACGTAAAAAAAGATGATTCACGCATGTAATAACGTAAAAAAAGATGAGTCACACATATAATGTAAAAAAAGATGATTCACACACGTAATAACGTAAAAAAGATGTGTAATAACATAAAAAACCATCACTCTAAATACGGGAGTTTTTACTTTTACAAATTCTCGGATGTTTTATTCTTTCTTCGCGCCTGACTTCCTGTGCCGCACGCGATGCCTTGTGCTGGATTGTTGCAGTGTGCTTCATCCGGCCGTTCAGAATAGAAGCCATGCACATTTTTCCAGAGGGCAACGGAGCCCCCAGCCCTTCCATGGGCGGAGCCTCAGCCAGTGGAAACTGATGCGTTGACTTGAATGGACTCTAATCAGGACGGACGGACAGAGACGCACCGCATCCGGTGGAAACGGGGGGTTAACTCCACCCATTTCAGTGAGGAGTTCGTGTTGTCGATTTCACTACGACTGCACCTACGAATATTCCTCTACAGAAGGTCACAGATTACACTGCGACAGATTAGAGTTGAGGGGCGGTGCTAATGGACACGATTGTCCGTTCTGGGCTGCTGGAGACAACCTAGCGGTAGACACCTTGACACGGTTGATGTTGACACCGCTCATGCTGCCACTGCGATCGATGAGGAAGATGAATTCGCCGTGAACTTTGCACAGGTCTGAGCTGATGGACTTGAGGTCAGGACAGAAGTTGAGCATGACCACAGGGTGGTGGAGGATGTCCTTATGGAGGCGTCTGCGGATGACGTCGACCTGCAAAACAACCACAGTCCAGGATGTTCGGCACCGTTAAGGAGCAGCATTCAAGATTCGAACTGGGCAGTAAACGCATCCACGGACCAAATTCAAAGCGAGTCGCAGCCTGTCAATATTACAGATGCAGGAAGGTCCAGGCGGCATGTGGCGAGCCTTTGGAGTGTTTCCATAGAAACACACCTTTATGGCCAAGTGCTCTCTGCTTCAATCTGCTGGTCAACAGCAGCTCATCATGTTGGAAACATGAAAGGATGCACTAAACATGAAACAGTGAGCCACACATGCAGGAAATTACAAAGAGTTTGTAAACTAGAGTACAAACTGTCTCAAATATAAAAGTAGTAGTGCACGTAGCATTAGCTTAACCGTCTCATTTAAGCCTGCAGCTTGTCTCAATTGTTAGCTAACGTGTGAAAACGAGCCGGATTACTGATGCTAATAACGCCATCAGCATTCAGGCGTTATGTGGTCACAGCGTGGACTGAAGCTGGAGCGCAGCCGCAGCGACGGCGGCCTGACTCACTTTCCGCTCGTTGCTGGAGTCTTTCTTGGTGGCCTTGATGAAGTCGCCGCGGCCGCGGAGGTATTCGTCGTACTCGTCCAGCGTCATGTCTCCGTTCTCGATCAGCACGTGTGGCAGGTGAGGCTCTGGAGCGACAGAGGTGAGCGTAAGCTGTAAGCGGTGAACCTCCGACAGCGCGCGAATCGGTTACTGCCTCCCAGAAGAAAAAGGAAAACAGAGTAATTATTGTTTTCAGACACGTCTGCATGACAACAAGGCGACTGTGCACAGACGGCTGTCACGCTGAAGCCCCAACAAAAAGGCGGATCCTTCCGTCCAGACTGGGTCATGGTCACATCCAGCAGATCTGGAGCTCATTAACACCTCAGAGGAAGAGCCGGGGGCCGGGGGCCGCCGCGTGCCTACATCACCTCAGATCTGATCTGACGCTCTCAGCTGAAGCCTCTTCACATGTCACACTCGAGGGAGGACAGTGAACTGTGACCTACCGCTGGGGTAGATGAGGATCCTCACAGGACAGTCGTACGTGTACTTGTCAGCCAGAGTGATGACCACGCTGGTGGCCGAGCGGGCCAGGGGGTCTGCGTCGGCTCGGATGGCGTGAGACGGGCTCTCCACGCCTGCAACACAGTCAGATCCGTCAGGCAGACGTGTCGCTCGGCGGATCGTGGAGATCCAGAACGGACGGGTCGACAGCGCCAGCAGCGTTCACTGACCTGCGAGGAGGTAAGGAGCTCGTATCTCCAGCTGGAAGTTGAACTCATAGTCCATGGAGTTGATGGTCTCCTCCTCCAGCAGTGAAGACAACCAGAGCTGAGGAGAGCTTGGAGTTTGCTCGTGAGGGCTGAAGACACCAGAGGGCCTCCTGAAAGGTATTGAGATGGAACCATGGAAAACCTGAGCCTGGCAGCAAACCATGTCAGAAAAGCCAGACTTTGGATTCTTACGCTCTGGAGAAGTTAGGGGACAGCCCCTGCTCCTCGTTGATGGTCCTCTGCACCCGCGGCGTGCACGCTGGCGGCGAGGAGACGCTGATGCCTCCGTTGGGGAGGGTGCAGAGCTCAGAGGAGGTGCTGACCAGAACGTGCACCGTCTCCATTGGAGGGATGAACCCCAGGTTAACCACCAACACCGTCCTCTCCAGGTCCTCGTCCATCAGGACGTGTCCTGCGAACGTCGGCGACAGTATTATTAGCTTTAGAAGCGTCGGTCCTCTGCACACGCCTGAACAGCTTTTACCGTTGGCTCCCTGAAGAACTCCGTTAGACGAGCTGCAGCAATCCAGAAGACAGTCTTCGATTTTGGATTTGTCTTTGATCTGCAGCGTTATGATCTGACTGGAAATCATGGACTCGAAGCCCACCACGATGGAATTTTCCTCCAGAGGATAAATGAAGATCCCTGACGGCAGCAAAGGAAAGGTCAGAGATGCTGACAGCACCCGGGTCAACAACCCGGAGAACTTCAGGCGTGCTCCTCACCTTCGATTGCGTGATCCTCAATGTTTTCATACGTCAGCGAGGCCGTCATGGCCAGAGTGTAACCCCTGACACAGGAAGTGATGTCAGAGACAGTGAGGGGCAGAGCGCTTCGGTTCTCCTTGTTAATGAGTCCAGGCATTTCGCTGCTTTTAGGATTCTGTCAAAGCCAAAAATGAATGTTTGCAGAACTGTTTCCACCTTCTGTCGTCATAAAAAAATGAACTAATAAAATGTGATATTCTTCATGCTCACAGATATTATCCAGAAAAGCAGCCCAAGTTCAGATCTCGCCGTGGAAACAGGACGCACCACATAAGAACTCCCAAAAGGGACGCCGGCGTGTCTGCACTGCCCCCTGCTGGTGAGTAGCAGTCTGGGTTCTAAGCCCCGCCTTCCCAACTATATCAATAAAAAACCTCTTTAGGGAAGTTCTGTATCAAAACTAACCGGTAAAGATGAACCAGTGTCGCTTAGCGCTAACGATGTCTTCGCCAGCCGCGTAGCAGCTAGCTACTTAGCAAATTCAGGTATTTCCATAAATCACTGTTTCTCTTTTATACATCTTTCAGCGTGCGCAGCTCATTGTAAGGATTATACCTGCATTTGTGTATATTTAGCATTCGTGGGCTGGGTAGCACCATGCCGTCCGCACAGGTTCAGGTTTGTTACCTAGCAATAACATCAAACGCCAACGTGTAATTACTGTCTGCGACCGGAGGAAACAGGTAAATCAGCAGGGTTTGTGTATTGGGAATAAACCTTGTTGATGATGTAAAAGGAGAGAAATAAAGTGTGAGGTAAAAAGAGAAAGTTAAGGTGGAAACGGAGGCAGCGGCAGTAATTATGTAAATTATTCAACACAATTATCGGCCACTCGGCTCCGGTTTCATTGTTCATGTGGTCTCGTCCACCAGTAAGCTTGGTTATGTGCTGTCAAGGGTGTGCGCGCTGCATGACCAGAGACGCGCACAGGCTTGATGGGAACCGTGATGACGAAAGCAATTTCCATAGAGACGGCTCTGCTCGCCTCGCTGCCTGCAGATGGACCAGCGCGCCCCCCAGCCGCGCCACTCCCCCCTCAGACCTGCGCGACGCTAGCGTCAGCCACAGTATTCCCACTGGCCAAACTGGCTTCATCGCGTGATCAACATTGGCTCATCAAACTGGGAGTTTCAGCGCCAGAGTAACGACTACCAGCCGCGGAGGGTCATGCAGATGTAATTACGTACAGCCATTTATTGGGTTTGGCTGTCAACAGCGCCCCCCTGTGTCCAATCAGAGTACAGAAGCAGCCCTGTCGTCTCTACGCTCTAAGAAATAATGGGGGCCAAAATGGTTCTCCTTGAAAATTGAGGCATTTAGAAGAGCAGCAAAAACCAAGAGAGTAATGTTAAAATCTATGCTAAAGCATCTGGAATCTGCTCCGGGATGTTCTAGAATCTAGAACACTTACAAAAAGTTCTTCAATCTGATTTTGTGAATAAATTCTAGCTCTTTCTTTTAGTCTCTTTCTCCAGCAGCTTTAGAAAGACTCCGTGAACATCGACCTCGGTGGCGTCCGTGTTTGCATCTGAATAATTTGGCAGGCTGCGCGTGTCATCATGTTGCCGTTGTCGTGCACGTGTGTTGCTATTTGTTCCCACTGGACGCTGATTTAGGTCAGAAGAAGCCCAGAACGGAGCCTTAAGACCTGCAGCAACTCCCAAGATCAGGGTTCTGGTCAGCACATCATTTCTGAGAGTGTGCACAGAACAGCGCTGTTTTGGATGCATAAAGACTTCAGGAGCTCAGCCGGATCCTGTTCCTGATAAAACAGCAAATCCAAGAGGCTGCTGATGGGAATGTATGAATCCAAACTCAGACTAAGTCAGAGTGGCGCCTGAAGGTTGCGCTCTGACGCGGGCGGCGTGCTGTCGTTCCTGCTCTTTGCTCTCAGCTGATCGGTGTTAAAAGTCCCAGGATGCGATTCTGCTGTCTGGCTTATGAGTCACCCTGCAGGATTTATTCAAACCCTCAACTCGGAGCCTTCCAGCGCTCTGCCTCACTCGTCTGCTCTCATTAGTGCCAGAACGGTGAGCAGATGCTCCGGAAACCACCTGTTGGGAACCCGCATCTGGATATACGGCATGAATACTGGAAACATGCCTGAGGGAGCTCTTTTTCATCTGAATAAAAACATTTAATAGATTCAAGAAGAAGAGGCTACAGCTGGAACGACGGCAGGTTGTTCTCTTACCTCTCATTTATGTCGGCTGCGAGGATCTCTCTCTCTCTCCCTCTCTCCCTCTCTCTCCCAGTCAGAAGTCCACTTATGAGGAGAGATATCCTCCTCCTTTCAACCCCCTCAGCTTTGTGTTCTGACTCGGTGGTGTGGAGGGCTGGCGGGTGCTGCCACAGGTGGAAGACGCTACAGCTGCAGCATCCACAGTCAGTGTAGACGGAAAAAAGGAAGGTGGGTGATGGTGCTGCTGCAGCAACATGTGGTTCCAAAGTCTCCATCCATTCTCCTCCCCTCCTCCTCCTGCGGGTGCTAGATTGGGGAAGGCGAGTGGGGGATTCAGTTTTTTCATTAACCATCCCCCCCTTCTCCAGTGGGTGCATCCAAGACATCAGCATCTCTCCCTACGGGGAACAGAAACAATTCCGGCTTTTTCCTGGAAAATGCAAAACAACATGTGGCGTGGGCTGGCAAAGACTTTACATCCACCATCACGTCCACTTTAATTTCTCTGGGACCCTCTTAAACCTGACGTGGACGTTCGGCTGTCTCTGGGGATCCATCAGTTTCCTCACAAGGTTACCATGACAATTACAGACTGCTATTAAATCTGGAAAACGTTAGGTGTGCTTGATCGATATCAGGCTTACAGGACTCTGACAGTGTGTTTCCACTGTACCACGTTTGTGAGGATAGTGTATTCCCAATATTAGATGAGAGAAGCGTTAAAGTCTAGATTATTGGATCTGGGGTATCAATGAATAAAAAATTAGAATAAACAATAAAAAAACAAAGCCTAAAATCGGAATAGAAGCTCATTTTAAAACCTAAGCAATGTCTGCATTCAAAAGCAAGTCCGGTTTAGTTGTTTCTAGGCGATTTTGACAGAAAAGGGATGAGTTTGTTTATCATGCAGATGATGTGAGCTGGCTCAGCAGCAGCCTCACGGGGTGGGAATGCGCTGCTTTCAAATGTTCTCTCGAAACTTCGGCATAAAAAAAATCACACGCCTCGTTTCTCTGATTTTACCTATTGTCCCAGCTGTCGTGCGCCGTGATTACTTAAAAGAAAATATATATATATATATTTTTTATTCATTAGATTATAGCCTCCTAATTTTCGGCAGCGTTTATGGTGCGTTTCTACGCGTAATGCGTTAAATGGCGTAAATGGTGACATTTCCCATAATTGTGAAGGTAACACCGCTGGCGCGTGTCCAGCCGGAGCAGTCAGCTGCGGCGCGTGGTGGAATCATTATCTGACACATCCATCACGCCTGTATCAAACTTTTCGGCAATTTAAGAGTTGTTGTCGAAATTAACATAAAGTTCAAGTTCTAAAAATGTTCGAAGAGTCGTGGGAGTGTGACTCGGACACGCAGGTAGCCTCAGCACCGGGCCCACAGGTAGGCTAAACTGTTTTTTCTGTCCGAAATCAAACAGTGGGCGTTAGCAGGTTAGCTTGATGCGGTACCTAGCTTCTGAGCTCGCACGCGCTTTTAGTAAAGTTGACGGTAGTTTTGGTAGTTTGACTATTAATGTGGGAAACTTTTTCCTCCGTCCCCAAAATGTGTGACAGAAAGTGGAAGGACGACGGAGCACCAAAAGAGACGACATAAACGGTAAATGAGTCTATTTCTGCCCATAACATTGGTTCTGGGTCGGTTCTTTCGAATCCATTTTTATTTATTTTTTTTTACACCACCTGCACAGGTAACCCTGACGTGGGAGGGTCCAGAGATGAAGGCTGGATTGAGGAGGGGGACGGAGTGGACAAGGCTCAGCAGTCCCTCCTCAACAAGCTGATCCGCCACTCGCTGGTTCTGAACAGGAACCAGGTGGAGGTTCTGCAGCGCGACCCGAACTCTCCTCTGTACTCCGTCAAGTCCTTCGAGGAGCTCAGATTGTGAGTTCTGGCGTGTCAGACGCGTGTTTTCACCGCTTCTTTCGTTGAACCTGATGTGACGATGAACAGGAAACCTGAGCTGCTGAACGGGGTCTACCAAATGGGCTTCAACAGACCCTCCGGGATCCAGGAGAGCGCTTTACCCCTGATGATGGCACATCCGTGAGTTCCTTTTCACTCTTTTGGATCAGTCTTTGTGCGTGAATTCTTTCTTTCACTCTGTCTTTTTCTGGACGGAGGCCTCATAATCTGATCGCCCAGTCCCAGTCTGGCACCGGGAAGACGGCTGCGTTTTGTCTCGCCATGCTCAGCAACGTGAACCCGGTCAACAAGTGGCCTCAGGTAATCGCTCATCCATCTTTGCCGCAGTTGCGGGGCCAAACGCGTGTTTGCCATCGAAGCTTTTGTGCTTTCAGTGCCTTTGCATCGCGCCCACGTACGAGCTGGCTCTGCAGATCGGTCAGGTGGTGGAGCAGATGGGGAAGTTTTGCTCTGATGTCAAGCTGGTGTACGCCGTGCGGGGCAACAGAAGTGCGTACGGCTCGGTGAACGTTAGCTTTGGAAGGATTTTCTGTCAGAACCAGAGTTTTGAGCCGGTCTGCCTTCTTTCAGTTGCGAAAGGAACCAAGGTGCAGGAGCAGATTGTCATCGGGACGCCGGGCACCGTCTACGACTGGTGCACCAAACAGAAGGCCTTCGACCCCAAGAAGATCACCATGTTTGTGCTGGATGAAGCCGACGTGATGATCGCAATGCAGGGCCACCGGGACCAGAGCATCCGCATCCAGAGGTGGGTTCTGCTGTCTTTCCCGCTTTGTGGATGCTCTTTGGGACCTTTCCCTCCTCTTCCTCCTCCTCCTCCTCCTCTCAGGCTGCTGACGAAGGACTGTCAGATGCTCTTTTTCTCCGCCACCTTCGAGGATTCGGTGTGGAAGTTCGCAGAGAGGATCATTCCCAATCCCAACATCATCCGGCTGAAGCGGGAGGAGGAGACCCTGGACAACATCAGGCAGTTCTACATCATCTGTAAGAACAAGGAGGAGAAGTTCTCAGCGCTGTGCAACCTGTACGGCTGCCTGACCATCGCACAGACCATCGTCTTCTGCCAGGTACGTCAGCAGAGGGGTTACTGCCCAAAGGGTTCCCACTTTTGATCTGGTTTTACTTTAAAACTTCGGTTTTCAGTTTGAGAAGATGTCTGTTTTTTATAGAACGAGGAGACATTTTCTGAATGATGCGACCAAACGCTGCAGAAAGAAATAGATTTATTGGTCCACATATATCCAACGCCGCTGGGTGGCGATGACCCTTTCGGCTAATTGGCTTTGAACCTGTTTCCCGTTGATCAATGACATCACAGATCAAAGCATCTCACACGTCAGGTGGCGATTTTCCAGATGAAATGAAACCTGCAGCATCAGTGTCGGATGTTAACGTTTGTGTTAATCTGAGGGATGAGCTGTAGGATTCTGAGTGAATGTGACCCTGGAAATCCTGAATTCAGACGCGCAGGATGGCCTCCTGGCTGGCTGAGAACATGACCAGGGAAGGCCACCAGGTGGGGGTGTTGAGCGGAGAAATGACGGTGGAACAGCGGGCCGCCGTCATCGAACGCTACAGACAAGGCAAAGAGAAGGTCCTGGTGACCACCAACGTCTGTTCCAGAGGTGAGCAGGATAGATGTGCTGCTTGTGCTGCTGCTGCTGTAATTACACAAACTGGGATCTGAACTTGAGGCTGGACGCTCGACAGGAATTGATGTGGAACAAGTGACCCTTGTGGTCAATTTTGACCTCCCGGTGGATTTAAGCGGTCACGCCGATAATGACACATACCTTCACCGGATCGGCCGCTCGGGACGCTTCGGTAAGCGAGGGTTTGCCGTCAATCTGGTGGACAGCCAGCGCAGCATGGACATCATCAGACAGATCGAGAGCCACTTCGGTGAGTTCCGCTCATCCCACGTCCGCCAGGTCCAAACGTCGCCTCTGAAGATTTTAACGTGATTCTCGTTTCTTCACAGAAAGGAAAATTAAGAAACTGGACATGGACGAGCTGGACGACCTGGACGAGCTGGATTGAAGACGAGAGCCGAGTTTGTTTTAAGCAGCTTTTGAGTTGAGCCCTGAAGTCCTGCTGAGCTCCGACCCCGTTTGTGTTTGCTCCTGACCTTCGTTTGCCGTGTTTTCTATTTCATTTTCTGACTTTCGGGGGTCGGGGCTCATTTCCCGCTTCAGGCGATTTAAACAAAGTTGAGGACTGTTTGAGCTCTGGGACAGTTTCTGTACGTTTGCTGCCGTTTTTGTGTGGCCAGAAAAATAAAATGTTGTGTAAAACTGCTGCTGTTGCATGAAGACGCAGCTGTGATCGTTTATGGATTCATTACATTTAAGATCCAACATTTATTGATCATCAGAACAGCAGACAGACACGCAAATCCCTTTAAATATAATCTGATTCAACAAGACATTTAAATAATTACAGCTGTGAGATTAAAAAATAGAATTATTACATGATCAACAATGGTTTAATGCTAATATCTTTTGGTGCACATCCTTTAATTGTTCATTGAAAGTAGGACAGTTAGCACAACAGCTAAGGCCGTCTGTTGTCCTCAGGCACCATCAAACACATAAAATTACACATATAGACATATGACACTAAACCACAAAGACCAATAGCATAAACAGTAAACTCACTTATCCTTCTTGGTCCTTTTATAACCTGGCTAGAAAATAAAATGTCCTGTAAAACTGAAGTGGAAGATAAAAGGTGCTCAGTCAGACGCAGCCACATCCACAAATTCAAGATGGAGGAACCTGAAAACTGATTCGTCAGTCATCCTGCTGCTGCTCCCTCCATCTGGATGAAAAGTCAGCAGAACTCCAAGGTTGGCCTACCTTGTTCCGTTACAGCATTTGAACTAGTTTTTGTGTTCAAAGGTGGAGCAGCAGCAGGTCTAGGGCAGGTCCAGCAGCTGGTGTTTGGCGTAGAGCGTCTCAGTGATCTGGTAAACCTCCGAGATGAGCGGCAGAGCTTCCCCCAGCACCGACACCACCTGCTCCTCCGGGCCCACGTTCATCACCTCGAAGAAGGCCGTACGCCCCGGGAGCACGCAGAAGGCCAAGCCCGCCGCCTTTCGCACCACCCAGGGGTGGTGCTGGGACAGAGACTGGTTGTAGGCGTCCGCGCACATGACCGACGTCTTGTCGTCCTGGCTGCTGAGGCGGAGGCGCTCCAGGAAGAGCTCCAGCCAGCGGAGCGCACGGTGGAGCCTCAGGAGAGTACGACAGCCCGACTCTGGGTGGCTCCCTCTCTTGGTCAGATCCACCAGCTGGTTGTCCAGCTCGTGTTGAACCATGGACTGGACGGTGGCGTAGTGGGAACTGCTGTCTCCATCCAGGTATCCCTCCAGGATCTTTACTTTACCCACAGCATCCTTGGAAATGAACGCAAACACATTCCCCAAGGTGTTGAGGAACCTGCCCAGAGGATTAAAACAGGATAACAGAAGAAAAAAAGATTACACTGCTCTGCTACGGCATTCGGTCAGGGATAACTACGTTTTACGAGCATTTAATGTACATAAGGGAGCCATAAATTAAATGGGAATACTGAAAGAGTCCTACGCCGACGTATATGTGTCTGTTAGCAAAATAACTCGTAAAGTTAGAATCGGATATTCAGCAAATGTTGATAATGGGATAAGGGCCAGATGATTACATTTTGGTGATGTTCCGGATTACCGTTTTGGGTGTAATAAGTCACAACATGATGGAAAATAAGATGCTTTCCGGGTGCTTTTCTAGTTTGATGTGTTTAATTAACCATCCGTTATGGGTTTTTATCACTTACTTCACAAGGCCTCGCCAGCCAGCTACGTAGTGCTCCAGATAAACTTCTTTCTTTTCGGACAAACACTGCCTGAAAGAGTCCAGAACCTCCCGCAGAGAGAACTTAAGATCCTGCGGATCCGCTTCAGGAGCCGCCATGATTCTCTACCAGGAAGCGCTGACGACCAAAGAAGAAAAGGTGTAAGCACACGTTACTAATGAGATGTCACCATGTAGTAAAGACGAGAATTACAGGTAGAAAACGAAAATGTAGTATACTAGTCGGTATCTTTCCGGCTAACCGGCTTTAAACGCCGTTTCTACGCAGACTCCAAGCGGCATCGACAGGAAACTGAGCCTTCATAATAAAAGCGTCGGAGGAAGACGCGCTGGACAACCGTTACCATGACGACTTGACTACCAAACAGTGACGAACGCAAAACGAAATGATGGTGATAATGGCATCACACAGTAGGGACATTTGTGTTACCGCAACATACATAAAAAATAAGTTGAAAACAAACTGAAAGAAAAAAACATAATACGCTAGAGTAACACGTGCTAGTTTCATTGATGTATTTATTTATTTATTTACAGATTTGTTATCACGGAACCAGTCGGGAAACCCAATAATTTTTGAAAGAAATTATTAAAATGGCTCGTGGAAGAAGAATAATATGAGCAAAGTCCCTAGGTTAACGTAACTGGAGCACAATTTATTTTCCCTCTAAATTTACAATGTGATTTTATTTTGGTTAGTGGTTACCGGATGTTATTGTGTAGTACTACCGGTCGATCCAATGCTAGAAAAGAACGCGTCTGTGAATGACATGATCCACATATTTGCAAGCTACAAAAGACATATTTCTTTATAAACGGTTGATATTCAATTGTCGCCTCTTTAATGAGCTGTGGTACTCAAAACATCTGAGAAAACATGCCCGAAATTAAAGTGACGCCGCTGGGTGAGTAGCAGCAGCAGCAGCAGCTAAGCCCTCACTGCAGGTTCCAACAATAAATATATGAAAATGTTATAGACATTAAAATGTTTTTCTTTCTGCTGGAAAAACTGAGCTTTTGTTTTGTCAGTGGCAGTAACGTGTCTTTTCTCCTACTTGTGCTCTAAAATCAGCATATAACTGATTGTAGTAGTTGCCCGCTGTTAGCTAGAGAAGCTAATCCATGTGTTTACATTTTCAATATTTCTGTTGTATTTATTTTGTATATATATTATATCTATATCTCTATTTGCCCCCGCAGGTGCTGGACAGGATGTCGGCCGCAGCTGCATCCTGGTGTCTATAGGGGGCAAAAACATCATGCTCGACTGCGGCATGCACATGGGATATAATGATGATGTAAGTGATTTAACACGACACAACTAACGACACACTAATGTGGAGAGGACGTGTGCGAGAAAGAAACAAACTAGCAGAGTTTTAGACCAAAAGTCTAAAAATTCCAGGACTTTATGGAAATTCTGTGCACTGAGATGATATGTGATTTATTTCTGTGTAGATTCTCACTCACCAGGTCATAGTTATCCAAAATTAGATCTCTCTGTGTCAACTGGACTGAAAGTTTCCTTCAAAACGTTTCGCCCTCTCTCCAGAGAGCTTCTTCAGTTCGCCCTCTCTCTTCTTCAGAACTGAAGAATCTCTCTGGAGAGAGGGCGAAACGTTTTCAAGGAAACTTTCAGTCCAGTTGACACAGAAAGATCTAATTTTGGATATGTGATTTATTGTCGTCTCGTTTTCACGTCGCAGAGACGGTTCCCAGATTTTTCGTACGTAACGCAGAACGGTCGCCTGACGGACTTTTTGGATTGTGTGATCATCAGGTTTGTTACGGTCACATTTGGAGCTTGGCACACTTTCTCTCTCGTCAAATTGATCCTGTCACGGCTTTTTCTGCACCTTTTCCAGTCATTTCCATCTGGACCACTGCGGCGCTCTGCCCTACATGAGCGAGATGGTGGGCTATGATGGCCCCATCTACATGACTCACCCCACCAAGGCCATCTGCCCCATCCTGCTGGAAGACTTCAGGAAGATCACCGTTGACAAGAAGGGAGAAACCAACTTCTTCACCTCACAGATGATCAAAGACTGCATGAAGAAAGTGATTCCTCTGAACCTCCACCAAACCGTACAGGTGAGCTTTGGCTTTGTTACTGTCGGAGCTGCTCGTCTCCGACGGAGCTCAGTCTGGCTGCTGTGGCCTCAGGTGGATGACGAGCTGGAGATCAAGGCGTATTACGCAGGTCACGTCCTGGGAGCTGCCATGGTCCACATCAAAGTGGGCTCGGAGTCCGTCGTCTACACCGTGAGTGTAACCTGCTTCCCACAGAACGCTCTTCTTCATTCAGCATCCTTGTTCATGGAGAATTTAACCACTTGCTGCTCAGATTTTTACTTGAACTGAAGTAAGAAATGTTGAAAAAGGTCTTTAATTCCAGGGAGATTATAACATGACGCCTGACAGACATTTAGGGTAAGTTTTTTCCCCTTAGTTTTAATCCGTGCCTTTATCGCCGCCCGCTGACGTCTTCCTCACGTGATGCATTTGCAGGGCGGCGTGGATCGATAAGTGTCGTCCGGACATCCTCATCTCAGAATCGACGTACGCCACGACCATCCGTGACTCTAAGAGGTGCAGAGAGAGGGACTTCCTGAAGAAGGTGCATGAAACCATAGAACGAGGGGGGAAGGTAAGAGCTGCACGTCTGCCTGTTTTAGTCACGTCAGCAGGAAAACAATCTTGGTTTTTATTCTTAATTCCAGGTTCTGATCCCGGTTTTTGCCCTCGGAAGAGCACAAGAACTCTGCATCCTGTTGGAAACCTTTTGGTAGTTTCTTCTTCCTTCCACAGATTAAAAGAAGAAAAGTCTAGTTAGATGTCTAGTTAGATGTTCCCACTTCTTCTCCACAAACAGGGAGAGAATGAATCTGAAGGCCCCTATCTACTTCTCCACTGGGCTGACGGAGAAAGCAAATCATTACTACAAACTCTTCATCACGTGGACCAATCAGAAGATCCGAAAAACCTTCGTACAGAGGAACATGTTTGAGTTTAAACACATCAAGGCCTTCGACCGCTCCTACGCCGACAACCCCGGCCCCATGGTAGCCGCTGTTGCCCTCCAAAGTTCCTCCAAACGCTTTGAGGAAAAAAGTGACAACGGGGTGGTTGTGCTCTTCCAGGTGGTCTTCGCCACGCCGGGTATGCTGCACGCCGGTCAGTCTCTGCAGATCTTCAAGAAGTGGGCCGGAAACGAGAAGAACATGGTGAGTTCTGCAGGGGGGGGGACCAGGCGGGAAGAGGTCCATCGCAGAAAAGACACTTCTGGTTCTTTCAGGTCATCATGCCGGGTTACTGCGTTCAAGGAACCATCGGACACAAGATCCTGAACGGTCAGAGGAAGCTGGAGATGGAAGGAAGAGCAACGGTAAGAAAGCCAAAAGCATCCTGATGGTTCAGTCAAAGAAGGAAAAATCCAGAAATCAGCCAGACTGCTGCAGAGGAAGTTCCTGGTGGAAGTTCCTGCAGAGGAAGGTTCCTGGTGGAAGTTCCTGCAGAGGAAGGTTCCTGGTGGAAGTTCCTGCTCAGGAACGTTCCTGGTGAAAGTTCCTGCACAGGAACGTTCCTGGTGAAAGTTCCTGCACAGGAACACAGAGGAAGGTTCCTGGTGGAAGTTCCTGCACAGGAAGGTTCCTGGTGGAAGTTCCTGCACAGGAACACAGAGGAAGGTTCCTGGTTGGAAGTTCCTGCAGAGGAAGGTTCCTGGTGAAAGTTCCTGGTGGAAGTTCCTGCAGCAGGACTGAAGCTCAGGCAGACCAACATCACCTTTCTTCTCCAGCTGGACGTGAAGCTGCAGGTGGAGTACATGTCCTTCAGCGCCCACGCAGACGCCAAAGGCATCATGCAGCTGATCCGCATGGCTGAGCCCCGCAACATGCTGCTGGTGCACGGGGAGGCGGCCAAGATGGAGTTCCTGAAGGGCAAGATCGAGCAGGAGTTCAGTGAGTTCTGCGCGGATCCGCCACCGGCGGAGAGCCCCTCGTTTAACCCGACCTTCCCTGCAGACATCGACTGCTACATGCCCGCCAACGGGGAGACGGCGGCGGTGACCACCAACCCCAGCGTGCCCGTGGACATCTCGCTCAACCTGCTGAAGAGGGAGATGGCGCTCGGAGGTGCGTTCAGGCCACCGAGGGAGCGTCAGGAGGGCTGAGTGGGCGGTCCCGCCCTCTGATGACCTCATTCCTGTCTTCCAGGGCCTCTTCCTGATCCCAAAAGACCTCGGGCCATGCACGGAACCCTCATCATGAAAGAAAACGTAGGTTCGGCGCGCTGGCCTGAATCCCGCCGTTTGTCGGAAGCCCTTTCTTCACCTCCTCCTCTCCATCGCAGAGTCTGAGGTTGGTGTCGTCAGAGCAGGCGCTGAAGGAGCTCGGACTCGACGAGCACCAGCTACGCTTCACCTGCCGAGTCCACCTGCAGGACCCCCACAGTGACAACGACACGCTGCACCGCATCTACACTCACCTGAAGAGGTGCTGCTGGGAAGGGCGGAGGAATCTGCTCTCGTACTGGCAGGTAGGCTCACTCCGCTTCTCCTCCCGTGTCTTTAGCGTGTTGAAGGGTTACACCATCCAGCACCTCCCTGATGGAACAGTCATGGTGGAGTCGATCGTCGTCAAAGTTTCCTCGTCTGCCGAAGACGCCAGCATGAAGGTCCTGCTGTTGTCATGGAGCTATCAGGTAAACAACGGCTGGTTTCTGGTTGACGACCTACTTTTAGCTTCCTCTGGGATGGTGTCGTTTTCCTGCTGCCACTGGAGGGCGCTGTTTACCCCTTTGATTTTCACATTTTGGCTGAAATGATCTTGTTGGTGTTTTGGGACTTCACATTAGGTGAAGCACAAGGCTGCAGCAGCAAACAGGTCAGACACACACACACACACACACACACACGGAGGTGGTTACAGTGTGAAAGTGGAGCATTCAACTGTGATGCTGAAAGGAAAGTAAGTGGGTGAAGTAAGAGCGGTGCAGTGGAGGCGAGCGGTTTATGTGGCAGCATTTGTTCTTGCAAAACGAGATCTGCAGACTGTCGTGTTTTTAATCTGAAAGTCTCCCAAACGCACAAAAAGCATCAACAGTGACAGAAAATGCACTCAAAGACAACAGCAAACTGTTCAGCCTCACACTTGTGGAACTTTTCTGGTTTGTTATCAATATTAGCTTCATTTCTCATGTGGAAAATGAGATTCTAAAAATCATTCAGGCAGAAAAAGGAGAGTCCAATAAGCCTCAGCTGCGGTGTGAAAATGAGGAACTGTGACATAAAACGCTATCATCAGTCCTGTAGACGTATCTATTACAGTTACTTTTTTTTTTTCTTTTTTCAGGACGAAGATCTGGGCAGCTTCCTGTCAACGCTGCTGAAAAAAGGACTTCCTGCTGGGCTCTGCTGACCCGCCACACCCAGCAACCCTCCGCCAGAGCGTTTCCTTTTTTAATGCAAAAGAATAAAAACCTGTTCAAATAAAAGCTTTTATAGAAATCTTTCATTATCAAAAAAGCCGCCAAATTAGCAGTTTGGGTAAAAAATGTCTTCGGATTCAGAATAACGTCCAGAATTCACTTTAAGCAGTGTTTCTCAAAGAGTGGTCCACGGGCCACCAGTGGTCCGCGGGCGACCAGTACTGGTCCGCGAGGTGACACATAACAAATCACATTTTAAAATTAAAAATTTGAAAATAAAATCAGTGTTTCTTGAACTCCCACAATTGAAAGAATTGACTTTATTGTATATTTCCTGGTGAATCTGTCACACCAGCACCCAATCGTTACTTAGCATGTTGTTTTGGGGGCTATCTAGAGTCAGGTGGTCCGTGAGTGTTTAAGGGTTCGGTGGTCCTTGGTCTGAAAGAGTTTGAGGAACACTGACTTAAAGGTTGAGGCTGGAGATTACGTTACGATTGGAACAGTCTTTTTTCGGACTGTGTGGCAGACATCGGCGCGTTGTGGCAAAGCCGCAGACGCGTTTACGTCCTCATGTGTTGACGACGTAAATGCCGCGGCTGTTCCTCGCTCTCCTCCACAGGCACGGCCTCATCTTCAAGCTCCTCCACTTGCAGTGGCTGGTGGTGACGTAGTACAGCACGGGGTCCAGGCACGTGTTGAGGATGACCAGCGCCATGGTGACCCGCCGGGCGTGGTAGATGGCGTTGGTGGCGCTGCAGTTCTGGATGACCTCCATGCGTGCCAGCAGGTGCAGCAGGTACACCAGGTGGTTGGGCATGAAGCAGAGCAGCGTGATGGCCAGGATGGCGTAGATGACCCTCACCGCCTTCTGAGCCGTTTTGGTCTTGATGGCGGAAATGCGCCTGGCCGCCAGCGGGTAGCACACCAGGATGATGAGGGAGGGCAGCAGCGAGCCGAAGCTCAGGCACAGGAGGCTGTACCCCCCCAGACGAGAGTTCCACTCGGTCTTGGAGAAGTTCTCGAAGCACGTGTGGTTTCCAGTTCTGACCCTGTTGGTTTCCAGAGGCCCCATGAGAATGAAGACCAGGACGGCCACGCCCACGGCGCACCAGAGCGCCGCGCTGACCACCACAGAGCACCAGGGGCTCTGCAGCCGCAGGTAGGTGTGGGGGTGCAGGGTGGCCACGTAGCGGTCTACGCAGATGCACGTCATGAAGCAGATGCTCAGGTAGATGTTTGCGTAGAACAGAATCCCGGTGACGCGGCAGAGGACGTCCCCAAACACCCAGCTGTTGCCGTTGAGGTGGTAGTGGATCCTGAAGGGCAGCGTGCAGAGGATGACCATGTCCGCCAGCGCCAGGTTGCTGATGTAGACGCTGAAGGCCGTACGAGAGGCCGCCCTGCAGGTGAAGGCCACCAGGGCCACCGCGTTCCCGGGAAGACCCAGCACCAACGCCAGCGTGTAGACCGCCGGGAAGAGGTAGAACTGGTAGTCCGCCGAGGTGACGCTGCAGTTCATGGCTGCCATCAAAGGTCGGTTCTCTGTAACCATAGCAACAGACACCATTTTCTTTCAGACTCAGACAATGCCGGCGAAACTTGACGTTCATGAAGGAAACAGA
The DNA here is from genome assembly GCA_015343265.1 of Pao palembangensis. Classification (NCBI taxonomy): domain Eukaryota; kingdom Metazoa; phylum Chordata; class Actinopteri; order Tetraodontiformes; family Tetraodontidae; genus Pao; species Pao palembangensis. The sequence continues at coordinate 389,822 of CM027090.1, read as the reverse complement.
ACAACAGTCTAGCACTTGTACAGGGGAACCCAGGCCTGTGTGTGTGTGTGTGTGTGTGTGTGTGTGTGTGTGTGTGAGAGAGAGAGAGAGAGAGAAAACTGAAATCACTGAAGAAACCACCAATTCTGAACATGTGAGTTTTAAAGTCGTGTCCTGTGAGCTCTCTTTTTGGTTCTGGACTCGTCACTTTACTCAGTCAGAACTGTAATTCTGGATCTTTTTTCTGAATAAATATATCAAAGTTTTCAAGTTCATCCTGGACACAAAAGCTTGACAACAGTTAATTCTTTCTGGATCTAAATGATCAAATGCAGAGAAGCACTTACAGGTTTCTTTTCTCTGATGGCTCAACTCAGAAGAGCGAAGGCCGGATGAGTGTGTGGCTGTTCTTCAGCTCTTCTCCTCAGAATGAAGGCAGCCTGAAACATGTCGCTCGAGTCTTTTAATTTCCTGTTTGAGTGCAGGTGTGGTATGGAAGGTGGGGACGTGGGGGGCAGGAAACCAGGGCCGCACACTCCAACACCCACCCCCAGCAGAATCTTAATACACTTTGGGGGGGGATTTTTAATTGTAACATGATTCAAATATTAGCCAGAGATGTTCGGAAATATTGACAGGAGGAAGTTAAAGTCATTTCCTGCATGTAGACCCTCTACACGCGTGTCACGTGTCCTTTCACGCACGCAGACCGTTTGCGCGAGTCTTGCTGTAACATTCAGCGTGGATGTAAATTAGTAATAATCGTGTCGTGAACATGATCCGAAATATAAATTTAAAATTGAATTTCAGACTTTTCCTTGAAATTGTGGGAGAAGTCTTTAAGATGATGAAAGCAGAAACACTGGACTGGGTTTGTGCACTGCAGCGGTGCCGCATCGCCGTGTTTCCCCACACGTCAGTCAGTAAGGCACCGACTCTCAGCTCTCTTGCTGCCTGTTTTTGTCTGGATGTTCAACGTTTCCTGTTTGATTCAGTTCAGGAGAAATGATTCTGCACTTCTGTAAAATCACCACAAGATGGCGGCACTGTGCCGACAGTAAGGCAGGCCACGCTGAAGATTTTATTATATTTTCATTAAGCTTGTGAATCTGCGGATTTTATATATTTAGTCTCCCCCCCAACATCAATATATCAGAGAAAATGAGAAAATTTTTGTCATCGACGTTATCTCTAATCTGCCACAAATACAAAGTTTCGTTCCCCAAAAAAGCTGTTTTCTGTATCATGACTTAAGAACATTTATTTCAGACCTTCTCAGAGGTTTGAAGCTGGTGGCCTTCTGTGCTTCTGTGTGTTTGTTTTCTTCCTCAGTGGCGCAAACAGACCCGTTAACGGTTGTTTGTGTTGCAGCCATGTGATAAATTGTTCATCCGCCCCCGGTGGAGCCTTTTCTCCGGTCTCTTTCAGGGGTCGTCCTTCATCCTTCTCCTCATCACTTCTCTGATGACGGTGCAGCGGCGGCTAATTGTGACTCGTCTCTTGAGACGTGATCATCCGCAAAAAAATAAGAAAATAAATCTGTTCAGAAAGAAAATCATGTTCATTCAAATAAATTCCAACGTGACGTCACACACGTTGCTTTCAAAAGCTATCGGAATTTTTACCGTTTGTGTAAAAGGCAGTTAACTCAGATGTTAAATTGATTTAAAACAAATCTCTCGGTGTTATAGACTCACAAATTTCTGCTAAACACCCGGCATCGGCCGTTAAATTTGAAAATGTAATGACAATGTAAATGTATCGGCGTCGTCTTTACTGTAGTTTTACTGTAGTTTTATGCAAGTTAGTTATTTGATGATAATAATAATAATAATTGTCTGTAATTGCTACACATCTTACACATACCCAAACAAACAGCAAATGTTAGAAATAAATCAATTACAAATATTGAATTGTAACTATCCGAGCCCCGCAGGAGTCCGTGAATGCAGCACAAGCAGACACGGCGACCCGGAGCTCCGGGGCGTCAGAGCGGGACTGAAGGTCGCACGGATCCGCTGCTGGAGCCGCCGCAGCCGCAGACTCAGAGCTGGACGGTGCGTCCCTGTGTTGGATAAACGTCTACCTCCGCTTTCCTCCACCCGGGACATGAAACTGGGATTTTAATCCACGACCAAGTAGAGACCCCTGCGGCCCACGATGACGGTGGATTTTGAGGAATGTGTGAAAGATTCTCCCCGTTTTCGGTAAGAACATGGAGGCGTGTTCGCCGCCGTTAACTGTGCGTCTTCTGCCGCCTGCTTCTCGGGGGTCTCCGCTCCTCGGACGTGTCTCCCTAAAATCCGCTAACTCCAAAGTGCGACTGTGTGGGTTTAAATCTGAGCGGGATTAAAGCGTTAATCTGGCCAACGCGTCAATATTGCAGAAACAGGCAGATTTGCGGGTGTTGGCGCAGGCGCTCAAACTGGTTCCGAACTGGTTAACAAGCTTCAGATTTTCAGCGTCTTCTGGTTTTCGTGCCTTTGGACGGAATACTTTTGGGTTGTGGGAACATCCGTCCTGTCTTTGACACTTTTAACTGTTGCTTAAACTTGTTGTTTGGACTGTTCCCAGTCTGGACTGGGGGGCTGGTCCTGGTCCTTGTTGAGGGACCTGGACTCCTGGACTGGCTACACTGGTGTCCCAAGCAGGCTCTTCCCGCCCCGCTGCTGGGGTCAGGAGGTCGCCCCCCCACAGCTGATTCCAGGTGTTTGTTTTCTGGCTGGTTGATCTTCCAGGAGAGACTAGAGGAGCAGTTTGGACCTTTGGGTAAACGTTGTTCTGTCTGATTGTGTTGCTCCTGGAAACCAGGTCTTTGCTCCTCCATCTGGTCTGGAGGAAGGAAGGAGGGAAGGAAGGAGGGAGGGAGGAAGTTTCCCTGACCTCCAGCGGACCTGTGACGGTGGAGGTCAGGTTCTGTGCCGCTGTGGAAGTCTTCAGTCCACCCTGCTGCTGACGTTGGGAGTCAGCACCGGTTTGCAAGGAGGCGTCTGACTCCGGCCGCAGGGTTCCCCACGGCGAGGGTCTGAGGACTCTGCACGTTAGTTCCAGGAACTAAACCGAACGGGTCTGCTGCGCTGGCGGCCACGCCCTCGTGTAATCGCCACCACCGTCCTCCTGCCCAGCCGATTCTGACGGAGATTCCCAGAACGCCGACGGCTTGGGAATGTAAGGTCAACGACCTGCCCCCGCGTGCGCGTGCGTGTGTGTGAGTGTGTGTGTGTGTGAGTGTGAGTGTGTGTGTGAGTGAGAGAGACTGGAAGCAAACACTTGTGACACAGAGTCAGATGATGGTACTGATGATGATAAATGTCTCGGAGGCTCTTTTATGTGTTCAGAAGCTAACAGAAGAATCCGTGCTAACGCTAGCGTCTGAATGACTCGTCAGACATGCGGATAAATGACCCCGTAAATGACCTCCTGCGTTTCGGGGGTTGTTTGTGCGTCTCCAGCTGCTCGGAGCTGCGGGGGCTTTCCTCCGAGCGCAGCGTCTTGTTGCTTCTGCTCCATTTCCAGCTGACCTCCTTCCATCTTGAATCTGTGTCAGTGGACCGTCTGTTCAGTTCAGGCTCGCGACGCACGCCGCCCGCTCTGGATGAAGACCCGCCCTCGTGTTCTCCGTGCTCTTTCTGCCCCTCCCCCTGGAAGTGACAACTCCAGGTAAGGGAAGTGAGGCGGCTGGAAGGGCGGCGTGCAGAGAGACGGGTCCTAATCGGGGATTGGCCCACATGGACCCGTTATCACCTGGAGGATTAACCTCAGATTTGTGTCGTGACTGAAAACAAAGTCACTGATACGACATCGGGACGTCCTGATCGGGTTTAGGAGGAAAGATGCTAACAGCGACCGAAGCTAGCAGCAGTAGCGCCACAGTTGTCGTCCTGGATCGGATCTTTTTGGGTCACGTTTGGAATTTTATCTCTTTTTTTGGGTTCAGTTCCTGGTTGTCGGTGTCCCTGATTGCTAATAGCAGGATTGCGTGGAAAACCAGCGGGAACGATGATGGAATCTCTCGCTGAACTCTGGATAAGCGGCGTGTTTTCCAAACGAGGCGCCAGTTTTGGTGGACGTGCGCGCTCACGCTCGCGCTCACGCGCATCCTCAGACTCATCCCGCTTTTCTCACCGCTCCGCAGTGCACCACGCTACAGCGCTAACTAAAAGATCGGATGGTTCTTCCTGGGCAGCTGGGTCCTCGTGTTCCGGCTCCTCCCTCTGCTGGGTCTTCAGACAGAACCACAAATCTTGACCTCTGACCTCTCTGCTCCGACTCTTGAACGGAGCTCTCGCGTCAGTTCTGACTGACGGATTTGAGCTTCACGAGTCTGATCACGTGTCTGGATCAAAGCAGATCAAAGCGGACGGGATCCTGGTTCTAGAAGATTTTTGATCCATCAAAAGTGATTTTGGGCAAGTCGGAATCAGTTTTTTGTGGATTTTCTAAGGTTGATTTTCTTTGATTTATTTCTTTGATTTCCAAGTCAGAGCTTTGGGTTCTGGCTTTAGGTTCTGCTTCATCAGTACAAACATCTGTCTGAACCCTGGAGGAGGAGGAAGAGGAAGAGGAGGAAGAGCAGGAACGCCTTTTTCTTCTGTTCTGAAGTGCTGAATCACACGTGTCCCAGCATCTGGTTCTGATTTGTTCCATCACCCCCCCGCCCCCCTTCCCTTCCTCTCTCTGCGGGGCTTGGCTTCTGGGCCAGCCTGAACCAGAACCGGGTCCTGGGACAGGCCAGGAAATGCGTCAGATATGAGCAGCAGGCTGGGAACGAGGGCTGGAATCTCCCCGGGTGCCAGGAAGGTGCCGATTCCGGTGTTCCGTCCCTGGATTTCTGTGAGTGCTGATCTGGACCAGCGGCACCAGTCGGCCTCACTGGCTGCATTTTTCCATCCCAGTTGTTTCCTTCTGTCGGTGCTGGTTTATCGCTGGAGCTGGAGCTCCTCCTCCTGTGCCGCCTTTTCCCCAGATTAGCTGCTGGTTCTGGTTCTGGTTCTGAATCCTCCAGAGAGCCGCCCCAGCGTCCTCGGCAGCGTTTCCGTAGCTTCACGTCCCTGTTCGCACCTCCAGCGCTGGTCCAGACGGGTCTGCTGGTGCGAGGCTCCGCCTGGCGCCTGTCTCGGACCTCGGACGCTTCTGATTTTGGTGGCGGCTTTTCTGAATCAGATTCTACCCGTTTTGTTTCAGGAGGAACCCCAACTCCTTTTTCCCAGCATCCTCTCTGGTTCCCCGCTGTTGTGTCGTGTCAGCACTTCCGCGGTGACGTCATCGCCGTGGAAACAGGTCACGGTGTCACAGTGGACTCGACACCGGGGCTTCGCCAGAGCAGGAAACACCTGGTGGAGGTCAAAGGAAGTGACGCCACAGATGGCCTCTTCCGTTATCAGTGGCGTGACGACGTCACAGTCACGACTGGAAACGCCGTAACCATCACGTGCACTCTTTTCTGGCTGAAATTGTCGTCTGAGCTGAGGTTTCAGACGGGAAAGGCTGGAATGCTTCACGCCTCTGGTATGCCTGCTGCTGCGAGTCGAACCCGCAAAAATGCCGGGAAGGATCCCGGCTCAGCGGGACGCGTCGCGCCTCTGTGGGGGGATTTTCGCCGTTATTCCAGCAGAATGTCGGCGTGTTGCGTCGCAGGGTCGGCGAGCTGGATTCTGAGCCGGGATGGTGGCGCGAAAAAAGGCGGCGAAGCCGCGTCTGTGGGCTTTATTGTCTTCCTCCTCTCAATGGAACATTGTCCAGGCCGGTTCCCACAGCCCGGCCTCCTCAACACTCTGTGTGTGTGTGTGTGTGTGTGTGTGTGTGTGTGTGTGTCTTCCTCGTCCCAAATATCTTCCTTGACATTTTTGTGCCGTGCCGTCATCTTGGACCACCCTCAGTTAACATAAACCTGCAGCTGAGGAGTCTCGGATCCTGACCTTCCTCTGGCCCCCCAACCACTCCCATGGATCAAACACACACACACACACACACACACACACACACACACACACACACACAGTCACAATACCGCTTCCCTCTTTTTCGTTGGTCACAGTAAACAGAGGATTTCAGCCTGTTGATGCGAGCAGGTGGAGGTAGTGCCACCTAGTGGCCGCTTCTGATCTTGTAAAGCTAGCTGTGGTTAGCGCCGGCAGAGCTAGCCGACCAGGCTGAAGATGTTTCCTCAGAGGAGCAGGATCATCTTTTAATAAACCTGTTTGTGAACCTTCGTGCGACGTTCTTCATCAGCTGTCTGCTTACGTAACCGACCGATGAAAGGAGATATTGTGCAGAGGACGTGTTCTCCGCGGCTAACCTCAGCTGACCTCAGCTCAGAGCTTTGGAAACACACTTCCTGTCAGCTTCCAGCTGTGCTAGTCTGAAGCGTTCCTGCTTAGAGAGGAATCCTGATTTCAGTTTTTGATTTGGAGCGTTTGAACCCGTCTGTCTGTGCCGAGGCTAAGATTAGCACGTCCAGATGTTATTTTGGTTCCTGTCGGCCTCGGCCAGATGGTGGGAATGGAAACGATGACATTTCCAGGGCATGTTTGAAGACGTCTCGGTGGACGATTCCAGTTCCTCGACCGTTGCTCAGATGTTGGAAGGAGTGTAAGCGCTCGCCGTAACCGTTGGAACGTAACCATATTCCAACAGTCTGGTCCTGATCGGGAAGGGAAGTCTGGGCTTCCCTGCTTAGGCTGCTGCCTCCGCGACCCGACCCTGGATGGATGGATGGTCCTGATCGGGGTTTCTCCCTGTTCAAAGGCAGCCTAACCATATTCCAACAGTCTGGTCCTGATCGGGGTTTCTCCCTGTTCAAAGGCAGCTTTTCCTGCTAGCTCAGAGTCAGGATCAGGTTTAGTTCAAGGTGGTGGTCTGGCTGGCCTGACCCCCGTCTGTGTTTGAAGGGGGGAGGGGAGAGCTCACACACACACACACACACACACACACACACACACACACACACACACACACACACTGAAGCACTCAGCTCTGCCAGCCGGCCTCAATTAGGACACCAAAGCGATCGATACCCCAGGAGAGGGCCACAGCGGGGGGCCTCAGACTGGCGTGATGGACCTGTGGTTGCTACGGGTTCTACAGTCTGAGGGACATGCGACCCGCTGTTCTGGACGGGTCTCCTCGCTGCGGAACATCTGGAGCAGATGCTGGACCTCAGGCCAGATTGGCTGGGAGGAGCTTTCACCTGGTTCCGGTCCTGGTTCCTCAGACGATGACATCAGCATCACCGCCAGATTAGCGGCGGGCGTGGTCCGCCTGGTGCTCCAGGGACGCTCCCGGCCGTCTGGTTCCTGGGTCCTGATGCTCCTCTTCCTCTTGTCTTCCAGGGCCAACATCGACGAGGTGGAGACGGAGGTGGTGGAGATCGAAGCCAAGCTGGACAAGGTAACTGCTGGAACGTTGACGGTGCTTCTGAGCAGCTGAGGTTCTCCTGAACCGAGTTCAGATGTTTAATATCGCAGAAAAAAATGCTTTAGCTTCGCTACGAAGCCTCCAGAGAAGCAGCTGGAACTTCTGCCGTTCCTCCCAAGGCTTCAGCAGGAACTAAAAGGTTCCCGTGGCCACCATCTGAAGGTCTTTGAGAGCCTCAGTTGGAAATGTTCCTCCAGAACGTTCCTGGATCCTGATGAGAGTTCCTGCTGAGGAACCAGCAGCTTCATGGCACAGATGATAAATGTTGGATGTTCTTGCTTTCGCTCTACTGTAAGAGGAGACGATGAAGTATTCATGGAGACGCGTGTCCTGGAGGACCTGCTGCAGCCTCTTCCCATGTCTGCTGCGTGTTGACTCGGGCGTTAACCAGGTCACAAACAGCACAGCTGCTCTGGGGTCAGTGAAGGTTGAGCTTCCTCAGGTTCTTCTCTGCTCTGGGATCAGTGAAGGTTGAGCTTCCTCAGGTTCTTCTCTGCTCTGGGATCAGTGAAGGTTGAGCTTCCTCAGGTTCTTCTCCCTCACTGCTGGTCACGTGGAGACGCGTCACATGTCTGATCTCCTCTAAATGGTCTCCTGCCCCCCCAGCTGGTGAAGCTCTGCAGCGGGATGATCGAGGCGGGGAAGGCGTACGTCGGCGCCAACAGGCTTTTCGTCAGCGGGATCCGGGACCTGTCCCAGCACTGCCAGAAGGACCAGATGATCTCGGTGAGGCTCCGCCCAGGAAGTTGTGGAAGTTCCTGAGTTCCCTGGACGGTGCGAGTCGTGCCGCTCGCTAACCCGTCAGTCACGGGGGTCCGGTGGGGCGGAGCGCCGCCGCCGCCGCTCCGACCGGCCAGCAGCTGTTTGACGCTAACGAACGTTTGTGTCTGCAGGAGTTCCTGGAGAAATGTGGAGAAAGTCTCCAGGAAGTCAGCAACTACCACACGGTGAGTCCCATCAGCTGAGGCTCACCTGTCACATATAACTGTGGGATTATGGGCTGTAAAATACGTGCGTGCGTGTTAACCGTCTGCCTGTCGATGGCGGCGAGCTCGTGGTCACGGGTGGGAGGTTAATGGATCGGCTCTCCCGTTAGCCTCGGGCGCCGTAACCTTGTGGTGCCGTGAGCGTGTAACTAGATTCTAGATCTCATCGGTGTCGGGAAACGTTTCAACCTCTGCTGAAGTCGAGGAACGCTGCGGACGCTCTCCAGCCGTTTCCTCGCCGCCGCCCGCTCGCCTGAACACGTCAAGTGTGCTCGTCGGCTACTTGTAGCGCCCGCGGTGACGCTGGGCGCCATGTGGGCGGTCGCCGCCGCGTCTGTCGTTCTGGGTTGAGTTCCTGCGTGTTTGTGGGCAACCACGGAGGTCACAAAGTCCACTTCCTGTTTGCTTGTTCCTGTGAGATTCAGGTCACAAATAAACCAGCTCTGGTTGGTGTTTTCCCGCCAAATTAGCTTCAGCGCTAACTGAGAGCCGGAAGCTGTCCTGACTGCGCTCAGGTCGCCCCGGCCGGCCTGAAACACCCGAGTTCTTCTTCTTTGTCTGGACTCTGCATCGAGCCAGAATCCTCCTCTCGCCCCCCTCCCTCGGTGCTGCAGTGACCTATTTAAAAGTGGCGGCGTTGGCGGCGGCCTCCGGCGGCGGTCAGTGCGCTCCGCACTGACCGACCAAAGGCAGCGCGTTAATGTCGCCGCGGCAACGTTGTCGTTCCTCATCTGCCTTCATGCGTTTCCTTCGATTGGAGGCTTTCTTTGTCGCCCTCTGCTGGCCACACAGATATTGCACCTACGGATGGATGAAGGGTTTCCTAAAATGTCCGATTAATCAGAGTTAAAAGTAGCCAAACTCTCCCGTCTGCTCTTTTTCAGATCCTCCTCGATCAGGCTCAGCGGTCTGTGAAGCAGCAGCTGCACAATTTTGTGAAAGAGTGAGTAAACCTGCATCAGATATTCAGCGCAGGCCGAAACCTCCGAAACCGGATGAACCCGCGTCAACCCCAGAACCTTTTTGGTGTTTTTAAAAATGAAAGCGCGGGCCCGGGTCTGTTCAGGTGAAGAACGTGACGCCTGAGCAGCACCTGGACGCCTCCTGACGCTGTCTTCTTCACGTTTCTGCCGCCGTTTGTCCGTCAGGGATGTTCGCAAGTTCAAGGAGACCAAGAAGCACTTTGACAAGGTGCGAGAAGACCTGGAGATCGCGCAGGTGAGGAACGCCCAGGCGCCGCGGAACAAGCCGCACGAAATCCAGGAGGCCGCCGGCGCCCTCAGCATCACGCGCAGGTGCTTCCGCCACCTGGCTCTGGACTACGTTTTGCAGGTGAGGCTGTCCGTGCACGTGCCCGTGGACTGTTCCGCAGGCGTTGTAGAGGCGCGCTGTCGTCCACTAGAGGGCGACCTCTCGGTGTGTTTGTGATTTACCTGTTGTTGCGTTTGCAGATCAACGTCCTCCAGACGAAGAAGAAATTTGAGATTCTGGACGCCGTAAGTGAGCGCAGAGGCGGAAGCTTCGCCGCGCTGGCGTTGTCGGCTAACGTTGGTGGCTAACGTTGTTTCCCGTCCGTCCTCACAGATGTTGTCCTTCATGCACGCGCAGCACGCGCTCTTCCAGCAGGGCTACGGCCTGCTGGACGACATCCGCCCCTACATGAAGAACCTGGCTGCCCAGGTGAGACCCCGCCCCACACCTGCCTCCTCGCCGTTTGGCCTTTCTTAGCTTTCATCTGTGTGCGCTCGCGTCTTCAGCTGGATCAGCTGGTGATCGACTCTGCGGTGGAGAAGAGAGAGATGGAGCGCAGACACGCCACCGTTCAGCAGAGGGTGAGTCGTCTCCGCCCGCCCGTGTTTGCTGGGGTTCCTGCGGCCGTTAGCTTGTTTTGGTGTGACCTTGGTTGTGTTAGCTTTAGCACCGGTTCCCGTCCACTGGAGGACACGTTGGACCCGTTTCAGGACAAGGTCTCCCTCTGATGAACAATCGATCCTGAATTAGAGAACCTTTCATCCAGCCAGTCAGAGGCTGCCCGTGGGGCCGCTGTGGATCCACTGTGGATCCGCTGTGGATCCGCTGTGGATCCGCAGTGGATCCGCTGTGGATCCGCTGTGGATCCGTCGGTGCTGCTGCAGGTTGAGCTGTGCTGCCGTGGCGACGCAGAGCTCAGCTGACGCCTCCTTGGTCAGACTTCTAACCGTGCTTTTTCTCTCCTCCTGCCTCCTGATGGCTCCGCCTCCTCCCGCAGACGCTGCTGCAGGTGAGTCCCGGTTTGATTGTTAACCGCTGTGAACGTCGGTTGGATGGTGTGTGTGTGTGTGAGTGTGTGTGTGTGAGTGTGTGTGTGTGTGTGTGTGTGTGTGTGAGTGTGTGTGTGTGTGTGTGTGTGTGTGTGTGTGTGTGTGTGTTAATCAGCCAACTGGAGCGTTAACCCGCCTGCGTCCTGATCCGGTTTTGATCGCTGCCGTAGTTTGAATCCCGCCGCTCCTTCAATAATTCACCGCTTTCCTGAGGTTAAAAATAGAAGCTGCGTCAGCCTCCAGCTGCAGGAGGAGCGCGTCCAGCTGCTCAGCTTCCTGTTTCTTCTTCTCCTCCGTCAGGACTTTTCAGGCGAGGACTGGAAGGCGGAGTTTAACGTGGACGCTCCCAGCGGCGTGGTGATGGAGGGCTACCTGTTCAAGAGGGCCAGCAACGCCTTCAAGACGTGGAACAGGTGAGAACGCGGGCGGGAACCTTCAGGGAGGCTGCGGGTCCTCACAGGTGAACATCTGCTGCTCTTCTCTCCAGACGCTGGTTCTCCATCCAGAGCAGCCAGCTGGTCTATCAGAAGAAGCTCAAGGCAAGTGCACGTGTCTCAGCTGATCTCTGCGGGTCTGAGAATGAGAAGGTGTTTGCACGGTCGCAGGATTCGCTGACGGTGGTGGTGGAGGACCTCCGCCTGTGCTCCGTTAAGCCCTTTGAGGACATCGAGAGGAGGTTCTGCTTCGAGGTCGTCTCTCCCTCCAAGTAAGGCGCAAACGTTTCCGTTCTCCACGCGGGTCTCTGCGTGCACGTGACGGTCTCTCCAGAGGGCGTCTTCAGTTCTGACTGAGGCTTCAGTCCAGGTGCACGCAGAGATCTGACCCTGGAAAACCACCACCTGGATGAGTGGGAATCTACACAGACCTTCACGTTTTCCCTCCTTTCCCACCGGGATGCGCGAGCGCGACATGCTAGCGTTGTTCTGATTGCTTTGCAGGAGCTGCATGCTGCAGGCGGAGTCGGAGAAGCAACGACAGGCGTGGATTCACGCCGTCAAGGCTAGCATCGCCTCAGCGTACCGGGAGAGTCCCGACACTTTCTACCAGGAAGTAAGTGACGGGCGGAGGGCGCAGAGCTGCGCCAGAGCTGATTCCTGCCGTTTCTCACCCGAAGCATCTGGACAGAGCGGCTTCGCCCTCCACCAGCAGCATCGATTCAGCCAGCGAGTCGCGGGAGCGCGGCGTCCGAGGCGACGCCATCCTGCAGCGCATCCAGGCTCTTCCGGGAAACGAGCGCTGCTGCGACTGCGGCCAGGCCGACCCCCGCTGGGCCTCCATCAACCTGGGCGTCCTCCTCTGCATCGAGTGCTCGGGCATCCACAGGTACGCAACAACCCGGGAGGAACGGCCAAAACCAGCGCTCACGTGACCTTCGTTCGTTTGACCTTTGACTGTTGCATCACGCTGTTGCGTCACCAAGGTCACACGCCCGCCGCCAGCGCTTTCATTCTAATTACAGCTGCTTATGTAACACACACACACACACACACACACACACACAGGCGTGTGTGTGTGTGTTTGTCCCTCTCATAATGGACTGATTATAACAACGAAACGAGGTTTCTAAATGAAGGAAAACGCAGAATTAAACAAAGAGACGAGTTAAAATAAGGATGCAAACGCGCTGGCGAGCAGAACAACAGGACGGGTTTGTGCATGGAAGATGCAGGAAGCGTGCACGCTGCACGCTGCACGCTGCACGCTGCACGCTGGCAGGAGCCTGCAGGCAACCAAACAGAGCTGCTTTCTTTGCAGGAGTCTGGGCGTCCACTGCTCCAAGGTCCGCTCGCTCACGCTGGACTCCTGGGAACCGGAGCTGCTAAAGGTACGAGCAGCAGCTAGCGAGGCTAACGTTGGGGAAGCCTTAGCAAGGCTAATGTTAGCAAAGCTGGAATGGGCGCTAGCGAGGCTAACGTTAGCAAAGCCTTAGCAAGGCTAACGTTAGCAAAGCTGGACAGGATGCTAGCGAGGCTAACGTTAGCGAAGCTTGGCAGGACGCTAGCGAGGCTAACGTTAGCGAAGCCTTAGCAAGGCTAACATTAGCGAAGCTGGACAGGACGCTAGCGAGGCTAACGTTAGCATAGCCTTAGCAAAGCTAACGTTAGCAAAGCTGTAATGGACGCTAGCGAGGCTAACGTTAGCATAGCCTTAGCATAGCTAACGTTAGCGAGCTGGAATGGACGCTAGCGAGGCTAACGTTAGGGAAGCCTTAGCAAGGCTAACGTTAGCGAAGCTGGACAGGACGCTTACAAGGCTAACGTTAGCGAAGCCTTAGCAAAGTTAACGTTAGCGAAGCTGGAATGGGCGCTAGTGAGGCTAACGTTAGCGAAGCCTTAGCAAGGCTAACGTTAGCGAAGCTGAACAGGACGCTAACAAGGCTAATGTTAGTGAAGCCTAAGCAAAACTAATGTTAGTGAAGCATTAGGGCGCTAGCGAGGCTAACGTTAGGGAAGCCTTAGCAAGGCTAACCTTAGCGAAGCTGGAAAGGACGCTTGTTCGGTCCGACCACCAACCTCTCCTCTGTGTCCGTAGCTGATGTGCGAGCTCGGAAACGCCGTCGTCAACCGCATCTACGAGTGTTCGTACCAGGAACACGGCCTGAAGAAGCCGCTGGCGTCCAGCTCACGGTAAACGCCGCCGAGGCGGGTGGAACCGGCCCCCGCTGCTCCCACGGGCGCTAACGCGGCGTTATCCCCGCAGGCAGGAGAAGGAGGCGTGGATCAGAGCCAAGTACGTGGAGAAGAAGTTCCTGAAGAAGCTCGGCTCCGCTCACGTCTCCGACGGCGGCGAGAGGAAGCCGGAGAGGCGGCGGAGCACCAAGAAGTGCCGGAGGCACAGCAGCACCAACAGCCTAGCCAAGACGCGGCGCCGGTACCGGCAGGAGGCGGGAAGCACCTCCCCCTCCACGCTGTCCGCAGGTACTGAGCTGATCTGAGGTCAGTTCTGACCCAAAAACCGACCCTAAAAACCCGCCTTTCTGTCGCAGAAGCGGCAAAGTTCCGGCGTGAATCCCTGTTCTGTCCCGACGAGCTGGACTCGCTCTTCTCCTACTTCGACACCGGATCCGGACCGCGGAGTAAGTTTCCTTCCTGAGATTCCCTCCAGATTAAGAGTCTGGACTAACCATCCGGCTGGCGGCAGGTCTGAGCAGCGACAGCGGGCTGGGCGGCAGCACCGACGGCAGCAACGACTTCCTGGTGTTCGGGTCGGTGGTGGAGGGTGAGTGTCGGCCCCAGACGCCCAGAACTTTAGCCGCCCTCTCGTCCGCTGATGCTGCTAACGCGCTACTCTAGTAGCCAGTAATCTAACGCGTTACTCTTTCCAAACCGGTAGGTTAAGGTTACTTACCGAGTCACCGTGCGTTAATATTTTTTGTCCTTTTCCGTCGTAAAAGGTGTAAATGTCTTCTTGTGTTTCTGGGAGTGAAACACGTATGCGTTAGTCACGCTTTTAGCACGAGACAGAAGAGAGAAACGCATTCTCTGGCATCGGTAGCGAAGAACTGAAGCGGTTGCTCTGACGGTGTGTCTGACGGAGGAAACGCTGCCCTTAAACACGCTTGATTCGCCCTCGGTTGGTGGCTGCGCTCACGCCACCTGCGCTTCGAAGACACATTCACACGATCTACGCTTTAATTCTGAGTGCCTGTCTACATCACACCATACGGTAAAGCCAGTGATGGTGCGTTCGAGTGCATCTCTGAAACTCCGTGATGTAAAGAAGTTGATTTTTGACCATATTTTTATTATTTAAATACATACAGCTGCCAGTACTTTGTTGTTTTATTCCCATTTAAAGATTAAAAATAGTTAAAAACCAGTTTCTGATTACAAATCATCTTCATTCCTGCAGTTATAGAAAAAGTAATGGAATAAAATAAATAAAGTTAGTATTTAAAACAAATATTTTCAAACTGTAGCTAGCGTGAGCGTGCTCTTTCGAAGCGCCGATGGTGTGAGCGCAGTGTTTGCCATCATTACACAGTTTAATAGTAGATTATTGTTTTTTACTCTTTTACTCTAACTTAGTTACTTTTACAATCAAGTAACCAGTAAAGTAACTAAACTACTTAATCAGTAGTCTGATTATTTTTTCCATGTAACTATGGCAACACTGCTCTCGTCTAACGCGTCCGTCCGCAGAGCGCGAGGTCTCCGAGGGCTCCAGCGGCGAGGCGGAGCAGGAGGCGGAGCTGGAGGCGGAGTCTGACCCGGAGGACGTGCGGGCCCTCCAGCCTGGAGCGCTGCTCTACAAGGCCTCCAGGAGCCCGAACCTGCCCGTCATGGCGGAGGCGTTGGCTCACGGGGCCGACGTCAACACGGCGAACGACGCGGACGGAGGGAAGACGCCGCTGATCCAGGCCGTGGTCGGCGTGAGTGCTCGCCCGAGCCGCACGCGCCCCGCGCTTTGATCCCTCTTTCATCTGGCCTCCGTCTTTGATTTCAGGGTTCTTTGATCGCCTGCGAGTTTCTGCTCCAGAACGCTGCCGACGTCAACCAGAGGGACGTGAGGGGGCGGGGCCCGCTGCATCACGCCACGTACCTGGGACACACAGGGTGAGACAGGAAGTAGACCTTAATATGGCGCCTGTCAGGGAGGCAGACAGGAAGTGCGATGAGATTGAGGTTCTTCTTCTGTGGTGTCCTCAGGCAGGTGTGTTTGTTCCTGAAGAGAGGAGCGACGCAGAGCGAGGAAGACGAGGACGGCCAGGACCCCCTGAGCGTGGCGGTCCAGCAGGCCAACGCGGACATCGTCACGCTGTGCGTTGGCGTCCAGCAGCTGGGTGAAGGTGCTGGTGGAGCCGCTCTGACCGCCTGTTTGTCTGCTCTGTCCGTCAGGCTGCGTCTGGCCAGGATGAACGAGGAGATGAAGGAGGCGGAGGGAGCGCTGGGACAAGCAGGTCAATACGCCGCCAGCAGCCCCACAGAGCAGCAGTTTAGGAAGTGCATTCAGGAGTTTATCTGTCTCGCTATCGCTGAGTGTTAGCCTCTGCTCAGGGCAGACGGCGCCGCCACGGCTCCTCCCACTCCTGTCTGACGAGGCCCGAGATCCATTTTTAGAACACTAGCGCCCAAATAAGCGCCCCCGCTGGTCGACTGTGCAATCCTTCAGACTTTATTTGCATGTTTTGTTTTTTTTTGTTCGTCTGGGCCGGTTGATGCCTGTAGCTCCGCCCCCTGTTGAGTGAAAATTCCCGCCAGTCGTAGCTCCGCCCACTTGTCCTGAGCGTAGCTGCGAAACTACTGATCAACCGCTTTGGACTATTTACGCACTTTTTTCCTTGCTGACTGTTAAATGTTTGGTTTGTTAAACTTTTCTGCCGTTTTGTTTGGTCTCCCGGGGTTACCGCTGCCGTTTCTAACGTCTTTCTGCATTTACAGTATTTGTACGTAGAAATATTTATATTGTGAATCACGATTTGACCTAAGGAAGGTTTTTGTTTGTTTTTTTTTACACTGTTGAGGTTCCGTTTAAACCAAAGACAGATTTTATGTAATTTATTTTACCAGGATTATTTTTAGTATTAGGGACTGTATGAAAATTATTCAGGTGAATATTGTTATAAAATATGGTTTTGCTTTTAAAAATCTTGCTTGTAAAAGGTGCCATATAAATAAAATTGAATCGCTTTTGAGGAAGCGCGAAGTTTAAAGATCTCTGTAAAACATTTTTTTCCTGCTTGTTTCACGTGAAACAACAGAAAATGCTTGTTGGATTGTTGAAACACAGTGGTGTTTTATTATGTTTTGGTCGAAACATTAAATGTGTGATTCTATAAAACTAAATTAAATTATCTAATTAAATGTATCATCACATCTTTGTCAGTTTAATCCATTTTTAATACAATGCTAAATTTTAAATGAACCAAATTCTGCCTCCCTGTTGGAGTGAGTTATTTTCATACAGTTCCTAACTCCGACGCTGTATTTTTTTTTTTTACTTTTTTTGCTTTTTTGGGGGGTTTTAAGCACTTTTGCAGAATTTCCACCTTTGATGATTTTTGGAGTGTTGCAGGAAGCAGATTTGACCTGATGAATGACGTCCTTGTCACTGTCTTTGTTGGTTTTTAGGTGTTGTACAGTCAGACGTTTGTGTACATGAAGGTATTAACACCTGTTCACCTGTTTCATTAACTCCTCCCACTTTCTTCTACTGACAATAAACTGAAAACTAACCTCTTCACTTCAAAGTCTCATTCTCTTCTTAGAGGACTAACAAACTGTAGAGCCTTTGATCTTTATGGCTAACCATCATGTATGACAACAGAACTGGTTGCACTGGGACAGTTACTGGTGTCCAGTTCTCTCTCTCTGTCCTGCTGCTTCCGTCTCCTGCACGTTGGCACACAAGCAGGATCTTTTATTCTTATTTCCAGTTTGAGAGTTCTCACCAGACACAAAGGGGCTGAACTGGTTTTGTTATGCTAGTGGATCCAGCGGTTACCATGGTTACGAATGGAGCAAGGGCTCAGCATTTGGGGAGTTGTGAGGGGGCGGCGTGGCGGTGCCTCTGCGGCTGTTTCACTGCCTCTGTGTTGTATAAAAGATAGCTGGATGAAAACCAGTGAAACTGTCACAAATGGGCTCTTCTCATCGGCGCGTTTTTGTCTCTTCGCCTCATCAGGAGACGCCACGTACCTCGACATCTTCAGGGAGTTTTCCCACATGGCGTCTCACGACCCCGACAAGCTGAAACGGAGGAGTGTGCACTTCAGGCACTCCTTCAGGTAAACCAACGACCCTTTGAACCACAACAATCTCTCATACTTGAACGGTTCTGAGGGCGAAGAACATCAGTTTAAAATGAAGAACGAGCTGCCAATGTGGACTTTTTCTTTTCTGAAAGGAGGACTTGCTGGCCTTTTCCTCCTCGGTGTTTTGAAATAACCTCAGACTTTTGTACATTTAAGTGTTGAAACACTTGTTCACGTTATATTTCATTTTTGCTGCTTCAGTTTCCTGATTCTGTCCAACAGATCGGATTACTTCATTAATAGGTTTCATCAGTTTCTTTATCTGCATTTACTTGGATTATATTTCATACTTAAACTCAGCTTTGGTCGTTAGCGCTCCAGCGATTTGAAGTAACGTCTCTGGGTTGATCTTGTCATGAATGTTTTATTGTGTTGCATTGACTATGCTGGTGTAGTCTGTGTCATATTTGCAGGACCACTATGAAAAGGAAGTACTTCTGTTGCTGCAAACACGCTGAACAAGTAATAAATGCTAATATATCTAAACCTGCAAGAATGCTGATGGAAATGAAGAATTTCCGAGCTTCGTTGTCATATCATGGTGAAACTGCGCCCCCTTCTGAATAAAGGATGTAAACGCTATTAGCGCTGGCAATAAATGCATGAGTGAAACTGCCGCCTGATCTGAAATGCAAGTCCAATTTTTACTTGAAAACGTGTGCGTTTTTAATAATTAAATGACTTTTTGAGTAACAAAATGGAAATAATCTTGTGCGTTTAGGTGTAATCGCCTCAAAAACACTGAATGATGATTAATTATGTTTGATTCGGGTTTGCGGTAGTACGTTTAAAGACGCTGCAAACAAATCCACCTGACGCATAGACGATCTTTGTCGCCATAAATGCGGTGGCCGACGACGCGTGCCTGTGACGTCATTGCGCCAGTTACGAAACCAGGAAGTCCTGGAGGTGCAGACGGTCGGCGGTGGTGGAACTGCGTCGCGGTGGCAGGACGCTTCATCCTGCTCAGCTAGACGCCCACTGACAGTATGCGGATCTTTGTCGCGCAAAGCGCAATGTGTTTGCGGATCCCGGTTACATACGGCTCCGTTCTGTCTAGCTAACTAGCTGTTATCTTAGCGTTCGTCCATCCCGCTGCAGAGGAGTCTCCAGCAGCGGTGGAGCTCAGCTGATCGGCTTCAGCACGACGCTCAACCCGATGGCGACGAAGATGAAGAGGCCTTGAATGTCTGATAGACGACGGAGTGCCCAGGCATCAAAGTCAGGTAAATGTCTTCCATGTGAGGATGCACAGGTAGCTGACACGATGCGGTTTTTCCTACACTAACATCGGTTCACACGCACTCGAGTGGCCGCAGCTGTAAAACCAAACCGTTAACCTCATTCGTCATCTCTGGAGCTGACCGAACAAAAACAATCTGCATATTATGTCTCGGGGTTTGTTAAAAACCCGGACCTGAAGCATTGAAGTGACAATTTAATAACTTTATTCAGTCATCTCTTATTTTCAACCCCATTCTCTGGTTTCAAATGAAACGGACTGGTTCTGCTGGGAGAGAGAGAAGATAGTTGCTTATACTCGGATTATTTTCCATATGTCAGTACTGAAAGTGGTGAGTGTGGAGATGTTTTGCTGATGTCTGTGTTGATCTCCACTCTTCCTCGCAGACATGGCGGTGCAGCTCCAGGCGTTCTCCTCCCCCTCCGTGTCTTCCAGCGCGTACTCTCGCTCTAAGAGGTTAAAAGTGGAGAACGCTGCCTGGGACGTGTCCAACCAGCTGGGAGAAAGCAGCTACTACCAGCAGAGTCCCACCCAGGGAGCGGCTCCCTCCACCTCCGGCTCCACCTTCAACCCCGTCTACGGCGCCAACCAGCCCCCTGTGGTGCGGGCGGCCGACAGCACGGGCAGCCTCCGTGGACCGCCCTCTTCCTCGTCCTCCTCTTCCTCCTCCAGCCGTCGCGTGAAGGAGGCGGAGCTCTCCCTGCAGCCGTGTGACCTTTACCAGAAGCAGCACAGCCTGAAGAGGAAGAGCGAGGAGGTGGACAGCAGCGACAGCGTGCAGATCCTGGAGGAGCTCTCGGCTCCCGTCCTCTTGAATCGAATCGGCGGCGGAGGGGGAACCACCACGGCTCAGTCCATCGCACATTCCTCCTCCACCACAAAGAGCAGCACCTCCCACAGCGAGGGCGACTACCAGCTGGTGCAGCACGAGATCCTCTGCTCCATGTCCAACAGCTACGAGGTGCTCGAGTTCCTGGGGCGTGGAACCTTCGGTCAGGTGGCCAAATGCTGGAAGAGGGGAACCAATGAGATTGTGGCGATTAAAATCTTGAAGAACCACCCCTCCTACGCTCGACAAGGGCAGATCGAAGTGAGTCTTGTAAACGCTGACCTCAGTTAACCTTTTGATACGATTCCAACTGAATTTTGGACTTTAGAGCTTCCGCAGATGGAGTCTGGTGCAGCTTGGCGAGGACGCTGGACGCCGTCATTTGTCCCTCTGTGCTCTCCGTAGGTGGGCATCCTCAGCAGGCTGAGCACGGAGAACGCCGACGAGTTCAACTTTGTCCGCTCGTACGAGTGTTTCCAGCACAAGAGCCACACGTGCCTGGTGTTCGAGATGCTGGAGCAGAACCTGTACGACTTCCTGAAGCACAGCAAGTTCAGCCCGCTGCTGCTCAAGTGCATCCGGCCCATCCTGCAGCAGGTGGCCACGGCGCTGATGAAGCTCAAGAGCCTGGGGCTGATCCACGCCGACCTGAAGCCTGAAAACATCATGCTGGTGGACCCTCTGAGGCAGCCGTACAGAGTGAAGGTCATCGACTTCGGCTCCGCCAGCCACGTGTCCAAAGCTGTGTGCTCCACCTACCTGCAGTCGCGCTACTACAGGTGAGCAGAAAGGCCTGCGTCTGAAACGGGGAACTCGACCGTGGTCTCGCTTCTCTGATGTTCTCGCAGGGCTCCAGAGATCGTTCTGGGTCTTCCGTTCTGTGAAGCCATCGACATGTGGTCTCTGGGTTGCGTCATCGCTGAGCTCTTCCTGGGATGGCCTCTTTACCCCGGAGCCTCCGAGTACGACCAGGTCAGCCGCGCCAGAACCGTTTGCACCCTCGGGTAACAACAGCTGACATCACTTCCTGTTGCCCCTCAGATTCGGTACATCTCGCAGACGCAGGGTCTTCCTGCCGAGTACCTGCTGAGCGCCGGAACCAAAACCAGCCGCTTCTTCAACAGGGGACCCGACTCCAGCTACCCCCTGTGGAGACTCAAGGTGGGTAACCCCGGGTTTCCTCCGGATGCGCTGCGTCCTCGTCCGTCGCGTCAACAAGCTAGCACAATCCAGCGCCTGCGGGACAGGAAGTCGGGTGCGTAGAGAAAATAAAACATCCGGGAAATTGTCAAAATAAAAGCTCCCGTATTTAGAGCCATCTTTTTCAACAGGACGCTGAAAACGAAATCACGCACGACCGCGAGAGATTAGCACTTTGTAGTTTTTAAAGGAGCCACAGAAGAAGACGCTCTTTGAGTAAAATCTCCCCTTTCTTCAGATCTTGGTGACTCCACCATGGGGAATTCTATTAATGTTTCCTAAAATGAGTAATAGATCCATTATTTCTGGTAAATTTTGGTTATTTACGTTATTTATTTAATATATTCGTAGATCTGCTGCAAACAATAAGTTAACTTGTGATGTTGGTTCACACACCCACAAACAAGAGATAAAACAGCCCAAGAAGAAGATGATTCACACATGTAATAACGTAAAAAAGATGATTCACACATGTAATAACGTAAAAAAGATGATTCACACATGGACTAACGTAAAAAACCATCGCTCTAAATAGGGGAGCTTTTATTTTGACATCTTCCCAGTTTTATTTTTTCTTCATACCCGACTTCCTGTGCCGCACGCGATGCCTTGTGCTAGCTTGTTGTGGCGTGCGCCGTCCCTCCGTCCAAAATAGAAGCCATGCGTATTTTTACGGAGGGCAACGGAGCCACAGCCCTGCGGTGGGCGGAACAATAGCCCTGTTGTGGGCGGAGCCACAGCCAGTGGAAACTGACACGTTGACTTCCGCATCTGGTGGAAACGGGGGTAACGTAGTCCCAAGGTGGGCAACGCAGACGTGTGACGGCGTGTTTTCACCTGCAGACGCCTGCGGAGCACGAGGCGGAGATGGGCGTCAAGTCGAAGGAAGCCAGGAAATACATCTTCAACTGTCTGGACGACATGATGCAGGTGAGGACGCAGCAGCAGAGCCGCTCGGCCCCGCCTGCACCGTCCGTGAGCGGCCACGCCCACCTGTGCTCTGCCGCACAGGTGAACATGACGAACCTGGAGGGCACCGACGTGCTGGCGGAGAAGGCCGACCGGCGGGAGTTCATCGACCTGCTGAAGAAGATGCTGACGCTGGACGCCGACAAGAGGATAACGCCCATGAAGACCCTCAACCACCCGTTTGTCACCATGACGCACCTGCTGCACTTCCCCCACAGCTCCCAGTGAGATCACATGACCATAACATGTTTAAGAAAAACAGAAGCATTTCCAGTCAAGTTGTGTTTTTGTGACCACAACTCTCTTAATTAATCTTAAACATTTAAGTTGCTTCCTACCAGTTGCGTCTCCTGATTGCTCAGGAGTCGTGGTTGTGTCTTTTGAAGGCCACTATGTTGCCTTTCATCAATCCCCCTTTCCCTTTGATTCTGAAGCATCAAAAGCTCCTTTGATCTCTTTTTTGATTGTTCTGATTGATCTGCGCCTTTGCTTTTCTGAGTTTGGGTTTTTGACGTAACAGTTGGGTTCACTGGTTTGATTCCGCCTCCGTCTAGTGTGAAGTCCTGCTTCCAAAACATGGACATATGCAAACGCCGCTGCGGCGCCTTCGACAACGGAAAGAGCGTTTTTGCCGGTAACAACACGCCGAGCGCAGCGGCCAACCTGACCGTCACCTTCAGCAGCCAGTTAAACCAGCACAACCAGGTGATCAGCACTGGTTTTTTTCTTGTGTGGACCCACGTTTGTTTCAGGTTAAACTCTCAGCGCTAACGGTTGTTAGCTCTTTATTGCGCTGTCGTTCCTAACGTGGCCTTTTCCTGTTGTGGTTGGCGGTTTTGTCTCCAAGATGGCGTCCGCAGGAGGTCCGTCGCTGTCTCTCAGCGGTAGCGTCCCGCTGCTGAACTACCAGCCGGCCCTCTACCAGCAGGCCACCATCAACATCCCTGGCCTGACCCAGCAGGGGGTCCCTCTGCAGACCAGACCCCCCCACCTCTGCCCCCAGGCCGAGCCCTTCCAGCAGACGCTCATCGTTTGCCCCCCGACCATCCAAGGTGAGCGCCGCCTGTCAAGGGCAACCTGCGACGTTTCCACTCAGCACTTTCACGCCGTTTTTCTCTCCACAGGCGTTCAAACAGCCGGTAAATCTTCTGCTTACCCAGTAAGGATGGACGGCTCGGTACCGTTGGTTCCTCAGAACCAGTCGTCCCAGTCGCTCCACATTCAGCCCGGCGTGCTGGCTCAGGTAGGGCCCCGACGGACCGCCTCCAAATATAACAAAAACCCTCCGATGGGAAATGTCTGATCGGAACCGCTGGATCAGCTGGGGCGTGGCGCCCAACAGAAAATCATCTCGCCAGCGTTGGCGTAGACGTCTTCCTCTCCATAACTCCTCCCCTCACACCTCCTCCCAGGCCTCCCTCGACCCCCAGCTGTTAGGCAACCTGTACGCACCGGTGGCGGGAATGTCGCCGTTAGGCTCGCTCCTCGCCACCTTTCTGGATCAGAACTCTGCCGTTATGGTAAAACGCCGCCACCGCAGCTCCTCCTTCCTTCCTTTACCTCTACATATCACCATCATTAGGATTACCTGCGCCCCCTGGTGGCTCGATGCTGCTTTAGGATTAACTGCGCCCCCTGGTGGCTCGATGCTGAACACTTTCACCCTCAGACGGGTTCTCGGGTTCTGGTCTCTGTTTGCTGACATGAAGCACTTGGGTTTGGTTCTGTTTCCTCCAACCAGGCCCAGGAAACGACTGGCCTGTGTGTGTGAGTTCTTCATCTGTGTGTGCAGCAGGGCTGGCCCGCCGGCGCTCAGCAGATCCTCATTCCCTCCGCCTGGCCGCAGATGCCCGGAATGACCGTCCACAGCGTGGACTCGCCCCTGGGAGCCGGCGTGTCGGAGGGCCAGCAGGCGTCAGGCTGGAGGTCGGTCGGTCGCTTCGCCGAGAGTCTGCGTGAAGACGACGATTCTGGTCTGTCCTCACGCGTGTGGGTGGATTTTGCACAGGGGTCGCTATGGGAACCAGTTTGAGGGGCTCAGTCAGCAGGATTCTGGCGTCAGCCGTCAAGGTGCCTCGCAAAGCCACAACACGGGCGCCACGCACCCGAGGACCCAGCAGGGCAAAAGGTCAAAGGGTCGCCATGGAGACAAACGAGCCAGGTATCCTAGTGATGTTATTTATGTGACATAAACAGGATTAACTTTAATTTCTCCTGTCCCAGTATAACCAGTGCATTTGCTGCTCTGTCCCAGTATAACCAGTGCATTTACCTGCTGTCCCAGTATAACCAGTGCATTTGCTGCTCTCCCAGTATAACCAGTTTGCTGCTCTGTCCCAGTATAACCAGTGCATTTACCTGCTCTGTCCCAGTATAACCAGTTTGCTGCTCCTCCAGGCCCGTGGCGTCGGTGCTCCACAGCACGTTTACTGGCGGCCAGTCTCAGCCAATCATCATCTCGGACACGCCCAGTCCCGCCGTCAGCATCATCAGCATCCACAGCGACTCTGAGGATGATGCTGACAGAAGCCCCGCCCCCTGGTGACCACACTTCTCTCTTACAAGTCTTTTCCCTGCCATCTCTTTGTTAAGCTCCGCCCCCTCTCTGCAGCCCCGGAACGAGCCAGCGAGCTAACGTCATCAGCTGTGTGACGGTTCACGACTCGCACGACTCCGACTCTTCCAACAGCAGCCCGCTGAGCGCCAAGCCCCGCTCCCAGCCCGCCAAGTCCACGGCCGTGGTCGCGCCGTCGGTGAAGAGCCAATCAGGAGAGAGCTCGGGTCACAAGGCTGCAGGTCAGAGGCGGCGCTTTTGATGTTGTGATTTCCTGCACCGTTGCCAGGCAACCGGCTCTCCGTTTCACCTGGCTGCTTCTTCCGCTCCTCTTCCTGTTTCCTCATTGATAGATCAAACTCCGAGCGGTTCTGGAAAGTCCCGGAAGGGCTCAGCGCAGCAGTCGGGTCGTCCCGGCGACGCCAACGCTGATCGCCATCAACGCGTGGCGTCCAGCAGATCTCAGCCTCTGAACCTGAGTCAGGTGACCCTGGCGCCATGTTGCTGTTGATCCTCGCTAGCGTGTGACGTGTTTGAGCTGATCCGGATCAAACGTCTTCTGTTGCAGCAGACGATGATGTCATCATCCCAGGACCAAACAGGAAGTAGTTCACTGAGGCGACAGCACACCTACCCGCCTCCAGGCTCCTCCCACTCGTCCTATAACGCCCTCTTCAGCTCGGCGCCAAACCTGTACGCCTACCCGGCCTCTGCCGCGCTGGCGTCCGTGTCCCAGGCCGTGGACCAGATGCAGGGTGGATCGTCCCGCCACGCCAGGGGGGGCGGGGCTTACTCCTCTCTGGCCCTGCTGCAGAAAAACCTGAGCGGTTCCGGTGCGGGACAGCACGGTAACCAGCAGCAGCGGGCGCCATCTTTCCACCAACTCCCGCGGAAACTCAACCAATACCCTTACCTGTGAGGAGGCGGAGCGCTGCCAGTGACCTTTGACCTCTGCACCTGCCAGTTCTACGCGTTCATTTAGGAGTCGCTCTGTTTCAGCCCGTTAGTTGTAGCGTTTGGTCTGATCGTGTCTTTGGTGTGACTCTGGGCCGCAGAACCGTCCCGGACGGGTTCCCCTGCGGAACGTCACTTCCTGTTGTGCTCGTCTGGTGATGTCTGTGGAATAAAACCTGACGCTTGGACGACGACCCCGTCAGTACGGAATAAAGACGCATCCAAACCAGCTGGGCCCTGCTCCGTTATTAACGCAAAACTATTAAACTGAGTCGAGAAACTGAATTTGGATTCAAATGAGTGGAAGCAGCTGGAGAATAAAGAGAATTTATTATTTCGGTACATTTTCAGAAAGCTGCAACTTTCATTCGCGTCGGAACGCTGCAGCCTCGCCTGCGGTCGCAATAATCCAGCTTAGAGGTCAGACCTGAATAGTCTCACATCTAAACTCTGACTTTAAAACAGATTTAAATTAAATATTTGCCCTCGTTTCACTGTCACGGACGGACGTGAGCAGCCATATTTAGTACGACGGTCGTGAAACGTCGGGTGTTTTTCTGACGTTAGATTCTGACGCCTGGCAGAAATATTTACATCGTTGACGGACTCAGGAGCTCCAAACGCTCCTGAACACTGCAAAAATAAAAGAATCTTACGGATTAATCTTCCTTATATACACACGTCGCATCGAAGGGAGCTGATAAAACCATCTCACCCTCTGACTGGTTGCACAGCAGATCCTGGATTGGCGCTCTAGAACTCCTCGTGAACGTTCCTGGCGTAGTCCATGAGTTTGCTTCCCGTGAAGTACTCGCTGTACTTGAGGATCTCGTCCAGCTCCAGGCTGTGGTTCTGGTTCTCGTCGGCCACGGCGATCATCTGCCGGGCCTCGTTCAGGGCGTTGTGCTCGTTCATGGGGTCCATGTACTCCTGCGGGACAAACCAAGACTTTGAGCGATTTACGAGCGGAGGAGAAGAACTCCAGAAAGCGGGTTTACCAGAACTGAAGCTCAGGGTAGCCAAAGTTTTGGCTTTCAGAACACGTGTTAACAATTGGTTTAATCAACTCGAAGCCACAGTTACCCCGACGCTTGTGCACGGAGCTCTAAAAAGCCTCATCAATGGAACGCAGAAAACGTGATTCACGCTTCTTCACCTCTTTTCCACACTCCACTGATCTGGCCTGTTGACCCTAAGTACTTCAAATCCTCCACCTTCTTTATCTCTTGTCCTTGTAGCCTCACTCTTCCACTTGGGTCCCTCTCATTCTCACACATGTACTCCGTCTTGCTGCGGCTGACCTTCATTCCTCTCCTTTCCAGGGCAAACCTCCACCCCTCAAGCTTCTCCTCCACCTGTTCCCTGCTCCCACTACATATCACAATGTCATCTGCAAACATCTAACCTGTGATAAAGATATTTAATTAGAGAAATCCCCTAAACAAAGAAAAAGCCAAATCTCTATTCTTCCATCACTGTCAGTATTTACTTCTGTCTATACGAAAGCCTTAAATGCCTGTTATACATGCATGTTTCCAAATTTAGGTTTTCTGAATATGTTTAAATTTTATCTCCATTATAGCCAACAGAAAAAAGGCTGAGGTGATCCAGCGCCACCTAGTGTTGTTTCACTAAATGCCATCCATTAATCTCACACAACTTGACACACTGAGTTTTCTTGTAGCAGCAGGAGTCCTGTGTAACTGGCTGCTGTTGCTTTCAGATATCATCTGTTTATTGCTTAAACTGATACCTGCAATTCTGTGGAACACTTCCATGAGATGTCTGGGCTGGCTGGGACTTTTTAACACTACAAACGGGTTTCAAAATCGTTTGCGTGCAAGAGGTTACCCTGGACACATGCTCACCGATATATTAAAAAAAAAAAAGATAAAAAACTGAATCACAACACAAAGAATTTGCTCCGAACCGAGAGCCAATCCACAACATGAGTGACGTGAGGGCTGAGAATGATGCTATCGAGGGTGCAAATAAATCTGTAACGCTCACAGAAGTTCCCATCGCAGCTTAATCAAACGTCTAATCGGGGCGGATCTTCCTCTCCCAGCCTCTACAGGCTTCAAGAGCAGCAGAAAGTCGGGCTTATTTGGAAGCGTAAATGACAACAAATTAACCCAGAGTTTTCACTAAGCCCACTTTTTGAAACGGGCCCCAGAAGTCCTCGCGCTGCGTTTACGATCATCAGGGAAATTCTTGACTTCCTGAACATTCCGCTCAGACATTTAACATTTTTTTGTGATCCACACATCCAGCCGTGCTGCTCACCTCCAGCTCCTCCATGGTTACGATTCCGTCGCGATTGGCATCGATCACTTCCTGGAACTCCTTCTTCCTCTCCCGGACCCAGTCGTCGTCGATGTCCTGGCCCTGCTGGTTGTCCACGGTGCCCACCGGTAAGGAGATGAACTCAGAGAGCGTCAGTTTTTTATCGCCGTCCTGGTCTGCAGAAGAACAAACACGTTCACCGTCTCAGGTGGCCTCTCTGCGTGGACGATCCGGAAAGCCGAGTCTTTCAGCTTCGGATGGCGGCTGGTTTAAAAACTCACCTAAGTCGCGGACGATCTCCTTGACCATGTATCTCAGCATCCCTTTGCTGTGCTCCGGGTGGAGGAAGGACAGGAACTCCTGCTCATTCAGCAGCTGGTCCGTTGGGTTGGTGTCGGCCTGAAACCATCGATCCTTCAGGCTCTCCAAAACCTCCTGAGCTGCGGGACACAAATAGACATCAACGTGACAATTGAGTCTGGCCAAAGACCTTCATGAACATTCAAACTAAAGAAAAACAGAGACATTTGGAGGATGTTTAGAAATGCGACTACTGGCGTGAATAAATCTTCTGTTCTTACTTTCTTCATCCAGTTTCAAATCTTCATTGTTCTTTATCTTCTCTGCAACTTCCTTCTCATCAAATCCTTTGCTGGCCAGAAACTTCACCCTGTATTCGTCCCACGTCACATGACCTGCGGACAGAGCTCGGCGTGAGTTCCACAAAGTTCTTTCACTTCACCGTTAATTCCGTCCTCTCTCACCGTCGCCGTCGGGGTCGACGGCGTAGAAACTGTTCTTGTTTTCTTTGGTGGCCTCCTGAAAATGCTCCTCCGTCTTCTCCATGATCCACCGCTGCATCTCCTTGGCGCTGATACTGCGGTCTTTGTTGAAATCCACCCTTTGAAAGTTCAACACAAAGGTGAGTTCAGGTTCACAAATCTCTTCAACAACAAACACCTGTGACGGTGAAATATCCACCTTGTTCACGTTTCAGATTTAATTCAAGGAGGAATTTGAAGGATCTGACTATCAAAATGAGTAAAGTAGCTCCTCCTCTCTAGGTTAGGAGCTGACATGTGCTTCATGAACTGCATTTAAACACACACACACACAGAGTAGCTCAGGAATGCTGTCAATCCAGACTGAATCACTTCTCACTTGACAAAAATCTCAATGAGCTTCTTTCTGTTCCTCCTCGGTTCAGAGTCCTCGTCAAACTCCTCCATCTCTTTCCCCAGGAATACTTCCTGATGGAAATCCTTATTCAAGTGTCCGTCCAGCTCCATTTTGACCGCGTTGAGGTGGTCCGGGGGGAGAATCTCGTTCTCATCTTTGCTGGGTGGCTTGTCTTTCAAGGCCGACATGTTTGCGGGTCGCGCGCACACATCCATGTTTTGCAGCAGGAGGCAGAAGATCACATTTGCAGTCAGGAAATTGCTGCACCACAGACTCTTCCCAGCCATGACCACCTGCACAGGAAGCATCAGACACAAAACACACAAACTTATCTTTATTATATATTCGCCATCATACTTTTATTACATTTTATGGCCTTTAATGTCGCGTCAGAGTTTAGTTGGGTTTCTGTTATTCAGCCACACCCACGAAAAACCAGGTCACATTCACCATAGACTGAGCAAATGACTTAGCAGAAAGACAGTTTTTTCATAAACCAACTTTTATTCTTCTTTCTAAACTAACAGTGACATCTGTTGTTTTACAGATACGTTAACGTAAAACAACATTAACTATCACTATTTTACAAGGAAGGTTTTCTCATAAGTGTCAACGACGCCTCGTTCATCTTGGTTATAGACATTTAATTAAAGTAGCAGTCACCAAACTTTAACTTTGCTCTCATACTGTAATCAATTCAATCATTTAGTCTCAACAGCCGCAAACGTCACTCGGAATCATGCCTTTGATTAAAATACGTGTCTACATCTGACAGTAAACCAACCTAAAGTCTGCAAGCTAACTTCACATAGTACGATCGCAGAGCGTTAGCTAGTAAATGATACATAATAAAATAAGGAGGATAAATGTGGACGAAGTTCGTGTCGGAAGACCAACCTGACAAACGTGAAAGACTGAAGAGGCGACACGACAAAACTGAGCTGAGCTAAGTGCTGCTAAGCTAAGTGCTGCTAACGTGAGCTGCACTTTCCAAACAGACGGAGGATCCGGTCCGTCAGGTTGTCACACCGTAGTTCCTGTACACGTGGCTCCTTTGCCACACCGCGGCTCCACAAGCGGAGATAACCAAATTAAACACCTCAGAATAAACTCAGTTTCCACTCGGAGCAGCAGCGGTTCGGCTCATTTAAAGCCACCAAAACAAATGACTCAACCGAAGGTTCAGAGCTGCGCAAATAACCGGTGTACTTCTTTGGTTATAGCAACAGAAATGAACGTGTCGCCAGCGCCGCCTGTCGGACCGGAGGGGGAAGCGTCAGACTGTCAGAAATAATAAATAAGTTTTCCAGATTTTAGTACAGACTTATGTCTCACTTTATTCTACGTTGTACAGTTTAGACCCCTTTACATATTAATACCAAATACTGCTAAGTTCTGACAAAAACAGATATTTTGACCTGTTCCAGCAACACTTATTCATCACTGCAAGGTAGTTTAGCCACGAATGCTAATTGCATTGCTCGTGTCCTCTCTACAGTCATAACGGAAGCTGAGGAAAATCAAAGAGAGCGATGCGAGAGACACCTGCAGTACTAAGCAGCAAAACAGAAGAAATGGCGCCACTCTGTGGTGAAAACTGGTAACGCTCCATGTGATAGCCTGGCTGTTACAGCCGGTTCAGAAAGATCTCATTGTTTTCAGAATACAGGCGACTCAGAAATGCTCATTCAGCCGCGGAAATAACCATAAGACAGCAGCTTTTAAACTAAAGGCCGAAGAGCGGCAAACTTAAAGAAATGCTCTTTAGAGTGTTCATTAAAAAATATCTGAATCCTAAAAGGAAATCCTGTATTTGTGTTTCGCACTGCTCCGGTGGAGCATGTCATGCACGCAGTGCAGCCGTCAGATACATGCAGTGGTGTAAATTATTGTGTCCTTTCTTTCAGACCAGCTACACACCAGTGTGTCCGGGAAAGTTCAGCGTGGATCCGGGACGTTGGGAACATTAGTGTAGTTCCAGCCAACGCCCATGGGTGGCGCTGTATCAAAACATAATAAAGCGTGTCCAACAGCGACGTGGCATTTTTATTCAGATTAAATTCAACAATAACGTCATATTAAAAATAAATCAATCGATCAATCACCCACAGTGAGACGCAGCTTGGAGTAAATAAGAGGAAAGTGGGGGAGCTCGGTGCATCACGGGAGTTTGAACTCAGTTTGAACTCACCTGAACAACCACCTGGACGTCTGAGGACGCCCCACAGCAGCGGGATGAATAAAGGATTATTTTGTCTTATCTCTTATAAATGACAGAGAGCTTGAACAGCTTTTATTCAACTAAGAGATGTAAAATAACCCGAGAGAGAGAAAGAGAGGGAAAAGAGAGAGACAGAGAGAGGGCGGGGGAGAGAGAGATGGGAGAGACAGAGAAAGAGGGAGTGAGGGGGGAGGAGGGTGCTGATAAAGTCCCCCGTCCCTCCCCCTGTGAGCTCAGTCAGAGCCGAGGACGACCTGCCGCAGCCGCCGGAGATCCATGACGTGTTGGAGCCGTGCAGCACCTGAGCAGAGGCCGCTGCAGAAGAACAAGAGGGCAACTTGTGAGGAGCCACCCAGCCGGACAGAGCTGCCCCCCCCGCCTCCTCCTCGTGCCCTCTGACCTTCCTCCCCTCTCCTCGCCCTCCAACAAAGCAGAAAGCGTGAAAAATCTCACTAATGGGTTTATTTTCTGTCAGATCCGCGCCGATCTGCCCTTCCCTGCGAGCGCTCTCCCTGACATACTTCACAGTTGAGTAACCGTCTCCGAGCAGAGCCAGAGCTTGTGCTGCGGCGGCGGCGGCGTGCTGCTGAGCGCTCGTCAGGGAGTCCCGGACCTGCATTCCTCTCAGGACTTTGAACCTTGCGAGCATCCTCACAACAAGACTTTGGTCTGTTTGGTGCAGGGAGTGAAGATGCGGTGTGGGGCCGGGCCTCTGGTGGTGATGGCGGCCGTGTTCTGGACTCAGTGCGTCCTCCTCAATGGGGTGGACGCCAGGAAGGAGAGGAAGAAGCTGAAGGAGGCCACGCCGCAGCAGACGGAGACCCTCAACGCCACCATCTCCAACAGCGAGGAGGTCGGAGGAAGCATCAAGGTAGTGATGAGCTTTACGCAGATCTCAGATTTGACTTCTCCTGGTTCTGCAGAATCCTCTGGTTCTCCTAGTTCTGTAGAACCTTCTGGTTTTCCTGGTTCTGTAAAACCTTCTAGTTCTTCTGGTTTTGTAGAACCGTCTGCTTCTTCTGGTTCTGCAGAACCCTCTGGTCCTGCAGAACCCTCTGGTTCTCCTAGTTCTGTAGAACCTTCTGGTTTTCCTGGTTCTTCACAATCCTCTGGTTGATCTGGTTCTTCTGGTTGTGTAGAACCTTCTGGTTCTGCTGGTTCAGAACCCAGGGGTGAAGAACCTTCATGTAACTAAAACAGAAACTTAAACTGCAGTGATGGAACGTTTGGACCAGGTGGAGTTTAAACGTACTCAGACAGGAAATGAAGGAAGTGAAGGTGCAGCTCGGGTCAGCTGACCCCTCAGGTCAGACCTCAGACGGAACGCGTGACGAATGTGCGCGTCCAAAGCACGACTGATGCGTGGAGTATTGCACGCCACGGGGGTCCGCCGCCGAATTTCTGACCGCGTGAATGAACAGATGTGGCAAACAGACGGCGTTACCATGGCAACCAGTGAGCCGCTGTTGGTGGGAAATGTTAAAGTAAATAAAGATATTTGCAGTTTTTTTTTTTGTAATCATCTCCATTCTGGAAAAGATGAAGAACTTTTAGAAGTTTGAAGACGAGAACTTTAAATCTGGTTTATTTTCCTTTGATCCTCCATTTTGCCCTGAGTGTTTGGCTGTTTTCTCCGCTTCCTGTTGTTGTTTGAGCTTCCTGCCGACTGTTGCAGACGTGCTGGGTGCTTGTCAGACCTCCAGCCTCCCTCCACCGGTCCCTCAAGGTGCCGGGGTGCAGGATGAGCCCAAACTCTGCTCTGGCTCCAACCCAGCCGCGTTTTTCTTTCATACGTTTGCGGACAGAAGCGCTGTTCTGCTGCCCGCTCCCGCGGCGCCGCTGGTCCCAGCTCATTGATTGTGTCGCCCGCAGGTCTGAGCCGACTCCGCCGTGTCTGGGACATCCGATAGGGGCGGTGCAGTCCTCCGAGCTGGGCCAGCGTGCGGTGTAAAGCCCTCACAAAGCCCCATAGAACCGCTCCTGAAAGAGAACACCTCGGCCAGGATTACCGCCCCCCCCGCCCTCGCTTTCTTTTCATGTCGTCCTCCACGACCACGCGTGACGCCACGAGCGCGGACGCTCCGTCAGACCGGCTCGCGGCTCCGAACGCAATCTGCAGCATTTGGCTCAACGGTAACACCGGTGTGATTAAGCCCGTTGTCGTGACAACCGATGGAATCCATGAAATCCTCAGGAAGGTTCCATCTTTCCATGTTTTCCTCTGTGCCCGCTGGACCCTTCTGGCCAGGCCTCTCCTGACCAGCCAGCAGCATTCAGCACCTTCCACTGGACTGGGATGAGGGAGAAATCAGTCTGTCCATCCATCTGTCCACCCATCCATCTGTCCATCCACCCATCCATCTCCATCCATCATCATCCACCCATCCATCTGTCCATCCATCCATCTGTCCATCCCCCACCCACCTCCATCTGTCCATCCATCCATCTGTCCATCCACCATCCATCTGTCCACCCATCCATCTGTCCACCTGTCCACCCATCCATCTGTCCATCCACCATCCATCTGTCCATCCATCCATCTGTCCACCCATCATCATCCACCTGTCCACCCATCCATCTGTCCATCCACCCATCCATCTGTCCATCCCGCCATCCATCCATCACCCATCCATCTGTCCACCTAATACCCATCCATCTGTCCATCCACCCATCCATCTGTCTGTCCATCCATCCATCTGTCCACCCATCCATCTGTCCTGTCACCATCCATCTGTCCATCCGTCCGTCCACCCATCCATTTGTCCATCCATCCATCCATCTGACATCCATCCATCCATCCATCCATTCATCCATCCATCCATCTGTCATCCATCATCCATCCATCCTTCCTCCACCCATCCATCATCCATCCATCCATCCATCCCCATCCATCCATCCATCCATCCAGCCATCCATCCATCCATCCATCCATCTGTCCATCTGTCCATCCATCCATCCATCTCCCCATCCATCATCCATCCATCCGTCCTCCATCTACAGCTACACTGATGCTAGCACCATCCATCATCCATCCATTCATCCATCCATCCATCTGTCATCCATCCATCCATCCATCATCCATCCATTCATCCATCAATCCATCCATCCATCCATCCATGTCATTCAATCCATCCATCCATCCATCTGTCCACCCCATCCATCCATTCATCATCCATCCATCTGTCACCATCCATCCATTCATCCATCCAATCCACCTGTCCACCCATCCATCTGTCCATCCATCCATCTGTCC
Source organism: Pao palembangensis (assembly GCA_015343265.1). Classification (NCBI taxonomy): domain Eukaryota; kingdom Metazoa; phylum Chordata; class Actinopteri; order Tetraodontiformes; family Tetraodontidae; genus Pao; species Pao palembangensis. Next base: position 355,699 of record CM027090.1, on the reverse strand, counting down.
ATCCATCATCTGTCATCCATCCATTCGTCCACTACATCCATCTGTCATCCATCCATCCATCTGTCCATCCATCCATCCATCTGTCATCCATCCATTCATCCATCCATCCATCCGTCCATCCATCCATCCGTCCGTCCACCCATCCATGCTGTCCATCTGTCCACCATCCTCTGTCCATCCATCCATCCATCATCCATCTGTCCACCATCCATCTGTCCATCCATCCATCCATCATCCATCCATCCATCCATCCATCATCCATCCATTCATCCATCCAGCCATCCATCCGTCCATCCATCCATCGGTGTTCAATCCATCCATCATCACTGTCCATCCGTCCTTCCGTCCATCCATCCGTCCATCCGTCCATCCATCCATCCATCCGTCCATCCATCCATCCATCCATTCATTCATTCATTATCCCATCCATCCATCCATTCATCCATTCATCCATCCATCCAAATCAGTCAATCCGTCATCTGTCCATTCTGTCCATCCATCCATCAGCTCATGCATCTGTCCACCCATCCGTCAAATCCACCCACCCATCCACCATCCGCCATCCATCCATCCATCCATCCATTCAGCCGTTCGGTGTTTTCGTTGGAATCTGTCAGTCTAATTGAAGGGGTGGAGTCAAGCATCACGCCTGCTGCGTTGAGTAATGGCGAGGACCAGCCGGCGGCGGAGGTTTTTTGTTTCCTGTCATCTCAGCGATGACTGTTGTATGACAGTTTTGGATGGTTGCGCCCACGAGAGAACAACCCACCTCCAACACGCCGGATCGCTCCGGGTCATGCTAAGCTAACGTTAGCTTCCAGCCGTGACCTCATCTGAACGTGTAATCTGAATCCGATACGGCGCCTGTTTCTGAAATGAAAAGTCTGGTTTTCGGGGTTGCAGCAGCAACACCAGGAACCCGCTTTCATCGCTTTCTTGTCCCGATGCAGCCACGCATCGATCACAGAAAAGTGGGAGGGGCTAACGAGTCCTCGACTGAGACGTTAACGCCTGCAGTCTACCACGAAGCAGGCCTGAGAGGAACCTGAGAGGAACGCTGCGTCTTTTCCACACGGAAGAGCAGCGCTCGCTGAGGTCTCAGAGGCCATAAATCATCCACACACACACACACACACACACACACACACACACACCTCTGACTGAAGGCTCTGTCAGGGCTAACCAGCCTTGCAGCTGTGCAGCGAACCAGCAGCATCCACTCGTTCTGCACACGGCGGTTCTTGTTGAAAGAGAACGGGGGCGTGGACACGCCACAGTGGTGGTGCAGGCAGGTTAGCAGGGTCCCCTGATCCCCAGGACTGGCTCCTGGATGGGGGCGCAGGAGCGTGGAGACGAGGGATTACTGGGAAGCGTCCGTCATCCCGCCCTGGAACACGCGTGTGCTGCTCCGTGCGTGTGAACAGGTAAAAAAAACAAAACCAAACAAAGAAAACAGAAAGAGTGAGCAGACGTGTTTTAACAGCGGCGTTTGTGTGGTTGCTGGCTCGACGCCCCGGGGAAATATTTCTCCTTTTTATTGCTTCAAATAAATTCAAACTAATTTTTCTACCTCCGAGCGGAACTGGACGGGCGACAAAGCTGTCCCACTCTCGGAGACTTTAGCGCAGGCGTGTGCTTTGGAACGCGCCGCCGCGAGCGGACCCGCCGGCGGTGACCCGGAGCCTCGTCTCCGGGGGTAACCGCTGTCAGGATGACAGAAGAGCCAACGCGCTCTGCTCTGCGGCAGGAGGCGTGTGTTCACACCTGCTGACAGACGGAGGCGCTCCGAGGCGCTCCCGTCAGCGCAGATCAAAGCGGAACCCGGGCGTTCTCCGTCAGCTCTCAGCCAAATTCCTGCCACCGCTCGCTCCGCACTTTGTTTGCCGTGTTGTCGACACTGATATGGAGCCGCGCCGGCCAATCCGCAGTTTACTTTAGGCCTCTGACAGGTTTTTAATTCCTGCCTGCGTTTGTGGAGTCTTTGATGCTTTGATCAGCTGTCACTAGCGTGTGTCACGCGCTGCTGCGCTCTTAAATCAACAGACGGTTTCGTTTGTTGACCCTCCGCTGCTGCAGTTCTGATGACGACCACGACACCCGACTGCGATTTCTCGTTTGGGCGTTAACGAGGATGTAACGTCAAAGATTTGACCCACAGGGGGCAGCAGAGCGCAGTTAGCTTCCGGAGGCAGTCGACGCGAAGGAACTTCGTTACTGAGCTTCTCGATGACGTGTCTGCAGACGAGAACCTTCCAGACGTTCTGAAAGCAGCGACGAGATGAGAGAAAATGTGTCCGAGTCGTTATTTTTCCGAGGTTCTACTGTGTTCCGGTGTGAAGGACGCATCTTCATCTGAGGATGAGGAGCTGGGGAATATGTCTCTGAAAGTCCTCACAGACACAGAAGCACAAGGATGTGTGTGTGTTATCTGTGTAAGATTTTAGGCTTTGACGTGAAGGAATCAGACTAACAACCTTAAATCACCGGGTCCTCGTCTCTCTGCTGTTTAAACTTTTATTATCTTGTTTATTTCCAGCTGATAAAAACAAGCCGGACGCGTTGGCGCATGTGAATTATGTGGACTCAAGCGTTCCTTCGCGGTTCCGGAGACAAAGACGCTTTCTTCATTTTCCGCTGCTGCTGCGCTGGAAGAAGCGGCGCTTCTTTGTCTGTGCTACGGAATCTTCTGAAAACACCATCAATCTGTGCTGAGAAAGGGGCGAGAACGTTCCCACATGCAGACGCGCTCTTTGTTGTTGAAAGTTCTCCGACCACAGGCCTCCAGCAGCTGAGCCCAAACCTCCAATCCCAGCGGGCTGAGTATTCCTGCAGTTCAAGCTGTCACCACCAGAGGTCACCGAATCCAACCAACCGCATGATCGACCGGGATCGTCCCCAAACTAAGGCGGCCTTCGCAGGTCTAAACAAACCTTTCCGTGACTGCCTCTGCCAGAATTCCCGATCCAGAAGGTCACGATCGATCAGTGATCGTCACAGGTGGTCCTGATCGATCAGGATGCCGGAACATTGATCTCCAGGATCTCCAGATCTGTCTTCTCTTTGATCATAGTTGTTATTGTTGTTTATTTTATTTCTTTTTGTGCGGCAGGGTTCGGACAACCAGAGAGTGGATCCGCTGGGATCGTGGATGGACTTCGTCAAAAGACCTGTCGGAAACTTTCCTGCGAAGTGTCGCAAACGCAAACGGCCTCTGGTAAAGACGCACACGTTAAACTCAAGTCAAGTTCAAACAAACACTTTGCCGTGCAGACAGCGCGACAGGAAGTAAAAAATGTTCCGCTGATCACAGTAACTTTGCTGTTTCCTGTCATGTGACGTCTTTGCTGAATATTTAAAGTGAGCCCATGTGATTCTACATTTTTCCATCTGCTTTTATTGATATTTTTTAAAAACCCTGCCCCCACCAGCCAGGCCCTCCTGGTCCTCCAGGTCCTCCTGGCCCTCAGGGACCTCCAGGCCTTCCAGGGGCGGAGGTCACTCAGGAGGTTCTTCTCCAGGAGTTCAAGGAGATGATCAAAGGTAGCGAGCGTCCGTCGGTTACTTTGGCGGTGACAGAATATCGTAACTGAGGGATCGTTGTCGTGTTCCTGTCAGAGGCGACGGAACGCAGAGCTTCAGCGCTGGAGAGACAAACCAGCCCCAGCCAGATGCCCAGCGCGCTCATCGCCCTGGACGGGACTGCCCCCTACAGGCGCATCGACCAAGCGTTCCACTGCAAGCTGAAAGGGCCCGCGGTGGTGGACGAGAAGACGCTGGTGGAGCTCCAGAACTTCCAGACTGTGAGTCTGTTTGACGCTGGCTAATCCTCGTTTCCATGGTTACAAACTTTGTTTCTCGGCTTCAGCCGTTTTGTTTGGGTTGAGCTGCGTGTGGGGGAATTATGGGAGGGTGGGGGGGGGCAACTTGTCACCGCTAGCTGGCACCCGGAAAGCACGCAGCGCCGACTCTGGCGGCTTTTTCAGTCCCACGCGTACAAAAGAGGTTCTGTGTGTGAGAGGGAGGACAGAAATAGATGCTGTAGTGGAAGAATTCAGCCTGTCGGGATGGGCAGGGGCGCGCTGCTAACTCAGCACCGCTGCTGTTTCCAAACCCAGCCGGGATCCAGAGGAACCAGAGAACCAGAGAACTTTGGGGTACTGCAAAGAGCTGGCTGGCTAATATGTTAGCGTCTGGCTGTAATGACGTGACCTCTCAATGTTGACATGATAAAATTAATGAAAAAAGCCACCAGGCTAACTGCTAATTACTCTTTCTCTGCATCTATAGCCTCCAGCTAAAGGAGCCTTCCTCAGGGGGTCGGGAATGGACCAGTCCACCGGCAGATTTACGGCACCCATCACTGGAATCTACCATTTCTCTGCAAACGTACACATTGGTAAATCACACCCGCACCAGGAGCCTGTTGACACGCTTCTGGCGTGATTCTGCCACCGTGAACATGCTAATCCTTTACAGACCACAACGAGGTGAAGAGGAGCAAGAGTCAGCTGAAGGCCAGAGATAACGTTCGGGTGCTGATCTGCATCGAGTCTCTCTGCCACCGCTACACGTGGGTATTCTCCACCCGAAAGCTGAACATGACAAAGCAAAATGCACTGATACACGATACGGTAACCACGGTTACGTAGGGCTGGCACCTGACCTATAAACCCAGACTGTGACCAGGTTAGAGGCGAAGCTCCGCCTCCCCTGTCTCCGGCTTCGTAAACACATTTGTTGTTTTGATTGTAAGTCGGCCTCCTGTGTATATCCCATAACACAAAAACACCCCACTCGGTCGACTTTTCCCTCGGTCGGCTGCCGCTTTATTGCCGCGTATCGCCGTTTAGCTTCTAGCGGCGTTTACGAGCAGTTACCAGTTTTCTCTGTAACATCCTGCGTGGGACCGGCGTGACATTTCCTGTGTAAAAGCGACGCAGAGGAAACGTCCGCTTGCCTACAGCCGCCGTCCCTGTCGCCTCACTAATCTTTGTGGGTTGACCTTTGACCCCTCCAGACAGCCTGTTTTGCTGAGCAGCGTCGCCTTGTTTGGCATGTGGGAGACCGACAACGAACTAGCTGATACGGTAGTTGACTTTGGCGAAAATATTGCAAATTCCCAATATTTCAACATGTCTGTTTACACCAAGAATGAAATAAATACAGCCTCTGCAGCGCTGCACAGCCTCCCTTTGAGCTTGGTACAATGAGTGGAACGCATAAATAATATTATTATGATGGCTTATCCAACCCAGAGGAGTCTTTAGCCGCTGAATTCTGAGCCAAAGCTCCAGCCGGTCTCGCCCTCCCACATGTGAAAATGCAGAGAATGTGAAACGAGGCTCTTTGTGATGGCAGCCAAACGTGATGGATCTGCCATAAAAGTGAATCATGTTTCAGTTAACAGCAGCCAGCGCGCTCGCTGTGTGGTCACAGCCTTCAGCTATGTTACTATACAACCGGCAGTCATTAGCGCGCGCAAGAACTAGCTTGACGGTTACGCTCGTATCGGGCGGAAACCTCTGAAAAACTGTGTTTCTGCTAATTTGTCAAAACAAAAGATTTTTAAGATGTTAAATAGATAAATAGCTCCAGTGCTAGCCAAGCTTGGCTAACGCCGAACTGATTGCTAACAGTGACAGGCTAACAAGGTTGAGAGAGATAGCTGCCTTTGGCTCACATGATCCAACACACTAGAAAAGAAAATGCAGAATGAAAAGCGTGGTTCTGGTCTTTGTGCTATGCTAACGCGGCTAACCCAATGTGCTGCAGCTCTCTGGAGATGATTGTCGGCTTAGAAAGTAACAGCAAGATCTTCACGGTGGCTGTTCAGGGGCTGCTGGAGCTGCAGGTGAGTCCCAGACGGCACAGACGCCTTGCTTCCTGACGTTTCTGCATCACCACCGTCCCCTCTTCCCCCGCAGGCCGGGCAGTACACCTCCATATTTGTGGACAACGCGGCAGGTGCTCCCATCACCATCCAGAACGGGTCGGACTTCATGGGAATGCTGCTGGGTGTGTAGCATCCCAGCCCCTGTGGCTCAACGGGTAGACGGACCACGCGCCGCGACAAACTCCCGAGGAGGTTCGAGGACAGGAAGTGAGGCAGAACCGAGGTCGACGTGGACAACTCAGAGGACTGTTTCCTGAGAGGCGCCGGTACTTCCGGGGAATAATTTAACCTGTAAATTCCTGTTTTCATGGATGTTTTACACCAAATATCTGAATGTTTTGGGTGTTCCTGCATGCTAACATCCATATTCTTTATATACCCTTTGGTTTATGTACGCAGACATTTCTGACAGTCTGACATTTATGTGACTTGTGAGGACACTGGACAGTAGAGAGAAGCTCCACAGACGCAAACAAGCTTAGAAAAATGATGAAATCGTTCATTTTTAGCCGTAGACATAAATCCTTCTGGACTGCAACTGAGCGTAGCCATTTTATCCTTTAAGTTAACATGAAAACATCATGTTGGAGCGCCTTCATTTATGGTATTTATGGTCGAAGAATTCTATAGATGACATGCTGATTTTTGTACTTTTGCTCTCTGAGTAGCTTTGATATGAAATTAAACTGATTTTACTAACGAGGCTGGTTCGTTTCATGTGTGAGGAATCAGAGATCACAATCAGTACCTCACAAACGAGCACCTTAATGTCATTAAAGGTTACGTTTGTTCAACGAGGTCAAATAAAAGGTTCCCAGGGGAGGATTTATACTGCAACACAATGTTTAAGCTCCAAACTACCAGAAAACTGTCGCCCAAACAGGCGACTTCCCGACTGCAGCAGCCTGCCACTGAAACGCTCTCGTCTTCAGGAAACAAATCCTTCTCGTTTTCCTCCCCTCAGGCTGCTGTTCCACATATTTTCCATGTTTCATTAAAAGATAAGTGTTGTGGATCAGCGCGCGACGCAGCGACGGGACCTCGTGGTTGCGGAGCTTATTGGAACCTCCTGAACGTCGTCTCCTGGGTGGTCCGAAGAGCTGCTAATGCAGTCAGGAGGTCCTGTCAAAAGCAGCTCGTTAGCGTGGTCGCATGAATTCCTGTCATGGAAGCATTGATGCGACGTCGCCTGCTGGAGCTGCAACCACCAGATGATGAAAACCAGCATCACACTGTGTGTGTGTGTGTGTGTGTGTGTACGCAGTGAGGACCAGAATACACATTTCACCACACGTCAGTGGCAGTCCTCACAAAGATGGAAGTACAGAGGTGTGTGTGTGTGTTTTAAGAATCCCAGTGACGCACACACTTGTGACTTTTGATAGTCTTGTGTTTTCTTTTCTTCCCTCTTTAAGACACGTTTAATGACAACTATGCGAACATGCAGCAACACATCAGCGGCTGCCCTGCAGAGGAACCGCGCGCCTGCCAGGCCTGTTGCGAAACCAGGCTGCACGGCGGAGCTGACAGGAATTTCCCATCAGCCCATTATCAGCATCAGACAAGCTGAGTGATCGCAATTACATCTGCACACGCGTTAAGAGCAGCGTTTCCCTGCAGAGGTGCCCTGAATGGCCTCATTGTGGATCTGTGAGCGATTGGTTTTCCTGTGGCGTTTTTGTCCCTGTGTGGCTTCAGCTAGCTGGTTAAATACACCTGTGTTTGAGAAACATGCTAATTTGAACGTGTGTGTGTGTGTGTGTGTGTGTGAGGCTGGTTCCCCCCCCCACAGCGAACACCTCCCAGCATGCACCCTGGCGTAGTCAGAGCGGAGACGGGGAGTTTTACTGACACGCCCTCATTGTTTCTGTAATTACGCTGCGTCTGACGTGGATCTGTCGTTAGCATCGATGCTGCTCCTGGTGCCCACCTCCTCGCGTGTTGGTGGGGGGGATGTCGGTCCCCCTTCGAGCTGTGGACAGGTTGTATTCAGGAGCCCATCGGAGGCCCAAACTGGAGCCACTGGTGAGATTGGTATCGTGTTAATGGCTCTGAGGGCTCCAGGGAACACAGCGGCACAAGCGTAAGAGGCGGAGGAATGCGACTCTTAATGAGGGACAAATTACACCTGCAGACTGCAGACCTGCGCTTCTGGACCAGTCTGGTCGTCCACACGTGTCGCCCACATCATGTCTCCTAGGCCCCAAGACAGTTAAGCTAAAATAAAGTTCGTCTGCTAACAAAGACGAGGTTCTGTTGGCGAAAACATCAGTAATTTTAGACGCTAAAAGGGTTTTTTTCTCCCTCTTGGGGTCGTTAAGGTCACCCGCGTTCAGAAGTTGTTATGAACATGTCAGACATACTTGATGATTAGCGCTTAAATAGCATCATTCAGGATAATCAGCGCCCTCATTATCTGTCCCCCGCTGGGATAAATGCACGGGCGGGGGGGCAGCAGTGATGAGTCGGGGGTCCGAGTTCTGGATGAGATAAAGACGAGTCTCCAAGAAATATTAGTTACACGCATAAAAAGATCTTTAAGAAGGTGATAACTAAAACAATAATAATACTAATACAAAGATAATCATTTAAAAATCAATGAACAAACAGAGGAAACATTTTCTCTACTTTTGCAGAGGCTGCAGCGCCTCCTGTTGGCAGGAGATGGTACCAAATTATATCTGTTTTAAATTTGCTAAAACTCGGAGCTCTTGTCAGCGTTGACGGCCACACTGAGCTAACGGCGTGGAGTTCATTTCTGAGGGGTTACCGTGTGTGTCTGATTTGGTGCCATCTAGTGGTGTGAAGGCAGACTGTCAACGAGTCGGAGAACCTTCGGTCGCTCCTCTTCATGCCTCAAAAGTCAGTTTGAGTGCGCTTAAATGATAAAGTTTGCACGTGCGTGCGCACTCGTGGGCTTCTGTGGACGCGCTGGGACGTAATTCTTCCGTCTCCGGACGGGTTTACTGCCAGCAGCTCCTCCTGAAGTAAACTCTCCTGATCCCGGCAGTGAAAACATCTCCCATTCTTCAGCGAGCCAGAGGAGGCTGGAGCTGATACTCATCAGAGGGGGTGACCTTTGACCTCTGGATCACATGACGCCGAGTGCTGGAGATCCCGCTGCAGACAGACAGTCTGTCTGAGACGCCGTCTCTCTGGCTCTCTTTTATTCTCATGTTCCTCGCTCTGAGGGGCAGGAACGTCAGCCGACAGCCTCGTCGTGATGTTTGAAGATAAAAGACAACAAAGTTACCAAAGCTAGGCCGATACGCAGATGATGGTCAACCCTACGTTTGAGATGATCAATCTGAAATCACTGCTGTCCAAGTCCGTCCTGGACATGAGCATGGAACGAGGACGGCGTGTACACGCCGGGCCAGGCTGACCCCGCCCGCCTGTGCTGTCCACCACACACATTCCCAACAAACCCCTGACCGACTAAACGTTGTAACATCTAAGCAACCATCAGAAGTCTGGACACGAGAGGCTGCTCCACAGCTCGTCCTGTCAGATTCCAGCGCGCCCTCGCCGCCCTCAGCGATCACCATCAGGCCGTGACAGAGCTTTTCCACACCGCGCTACCGGCTGCTGACAAGCGCGCTCCGCTCGTCGCATCTTCAGCCGGACAGAACTCCTGATGACGGCTGGACTTAACCTGAGGACCTCCAGATTAGACCCTGGCTGACTGTTTGTTATTACTGTCCTGATGTTATCCAACAGGTAATTACAGAGGAATTAAGGGTAACTCTGGCTTTCCAGTGCATCACTTCACTGATGCTAATGCTAACGCTGTAGATGTGCTTTATTCCTCATAAATTGGCAGCTGAAAAGTCTGGAGGCAGCAGAGTCACTCCTACCTGGACTGACTGGTCAGACTGGGTCTGTTTTCCACCCACTCAGACAAAACGCCCCCCACCCCCAAACGGCCAAGAGAGCATAGGTCAAGTGATTCGGCGCCTTGAGTATATTAACGTTTTTACAAGAGACGAAAGGATTTACATCAGTTCACCTCCTGGAGGAGTGAAAGGAATGTTCACACACACACACACACACACACACACACACACACACACACACACACACACACAAAGGCTAATGGTAATGCTAAGAAAAGCCACCCCATAGCATGTTTGTTCATCATCTAGAACAGAGGCTGACACCTACTGGCCAAACACGGATTTACAGCCGCCTCTGAATAATAAAATAAAAATTGTATTTATTAGATATGGTTTTCTAGAATTAGAGTCCGTTAATGTAAATTAATTATGGCAACAGAGATACTCACACAACGTGGAGTTTTTTGTTTTAATCTAAAAGGTACTTTAAGACATTTCTGTGTAATATTTGATTTTTTGTTGAGTTCTGGCCTTTTTACATGCAGAGCGCTGCTGCCACCTGGCGGACACTTCTACGAATTACGGAAAAATTACACACCAGAGATCGATGAGATTTAATAAAAATTAATGAAAATCACAGTGAAAAAATATCTTCTCCACGGTGACACAGCTCAAGCTGAAAGGTCATGAGTGGAGGAGAACACGATGTAATTACAGCTGGAATTAATGGAAATCTGATCTGAGCAGCAGCCAGTCAATCCAGCAAAAACAGTAAGGCTGTAATTACTCTGATCAATCAAGATCTGACTAGAAAGGGTCTCTGAGGCCTACACACACACACACACACACACACACACACACACACACACGCACACACAGCCTGTTGATGCTCTCCTCTGCCAGACAGGAAACGCGTTCCAGATTAAATCAAACTCCAGTGTTCCCCTGAATGACACTGGGTTACCATGACAACACTCTGGGCCTGGTCTGCAGGCATAAAAATAGCTGTGTTGTGTGTTCAGGACGATGCTGACAATCTCTTTGAAGCACCAGTGGTTTCTTGGATGCGTCTGAAGGTTTTTGTCTGAACTCAACCCTCTCAAAGACAGATAGTAAAACCCACCCTGATCATGTCTGTAATCTCTGGGACTGGGTCTAACCTGGTACGGGCTGGTTTTTCTGGCATCCTGGTCTTTCCGCCATGTGTGAGGGCCGAGGGGCGGGGGGGTCAGAGCTGCAGGCTCCTCCTGCAGGGTTTGTCAAAACATTCCAGCCCAGTCAGACCGAATAACTGAGCAGCAGCAGCCTCTGCACGCTCCGGCCTTCGGAACCAAGCGGCTCCGGAGAAGTTCTGAGGACGGTTCAGCTCACATTAGTCAGACGGGCCATGAGGGGGCTGCTGGTGGTGCTGGTCTCCACAGCCTGGACCCTGTCTGCTGCCCAGTACTACTACCAGGGCCTGATGGAGTACCTGGAGAACAGGCTGTTGGCTATGGAGGTGAGCAGGACCACACACACACACACACACACACACACACACACACACAGAGCCTCAGAGCTCCCTCAGAGGCATGTTAGATTGATAGAAACTGTGTGTTTGTTAATAAAAATATGTCATCTTTGCGTATATTAGCATTAGCATGAGGCCCCCCTCCCACACACATGCACAGTCCCTCTTTTTTATGCATTATTTAACTCATACGATCCAATTAACGTGATGTCTGTGCAGCTCATCAACTGCACGGGCATCTGGGTAAATCCCAACGGATTAGCTCCGAGCCTGTTTAGACGATTAGCATCAGCATTAGCTTCATCATTACCGCAACAACATAAAACATACAGAAGAGAAGGAAAAGTGTAGTGAAATAAGAGTCAAACAAAATTAAAATAATGCAACAACACAAAGAAAACAAAAGAAAACAAAATAAACATTTGACTGAACTCGTACAGACGGATCATGTGCACGTTTATATTAAACTTGTTCCCTCGGGCGGTTTTCATTTCATCCCATATTTCATTATTTAGTCCATAAATAGTTTATTTATGGCGGCCTCATCCGGCCTCACTTCCATCATGTTGCTTCGACTTCTGCCGTCATTCAAATTCACTCAGTTTGGGCCAAACCCTCATTTCCGCCGACCGTGGCGAGAAAATGGACCAGGGCCAGATGACGGCGAGGAGCCGTCGGATATTCCCAGTTATGGTCGGAATAGCGGCAGCGTCACGGCAACGGGTACTCCATACTGGTGCCAGGAAAATGGAAAATACTACATTTTCAGATTTAATACAGAAACAGAGGGGACAGCTGAGAGGAACCAGTCCAGATCCCTTCTCTGTCCCAGTATAACCATTTAGGAGAAGAGTAGAGCTAATAAATGAGCACGTTAGCATGGCCGCGCGTACCTCAGCCTTCTGTGGTCTGTGTCGCAGGACAGGATGCAGCTGTATCAGCAGCAGTCGGGCGGGTTCCACACAGACCTGCAGAACTTCAGGAAACGAGCAGCTGAGGGCGTGGACGGGCTGAAGAACCAGCACCTGGACCTGGTCAAGGACCTGGAGCGAGCGGTGGTCCGGCTGGAGCGCCTGGAGCGAGACATGGAGGTCCTGGAGCTGCGGACGTCGCCGCGGGCCTGCGCTAACGCCGCGGACAAAGTCCTGGAACAGGAAGTGTGGATAAGAGAGGAGGAAGAGGAGGAAGGCTGGGAGGAAGTGTACTCCACCGTCTCAGGTGAGCAGGAAGTACACAGACGCACTAAGGAAATGTGTGTGTGTATGTGTGTGTGTGTGTGTGAGACTCAGGTTGTAACTCTGGTTATGAGGGAGTCTCCAGAGTGGCTCTGCTGGGGCTTTGGCTCCGCCCACAGGCTGAATGTAACAACGCCGCCTTTGTTTCCCAGATTCCACTGAGGCGGTTTTCCAGTAGACGGCGAGTCTGCAGGAAATTATTCAGGAAGGATGATGTGTAAACAGAAATCTTTAATCCCTGAGATTAGCAGCAGCTTCAGTTGAGGATGAGTCAAACTGCTCTTTTAACCAATCGTCTTCTGACAGATTCTGAAGTTTTTCTGGCTTCCTGCTGCTTCCTGCTTCCTTCCTGTTTCCTTCCTGCCGCTTCCTGCTTCCTTCCTGCTCCTACCTGTTTCCTTCCTGCTGCTTCCTGCTTCCTTCCTGCTTCCTTCCTGCTTCTTTCCTGCTCCTTCCTGCTGCTTCCTGTTTCCTTCCTGCTCCTTCCTTTTTCCTTCCTGCTCCTTCCTGTTTCCTTCCTGCTCCTTCCTGTTTCCTTCCTCCTCCTTCCTGCTTCTTTCCTGCTGCTTCCTGTTTCCTTCCTGCTCCTACCTGTTTCCTTCCTGCTGCTTCCTGTTTCCTTCCTGCTCCTTCCTGTTTCCTTCCTGCTCCTTCCTGTTTCCTTCCTGCTCCTACCTGTTTCCTTCCTGCTGCTTCCTGTTTCCTTCCTGCTGCTTCCTGCTTCTTTCCTGCTCCTTCCTGCTGCTTCCTGTTTCCTTCCTGCTGCTTCCTGTTTCCTTCCTGCTGCTTCCTGTTTCCTTCCTGCTTCTTTCCTGCTCCTTCCTGCTGCTTCCTGTTTCCTTCCTGCTCCTTCCTGCTTCTTTCCTGCTCCTTCTTGCTGCTTCCTGTTGAAGCCGCAGCCCTCGTCCCCGTGCTGACCCTCCAGCAGCGTTAACCCGGCTTCCCTCTCGTCCTCAGACTGTGTGGAGATCATCTCTGCCATCAGGTCGGTGAAAATCCTGAAGCGAGTGGGCGGAGCTAAAGGCCTGTGGACCAAAGACCCCAGCTCGTCCCGGGTGTACGTCTTCAACGGCACGTCAGGAGCCACCGTCCACCAGTTTGACTCCGTCAGGGAGTTTTCCCGCTCTGCCGGCGTCCCTGGCGGACGTCTAATCCGGCTTCCCTCTGATTGGACGGGCACCGGGGGCGCCGTCTACGATGGTTATTTGTACTACATCCACCTGGAGACAGAAACAGACATTCAGGTAGTCAAATATGACCTCGTGGGCGGGGCCATGTCAGACGCCGCCATGATCCCAGTGGAGAGCCACGCCCCCGTCTATGAGCTGAACCCAGAAACTGTTGCCGACATCGCGGCGGACGACGAGGGCCTGTGGCTGCTGTACGCCGCCAGCGCCAGCGAGCCCAACATCAACCTTGCCAAGATGGACCGCCAAACGCTCGACATGGAGCAACTCTGGGACACCGGCTGCCCGCGGGAAAACGCAGAGGCGGCCTTCGTGATCTGTGGAACCGTCTACGTGGTCTACAACACGCGCCTGGCTAGCCGCTCCCGTGTCCAGTGCGTGTTTGACGTTAACGAGGTGGTGGTCAGTGAAGAGGCGCCGCTGCTGTACTTCCCCCGGAGGTACGGCGCCCACGCTAGCCTGAAGTACAACCCCGAGGAGAAGCAGCTGTACGCCTGGGACGACGGCTACCAGATCATTTACCGGCTGAGTCTGAAGAGGAAGCTTCTGGTCTGACAGGAAGTGTTGTTATAGTTGCCACGGCAATGATGCAGTTGACGACACTTCCTGCCGGGGGCCGTGTATTTCTGTGATTATTCGTACGTTTGGCGAGAATTGGCTGAATAAAGTGTTGTGAACAGGAATTCTGACGATCTGCTGCGTGTTCTCTCCGGAGTGGGCGTGGCCTGATACGTTCACCCGTTAAAGTTACACATTTACAGGATATGCGTGGAATTACCACCCACGCACCACCGGGAGGCGATGTAAGTAATCACCCAATCACACATTTAGGCCACGCCCACTCATACCAGCATTCAAACAGAATCATGAAAACAATCACAACGTGCGTTTTACGTGATTATTTTAATCAAAGAAAAGGAAAATTACAGAACCGAGAACACACCACGAAGACGATGAATAAAAGAACAACCCTTCCTCTTCAGTTATTACACACGTAACTGTTCTACCACAGGAACATCTGCCTCACACGTCTATTAGTGCAAATACAAAACTTCCAATAAAAAAACCTTGACGTTGTCGCTATGGTAACAGCTGGAAGGGTTACGAGATCATCAAGAAACGGTTACAACAGCAGCTATAACAACCGAGGCAATTAATTCATGACGACACCACGGAGGAAGATCTGACCGTGCTCCACCTCCTCGCACCGCCAGCGACCCCGATGAGGACACGCCCACAACAGGAAGGGACCTGAACACGTGGAGGTTTGTGCCGGACGCATTGCGGACCCCAGCTGGCTCCTGTGCCCTGAATGAACCCGTCCAGAACCTTCTAAACCAGAACCCCATCATCGGATTAAAGGCGCCGCAGGCCGCCGCTGACATGGGGGAGCGTTATTGAATCAATTCTGCTCCCACTGACAGGAAACAATGTGGACGAGCGTCGCCAAATACGTTTTGTGCTTCGCCTGGAGGTCGTGTGGCTGCAGGATCCTGGCGTGAGTCTGCTGATAGCGTCAGCGGAGGAGCGGCCGGGGAAACGTTGTTAGCTTAGCTACGAGCGCCGATTGTGCTGTAGTGGGACCAAACTGCAAGAGGAACTCCTGGAATGTGAGAAGCAACTTCAGCAGGACGATGTTGAAGGAGGAGTTCACGCTTTACCGCAACCTGACACCAGGGGGCCTGCGAGAGGCTTTGCAAAACAAAAGGCTCAACGCTAACAGGCGTTTTTTTATGTGCTTTTCTAAATGCAGAATTTGGAGTTCTCAGCTAAACGCAAATAAAAACAACCGTGTTCAACTCGTTCGCCGCAGACGACGCACGGCAGAACCGAAGACGAGAAGCGACGCAGCGCGTTTCCAAGACTACGTTCGAGGCTACACAAAATCACACACATATATAGTTTCATCTTTTCTGTTCCGAAAAACAAAACAAAGTTTTACAGCAAACTATACAAAGCCGCCCAAATCTGCCGAGGAAAGAAGAAAAGGAGACGATAAAAGAGCAGCGTTTATCTGGAGGAAAACAGGCTTCAGGTGTGTGAGGGCGTACACGAGGGGGAAAGGGCGCGTCCAAGCGTGCTCAGGTGGGCCCTGGAAGGTCCTGCGGACGCTAACGAGGATGATAACAAATAACTTTGAGATTATTCTTTTCAAACGTTACGTACGTGCAGGCTCGTTGTCGTCATTAGCGGTGATCTGAGAGGTTGCCGTGACGTTGCTTTGATCTTCTGCATAGGTTAGAAATACAACGATCAAAGGTTTTTGCATGACGCACACATGTGTGCGTCGCCGCTAACACAAAGTCACATCATCGGCGTTTCTGATGTGAGCTTTCGTTAAACAACGCCACCTTGTGTCTGAACATCATGTTTGCTTTGATCTGCTATGAACGGATTTGAATGAAATTTTGAGGAAACGCTGATAACAAGTGAACAGATGATTTGCGTTTGGTGACGTTCCGGATTCTGGTGGAACTTTGACCCTTGATCTTTGGAAGATCAAAGGTCAAAGTTCAAAAGCCAAGGGGGAAATGAGGGCTGTGCTTTTTCAGCTTTTGACTCGTGGCGTCGCCTCTGCCACGTTAGCGTGGACAGAGCCCCCCTCCCCCAAAAAAACACACTGATCTCACAGTCACAAGTTTCTGAGAGTGTCCATTTGTTGGTGAAACTGGAAGTCCTGGAAGGTTAACCGGGTTCTTACGAAGAAGCAAACGCTAACGTCTGTCGGAGAGCGTACGGCTCCAGGATGCTACAGTTCACTCTGGGTTTATGCTAACGTGGCACTGAGATTGGACTGGGGAGCTGTGGTTTGTGAGACCGCCCCCGCGCACGTTGTCCTCCCAAAGAGTCTGAATCAACAACGTCCTTACGTCCTCCTCGTTTCACGCCGCCGGGCGTCGCTCACCGCTCAGACCTAAAAAGACGAAACCTGGCGAAGCTAGCTGTCCGGGATCACTGTCACTGGAGCGCTCTTGGAGAGAGGGGGAGACAGAGGGAGAGAGGGAGGGAGAGGAAGACAGCGGGGTCGTGTTTCTCCTCGATCAGACAGACAGGAAGTGGGTCATCGGGAGGGCGGGAGCCCCCCACTGGGCTGCTGGGTCTCAGCTGGTGGTGGTCAGGGGCTGGCGGGGGGCCTGGGTGAGGGGCAGGAGCCCTGGCTGTCAAAGCTGGCCGTCCTGGCCTTCCACTGCAGGAGACACGGACATCAGGACACGGTTCAGCGACAGGTCCGACTCTACCTCACCTTAACCCAACCAACCCGGGCAGCGCCCTCAAAAACCTACCTCCTTCTCGGACTTCTTGGGCTCCAGCAGGGGGTGCCAGTGTGCGATGGGCTTGCGTGGGTACGCCAGCATCTCGTTCCAGTGGTCCCTGCCGAGTCCCTCGGCGTTGCACCCGACCCTCATCACTCCAATGATCTCGTTGTGGCCGACCCTGCGGCGGCACACGCACTGTAAGCACAAGTAAACCGACGCCACGCCGGCCACCACCTCTACTCTGTCATCGATTATTCATGTCTGAGCGGTCAGATTGTTGCTGTGCTTCCTGACGTTATCCTGCTTTATCAGCACAATAGCAGTCAAAGAGTATTCTAGTCAAGTCAAACACGGACTCGTTAGCTATCAGGGTGAGCTAGCGGGTAAGTCTTACAGGTCGTAGTCCATGACGGAGATGTGCAGGCTGACGTGGTCCATGCTGTCAGGAGGGATGTCGAAGATGATGGCCTCGTTGTAGGACGGATTCAGGGTGTTCTTCTTGATGCTCGTCTTCTTCTTCTTCAAACGTCTGCCGTCGCATATGAGCGAAACTTTGACGTAAGGATCTAAGAGGAGACAAACGGGGAGTTGACGGTTCAGCCTGGAGGCCTTACGCACGGCTGCAGCTAACCGCGGCTAAAAAAACGTTAACAAACGTTAACAACAGATGATCGTAAACCATTCAGGTATAATCTGATTATCACGTGTAACTAATCAGATTATAATCGCAATACAGCATCACCTGTGTTAAAGAGGGTGATCAATTCGACACACACACACACACACACACACACCTGAGTATCCAGTGATGTCCATGGCCTTCAGGTTCCTGCACTTGATGACAGTCAGCGTGAGCCGCCCGGCGGTGGGCAGGTAACAAAGAGAAAACATGATCTCACCGAGGTCAACACTCTCCTGTGGGAAAACACACACACACACACACACACACACACACACACACACACACACACACACACACACACACACACACGTTACCCACCAAATTCTGATTGTGTTTCCTCATAATCGTCATCAGAAAAATACAGATATAAATAATATCTTGGTCATTCAAAAACCCACATGATCACATGACTGTGCTACGTGCACACACTCATCAACGTGCTAAGCAAATTTAGCTGCATGTAGTAGCATCTTACCATCAGCGCTTAGACAAACTGACTCGTTAGCGGCGATCTACAGTTAGCATTGAAACCTCAGCGCTCAGGGCGCCGCTGGGGAGGCAGGAAGTTGGTGTTTCCGAAGCTTCATCTCACTCATCTTTGAATCAACCGGCGGTATTGATCGGGGAGGCCGTTTGTGTGCGATGCTCTCCGCCGTCTCATCAAAGTTGTAGACTTTAAAAGTGTCTTTTTCTCAGTATTTAACTTGAAACGCCGCCTCTGCGTTCTTTACCTCGCCCGCCTCAAATTTCGCGCGAGCCAAAGATTTCGCCCGAGAATCGTTTGGCGGCTCGATAAAGCGCCCGGGTGCGTGGAAGCGCCTCTTTTTCTGCCTCCTCAGCAATAACGCTGATGTTATTGAGCTGAAGCCGCAGAAGTGGAGAGCTGGATGGCAGAATGGTGGGATGAAAGGCTGCGGAGGTGAAGGTGAAGTGATGCCGGACACGAAACGACAGCAGCAAAGCTAACGAGATTAACCGCAAACTCTAATTTTCCGCCCTTATTCTGGCTGTCGGTGGGCAAACTCATCGAATTCATCACGTCTGCAGCTGTTTGCGTCTACCGTCAAACCTCCATCTGATCTTTCCTTCTCGCCGCGTTCATCTGTTAGGACAGTGTTTCTCAAAGAGTGGGCCGTGGAGCACCAGTGGTCCAGTGGCCGACCCCTGGTGGTCCACGAGGTGACACATAACAAATCAAATTTTAAATTTTAAATTTCCATATTTAAAATTCAGTGTAAAACCAGTGTTTCTTGAACTCCCAAGATTTAAAGGATTCACTTTATTGTATATTTCCTGATGCATCTGTCACACCAGCACATGATCGTTACTTAGCATGTTGTTTTGGGGTCTATTTAGAGTCAGGTGGTCTGTGAGTGTTTATTTATGGGTTCAGTGGTCCTGGGTCTGACAAAGTTTGAGAAACGTGTGTTAGGAGATGAAGGTAAAGGCGCTCTTACGCTGGTGGCGTACTGGATGTCCCTCCATATGTTGGTCTCCCTGGAAAGGTCTGAGATCTCAAACAGGTTGTCCAGCTCCACCTCGCCGATCATGTCGTGGCGTGAAAACCTGTCAAAGTCAAAGACGCTCATGTGGAGCTTCCTGGCGGCGAGCTCGTCATAAGGCACGGGAAACTGGAAGGTCTCGCTGAAGGTTGGGTTGAGGGTCTTGCGGTGGACGCGAGTCTGGAACTTCTTGCGGTCCGGCAACAGGTAGACCTTCACGTAGGGGTCAGAGGTGCCGCACAAGTCCTTGGCGGGCAGGTCGACCGCCTTGAGGATGTCGACGAGGAGCGCCTCGTTCTCGTAGTCGTACTTGAGGGAGAAGTTGATGGAGCCGCAGTTTTTGCTGCTGCTGTTCTTGGACGAGTCTTCTGACTCCAGGTCCTTCTGCTGGTAGAGCTCCGGCTGGATGCGGCCGAGGCTGGTGGACTTCTCGTCTTTCTCCAGGACGTAGTCGTTTCCCAGGTCCAGACTGCCCACCTGCATTTGCCTGGGCAGGTGGCGCTTGAACGAGTTGTGTCTGCAGGAGATGAGAAAGAAGGACAGGAAGTAGACACACCCACACACACACACGCAGGCGCCTCTTACCTGTCTACCTGGCAGGTTGGTTGTTCTGTTTTAAAGTTTCAGAAACTCATGGTTATCCAAAGTAAGGTTTCCTTGAAGACGCTTCGCCCTCTCTCCAGAAGGCTTCTTCATTTCTAAACTTGCTGGGGGCGGAGCTTGAAAATATAGCCCCAACGACCCTGCCAACGACTCTCAGGTGACCACCCGGGTCATTAACACGCCAATGTTCCGCAAGGACTATATTTTCAAGCTCCGCCCCCAGCAAGCTTAGAACTGAAGAAGCCTTCTGGAGAGAAGGCGAAACGTCTTCAAGGAGACCTCCCAGTCCAGCTGACACAGAGACCTACCTTTGGATGACTATGACCTGGGTGAGTGAGAATCTGCACAGAAACTAATATTTTATTGTGAAAGTCTGTTCTGAGTGAACTTTGACCTCCAGATCTGATGGTTTCCACCAGCTCTTTCAGCTGTAATCAGACTAGAAACCCGTGAAGGTGTTTTCAAGTTTTCTGCATCAGATCCGAAGCGCCGCTGCCGCGTTGGGGAGCGCGCGACAACCCAGGAGTGGCCGGCGGACTGGTTTACGCTGTTCTTCCATTAATCCTCATCAAGTGGACATCAGATAATTAGCCTGCAGCCTCAGACGCAAACATGATTTATTCTAATTAGCTTTGTAGAGACAAAGTGCTCAACCCGCAGATGCGTTACTTCTCTCTGTTGCTGCCTGCTTGCGCGTTCCCTGACCCTCGCGTGCGCTCAGCCCGACACATACACGCGCACGTGACTGACCGGGTCGATGACGCTGGCTCGGTGGTCTGCCTCTGCATGCGCTGCGTGCGCCGCAGGAAATGCTCCCTCATGGACAGCTGCACATCGGTGGGGATGTCGGGAGACGTGTGGCTGATCTTCACCGCCGCTTCCAGGAAGCCCATGGAGCCCACGGGGTCCTTCACCTTCTCTGTCGCCATGGTGACCGACGGCTGCTGGGGACTGGGCGGGAGCGGAGGCTGCAGCGGGTGGCGCTCGGGGCTGAGGGAGGAGCCGGAGCAGCGGGTTTTGGCGGGCTGCCGAGCTGCGCGACGCAGCTTCCAGGAGACGAAGGCGAGGAGGCCCAGCAGAGCCAGGCCGCAGACCACAAACAGAGCGAGCAGGAGGCCAAACGTGGCGTCTGGTGACGAGCCGCAGGGACCGGGAACAGAAGATGACACAACACGGAGGAACAGATGGTGAGAGAGGACAGAGACGAGCTCACCGCAACACGCAAAACACGTCTGTGAAATCCGTCCTCGGCTAAAAGAACGATCATGCTAACGTCCCAGAGGGACATCAGCAGAATTCAAAAATACACTTTAAGTATTTTTTTCTCACAAAAAGAAGAGAAATGACAGATACTTAATAACTACAAGCTTGACTACAGGAATGGGATGTAGTTGCAGGCAGAGCTGAGGGGTCAGAGGCCTCACAGAGCTGATGAAAGCAGTCAAACTCATTTGCTGTCCATCGTTCTTCCTCTGCTCCCTCTGGGACCAGAAACCGACTGTTCCGGCTAGCGTTCTGCCAAGGTTACGGGAAAAAAACGCTCGGTCTCTGCCTGAGGGGCGTACTTTGGCAGTTTCACCTCTCTCTGCGCCGGAGAATCCACAGGAAACAGGAAGTGCTGTTGTCTTCCTTCCTAACACAAGGCTAACCCTTCGAAAGCTCTCAATCCCGGAGGGTAGATCGGGTCTTCCTTGGCGCTGCGGCTAAACTGTCCGATGTGACAGTTTTCCAAAACTAACCCCGGCTAACCCGAGGCCAAACTTTTGGCGCCAATTACGACCTTTGGTGTCAACATTGCCACAGACGGATTGTTCGCTAAGCGGCGGAGGGATTTGGCTCTTGCGGATTTGTGCCTGAGGAGGATTTCTATGCCGTCCAGCGGCCCGGTTCCTGATCTTCACTGCCGCTTCCAGTCAGCTGAAATTTCACACATCTCCACCCAGAAGATTTCGCCTCGACCGGACTGTCGCTCACAGAGTCTTAACTCGCCGCTGCCTCAAACCGAAGCAGACCTCCTGCCGCGCCGATATCTCCGCTACCAGACATGTTCACAGGCCACAAATGTGTACGCCAGGATAAAACTGACTTCCTTGCGTGTGTGTGTCTGTGTGATTTAATTCTGAAACTGACATAAAGTGCGGCAGTGTTTCCATGTGTGAACATGCTAACGTTAGCTAGCGCGCTCTGGGGTCACTGCAGGTTCTAAACACAGCAGAAAGAGAAGTGTTGACAGCTAAATGTCGCCGACCTCCTGGTGTTGACACGTTAGCTAACGGTGCTGTGGGGCCTGATGGGAAAGTCGTACTTTGGCTGCAGACGGATGGCTAATGGAGCCGAGCTGTGAGGAAATATTACCACCTACTCTCTGCGCTCCATCTTTTACGATGCTTTGGGGACGCGTCGGCCTCTTTTAGTCGGGCCAAAGGTGCACGCCTCCTTTACTCTGAGCCGCGTCAGCGTGAGTTTCAGTTTGATTCTCATAACGACAAAAAAAAACTTTTACTGGGCTCCAGGTTTCCATCTCCATTTAAAGGGGCAACAGATTTAATCACGGTTTGTTAGTGGAGAGTCAAGAGAAGCCTGGAGGCTTTCAAAGCTAACCTGGTTACCATAGAAACATGGTCATTAGAGACCACAGAATACGGAGTCTGTGTTTGCTTTGGAGCACTGATTAAAGAGGAAGTGCTGAGAAATCAAAGAGGAGGTTTGTGACTGAAACCTGGCACCTTTTTTACATCAGACTTTCCTCAACATATTAGCGTCCGCAGCTCCTAAAACCTGGACCTAAAGCCACACGTACGGCAGCAGATCCCAGCTTTTCTGACAGCAAGGTCCCGCTCGAGGTTTCCTCCTGTTAATAGCAAATAAAGTCGATTTGAGTTGAACGTCTTGCTCGTTATCTCGGGTATCTGCGATTTCACGATAATAGTTTGGTCTGCGACTTTCTCGGTGACTACGAGTTTCCGTAGTCACCCGTTACCGTTACCTAAAGGCTAGCGCGCCGCGACGGTGACAGCGCCGCAGCCGCCTGGACCCTTTTTAGCACACAGTTACTCACACGCTCCGCCTGTCACACATGGCTGATATTCCCGCAGGACAAAGACAAAAGCAGCAAGACGACACGATAGCGTGAGCCGAACTCGAACTCGCGTGAGTGACATTTGGTGATCGGTCGTGACAGCTTCTGATATTTTGGCATCGTTTTTATTTTTGTCCCAAAAAGGCAGCGACCCCATGCGTTCACTGACGGTCCCACCTCTGCAACGCCACAGAACGCTAACAGCTAATAGCAACCGTCGTTAATGATACGCCTCCTCTAACGTCAGCCTTGTGAGGACAGCATGTGTAAATGGATCTGGTGGAGTTTCTGCCTGATTTCCACAGGAAAGAGTACATTTCCTCCAACCAAGCTGCTTCGGCGCTGCCGGCGGTGGTTTCCTTGCCTTTTTATTTCCTCTTCAGTGAACTCAAACCCTGTAATCTTGATGTGGGTGCGTCAGCCGTTTTTGGGTTTCTGAATCCCTCGTTGTCGTTTTCAGAGCGATCAGAAAATCCCTTAATCCCCCAGATCCTCCAATCCTAAAGCCTCCATGTGAAGAGGAGTTCAGGCCTCCAGCGGGGGTGTTCGGATCAGTCCCAGACCGTGAGAGACTCTGATAAAACCTGGAGGGCGGGGCTACGGAGGGGGCGGGGCTACGGAGAGGGACGCTCCATTCGCACATGTGCACTCAGTGATTTGTCTGTGACAGAAAATGCAAACCTGGATTTGTTACCTGCTCAGGTGTTTAAATATTTATGGAATGAAGCATGAAAACATATTTGAATAATATTCTGACTGTGTCGCTTTTATTCCAGACATTTTATGTTTATGATGAATAATTGAACAAGTCGCAGATCTCCTTTAAAAACATCCCATATCTACGTTTCTGTTGTGTCAAGTCAGCAGCCGCAAGCATAAAGGCCACAAAAGAAGAGAAAAGTGGCGAGTTTGCACTTCCTGTTCGTCAGCTCAGGCTCGCAGCGCCGCGCCAGCGAAACGCAGTTGCTAGACGGAACCCGACGGAACCTGACGGAACCTGACGGAACCTGACGGAACGCTCTGAAAGGTGATTGCTCAGGTTCATCATGAACGACTGGACGTTCAGCAGGATGTGATCAGGCTAGCGCTGTTTCCGCTGGCTGTATTAGCTCAGCTTAGTTCCGCTGATGTCCTCTAATCTTCTCTCGCCACGCGGGAAGGTCGGTTTTCTTCACCGCGTGCTCCTTCCATCTCGCCGTGTACAGGAGAGGCTCAGATAACCGTTATCCCCTCCACGAGCGTGAACTCTCTCCCCCTACACAAATCCTCACAAACCTGCTCGCTAAATATTCACCTCATCGCCGTGCAGCAGATTTGGCTCTGAACACATTTTTCACCGGATTGTTCTGCAGCCAATCACATTCCGGTGGGAGTGTCCACCGGGGGGCGCGGGTCCAGCATCAGCATCTGGTACCTGGAACCCAATTAACCTGCGTGTTGACCAGGAGCTGCTATCTGCGCTGCACAGGCGCCTGCCGGCTGTTTGCAGAGAGCAAACGCCGAAGCGGGCCGGCAGAAAAACAAGTCACGTGACCCCGTCTTCCGCAGAAGGGGGCGTGGCCATCACACATCCCAAAAAGAACTCATAAATAACAAAAAAAGCCGACGTTAGAGCTGTTTTCCTGCAGGACGCCTCTGAAATATGAAGCAGGACAAATAAACGTGTCATGCGTGTGCGGAGGCCGTGACTGATGACGCACCGCCATCAGGCTCAGCGAGAGAAGCAGAATTAAAATGTTAATTTAATTTGGTGATATTCAAGCTTTAATGGAGTTAGTTCAACATCCACAGAGGAGGAAAACATGCTACAACAGTGGTTCAGTGTTCCGTTGCTAACAGAAGCCACCATCATAAAAAAAGATAACATTCTTCATCTCTGACCTGGAGTCATCATCATCATCACCATCATCACCATCACCATCATCATCACCATCACCACCATCACCATCATCATCATCAATATCATCGTCACCATCATCACCATCACCATCATCATCACCATCATCACCATCACCACCATCACCATCATCATCATCAATATCATCATCACCATCATCATCATCACCATCATCATCATCACCATCACCATCATCATCATCAATATCATCATCACCATCACCATCATCATCACCATCACCATCACCATCATCATCACCATCATCATCACCATCATCACCATCACCACCATCACCATCATCACCATCATCACCATCATCACCATCATCACCATCATCATGACCATCACCATCATCACCATCATCATCATCACCATCACAATCATCATCATCACCATCACCACCATCATCATCACCATCACCATCATCACCATCACCACCATCACCATTACCATCACCTTCATCACCATCACCATCACCATCATCACCATCACCACCATCATCATCATCATCACCACCACCATCACCACCATCATCATCATCATCATCACCATCATCATCATCACCACCACCATCACCACCATCATCATCATCATCATCACCATCATCATCATCACCACCACCATCACCACCATCATCATCATCACATCATCACCATCACCATCATCACCATCATCACCATCATCACCATCACCATCATCACCATCATCATGACCATCACCATCATCACCATCATCATCATCACCATCACAATCATCATCATCACCATCACCATCACCACCATCATCATCACCATCACCACCATCACCACCATCACCATCATCATCACCATCACCATCACCACCATCATCATCACCATCCCCTACATATACCCATGCCACCATCATCATCATCATCACCACCACCATCCCACCACCATCTGTCATCACCATCACCATCATCACCATCACCACCATCATCATCATCATCACCATCATCACCACATCATCATCACCATCGCCATCATCATCACCACCATCATCGTCATCATCCTGCACCACCATCACCACCATCATCATCACCGTACCACCATCACCATCATCACCATCATCATCACCATCATCACCATCATCATCATCATCACCCATCATCACCATCTATCATTCACCATCACCATTACCATCCACCTTCATCACCATCACTGTACCATCATCACCATCACCACCATCATCATCATCATCACCACCATCACCACCATCATCATCATCATCATCTGCATCATGTCATCACCACCACCATCCCACTACCATCCCATCATCATCACCATCCTCATCATGCCATCCTTCCCCACCATCACCCATCCTGCCATCATCATCACCATCACCATCACCATCATCATCATCATCATCCCATCACCACCACCATCACCACCACCATCACCACCATCATCATGCCATCATCATCATCATCATCACCCATCACAAGGGCAAATTCAGAGACGCCAATATTGTTTTGCCTCAAAGGTTCAACCCAGACATACAGGAGAAGTTGCCTGACGGCCTCTCTTACAGTCAGACCGACGTCGCTCGCCATCACAAAGCTCCGCCTCGGTCTGACCTTTGACCCCTGAGACCCAAACGAGGGCAGCAAGCGGCGAGTCAGCACGAGGCGTGACGCAGCTGTCCAGTCAAGGAGGAAGGTCAGCGATAGCGGCCCGAAGACTGTGGCGGAGTGGAGGGTTCCTCCAAGGCGACACGCCGTTTCTAACCCCACTGCTCATACTGGGACGGAGAGGATAAATGGACTGGTTATACTGGTTGGAGTGAAACAGGAAATGAAACTCAGCAAACTGCTGAGTCAGCGTGGCCTCCAGGCGGTCACATGACCTCATGTCTCCCAGAGCCCCGGTTCCGACCGCAGAAGACGCAGAAGTGAACTCAGTCCAACCTGGTTTTGTTCAGCATCGCGGTGAGTTCAGCCACGTGCAGTTCGGCACGTTTGGATGTCGGACGCGCGCGGAGGAAAGCAGAGCCAACCCAGCACCGATCAGGGCACGATCCAGCTGTGTTGTGGAAGAACCGCCTGAGCATCCAGAACCTGCGTCTTCTGTCTGAGAGACGCTTTTAGTCCACATTATTCTGATCCGGGTAACTTTTAGCCCGGGTTAAATGAAGGACAGACAGGAAGGTCTCATCTGCCATCAGCCTGCAGCTTCGGAACTGTCGCGATGCGCGTTCCTCAAACCCGGCGACGGCGAGGAGGGGTGGCGGGGTGAGGCGTAAAGAAATTGGGGCAAAAAGTGGCAAGCAGAAGGTGAACACAAGCGACGGAGGCGCAAAGGCAGCGCGTTTCACGCGTAACCGGCATAAAGGCGCTTCACGCCGGACCCGACCCCGCTTCTGCGGGACGGGGACACCGACGTCCCGCTCTCATCAAATATTAAAGCCGCTGCTTCATCCCGCGGCCAGGAGCAACAGAGCAGCAGCCGTCAGGTCCACACCTCCGAGCGAACAACCTGCAGAGCGCAGCCGCAGCCGCCAGGAGCCCCGAGGAGGAGCGGCTGGAAGCTGGGACCGGATCTGCTGTGACAGCCGTGTACTCACCAGTCTCACACTTTCCTCTCACTTCT